>JAJGRW010000882.1:0-386878 GCA_025461045.1 Carex parvula | reverse complement strand
TTTCTACCTACTTAAAACTATAGTAATTTTGTTTCAAAATTAAAAATTTAATTTTTAAATATATTTTTATATGAACAGTTTGAATCAACGTTTGAACTTGAAAAGAGAATATATAAATATGTAACATAGACCTATGTAGGCATTGCAAAAAGCACCATAGTCACCCTCTTACAAGCTAATTAAATCTACAAGATTATATGCATTAATTAATTACATATATAAACCATTGTTACATGAAGGGAAAAAAATAATAACCTCCTAAGATACTCCGCGTAGAAATATAATCTCAAGTGAAAGCTCTCCTCTAGAGGGGCGGTGCAGATACGGTTGACGTGTTGAAATGTGGGGAATTTGCAAACATTAATCAAACAATGACCCAAATGAATTAATCAATTAATCAATTGAAAGCAATGACATGCATGGATGGACTAAATGGTGGTGCCATACACATACACTAGGCAAGTAGGCAAGTAGGCATGGAGATGGCGACCGTGATGTCGTGGTTCAGTCAAAGGGAACACGGGACACGGTAGTCATAGTGTACTACCATTTGACTCGTTCAAACTCTAGCTTTCCACATAAACCATCTTAAAATTTTAATTGTTTTTTGTTAGTGCTCTCCACCATTTACTAATTAGCACTTTTAATTTATATATTACTATGATCAAGATCATATAGCTAGGTCCATGAGTATCTCTTAAGTTCATCAAACTTCTTTGTGAACTTAATTATAAAATTTATCAAATTGATTTCAAACGACCAATTCAAACAGTTGTAACCGATCTATCTCACTAGTGATGCGTATACATGCAAGAAATTTAAATTTTCAAATCAATTTGTATAAATGTTCAAAAAATGAATGTATTGAAATTAATTTATAAACTTTTTAATTATGACTACTTGACTTTATACCAAATTAATTCTAAAATTTAATTTTTTTGTACGTAGACACATCTCTCGTAAGATAGATCGGTTTTAAAAGTTTGAATTTGTCATTTGAAACCAGTCTGATAGATTTTGAATTAAGTTCACAAAGAAACTTGGTGAACTTAAGAACACCCTAGCTAGTTCTACTCTTTGATGGAATATCAATTTCTTATCTTATGGTAAAAGTTGACACAAGTTCAAAATCCGAATAATTTTTTTTATAAATGCTAAACAGTTAAATAACTTGATTCCAATATTTTCTAAAAATAAACTTATCTTATAAATGTCAGAGCGTCCAAATATTATAGAACTCACCAATGTTATCAGAACTGGACCGGACATAGACCCGGTAAAGCTTCGGATCAATGGTTTACTGGTCGGACCGGTGAGTCAACCGGTTCAGTTGCTGACTTATTTAAATACTAAATATATATGAGATGTGAGGATTGTTAAAAAAAACATATTATTTATATTGTATTTGTGAAAATTCGCACATACATATTCCATAATAATACAAAATCAATAATAGATATATATCAAAATTTAACATCTAATTAGAATGAAAATACCAATTTTATTAAAAATGATCGAATGTTTTTTTTCACCGGAACGCATCTACTCACTCAATTTTATTTATTTTTATTTGATAATTATCAAGAGGCAGTTTTTGATAAAAATTTGTGAAAATATAATCAATATAAATAATAATAACTATTTTTTTGCAAAAAAAAAAAATATGGCACAATAGATATCAGTTTTAACTTTTTATAATCTAATCACTCATGCTCGCTCATAACTCGCTCGTTAAATGCTCATTAACAACTCGCTCATTATCAACTCGCTATAACTCGCTCATTAACTTAATGAGCCGAGCATGAGCATACCCCAACTCGCTCATAACTCGCTCATTAAGAACTGAGTTACATAAATCCTGCCACATCTAATCCCTTGAATATTATTTGGTTTTGTAGCTGAAATTTTGGAAATTTGGGCGCAGCAGCAAAATCTAAGTCACATACCAATTTTAGAGCCAAATCTAAAGTCACAGACCAAAACCTAGTCTCAAAATATAACCCAAAATTTGATCACAAAAAATTTGATCATTAATACACCGTTCTGAATTTGTACAGTTCTGAATTCTATATTTTTATTATTGTTTTGATAATGCAAATTTGTAGGCATGTGACAAGGAGATATCTTTAAGTATGTGACATGTAGGGCCATGAGAACGACAAGAAGATAGTTGTTTGATTTTGTTAAATTTTCTTATGAATAATTTTTTGTTAAATTATGTATTGTTTAATTAGGTTGGATTATGACAATTTGTTAAATTCTATAAATGAAAATTAGTTTTTGAATGATGTATTTTAAACAACTCGGCAACTCGCTCATTATCAACATGCTCATTAACAACTCGCTCTAACTCGCTCATTAAGCTAATGAACCGAGCATGAGCATACTCCAACTCGCTCAGTAATCACCCCTACTTGTATTGGTACTTTATTTTATTTCTGAGCACGTGTACGGATTTGATAGCTTACAGCCTAGCTATCAGCTTTTAGTCTCTCTCATTTAATGCAAGCATGAAAACCGATACTCAAAATCCAGTTTTTCCTTTAAAACGAGAGCGGTTTTATAAAAAAAACTGGTTTATTAATCCGGTTTTACCGGTTCAGTAGCTTACACGGTCTCTTGAACGAACCAAACCGAAGTAGAAACCGGTTCCGGTTTATTTTGGCCGGACCGTCCGGTCCGGTCTGGTTCTGATAATAGTGGAACTCACACTTGTGGACATTTTAAACATAGACATTATCAGACACATTAAGAACTTTCTGTTTATATCTGATAGCATCTCCAAAGTTCAACAAATAAAAATTTGGGTAATTATATCTTCCCCCATCTATCCATCCCCCAACTAACTAACTACATTTTCTAACTATAATTACAAATTCTAACTACCTAATGGCCCTACAAATTAATTACCCAATTTTCTCTATTTATTTCTTTCCTCTTTCTCCCTCCCTCTCCCACCTCTCCCACCTCTCCCTCTCCACCTCCGCCTCCGCCTCCGCCCGCCTCTCCCACCTCTTCCTCTATGCCTCCGCCCGCCTCTCCCTCTCGGCCTCAGCCTCCCTCTCCCACCTCCACCTCCGTCTCTCACCTCCGCCTCCCACCTCCCACCTCTGCCTCCTCTCTCTCCCACCTCCGCCTCCGCCGGGTTAGATCCATCACTGTCGACCGCCGGGTCAGATCCGTCATGTCTATGTTTCTTTTCCTCATGCAGTAGCGAGTTATCTGCAAAGAACAAAGCTTCATTAATGGTGAATTAGACCAGTTCGTACTAAGTACATATGGATGAATACTTACTGTTTTAGAGATGAATACTTCAACGTTTATGGATGAATACTTAATATCTTAGGCGTAAATACTTTAACTTATATGTATGAATACTTGATATCTTATGGATGAATATTATTCGGCTGCTCTTGTAAAATTAATCGAGGTATGCACATATGTTTGTAATACTCTTGGTACATTAACTATTTACACTTACACGACGATGATGAATACTTGCTCGATGAGAGATGAGTACTTGTGACGAGGTATGAATACTTGTGCAACGGACAACTCGAAAGTATGTCATCATGGATCTCATTTGAAAGAGAAAATTGTGTAAAAGACATTCGTGGTTTTAGATTTGCAAAATTCTCACAGATCGTCAGAAATATTGGTTAGATTGAACGGAGAAAAAAAAAATCATCTCTATAAACGTGTAAAAGATGAGTGATTGATGTGTCCAAATATGTTTCTATTGCAAAGATGAATACATTTATATAGATGGATGAATGCTAGTTGTGTTACAGATGAATACTTTTTTTGCAAATTTCTAAAATGAGCTGAAGGTAGTTAGAAGTCCCCCCACTTAATTAATGCACTGACGGTTATGCGGTCCCCCACTTAATTAATGCTCTGACAGTTGTGCGGTCCTCCACACATGTTGTTTGTCCCCTACTTTCTTGTTGTAATATATTCAAATATGTTTCTATTGCAAATGTGAATACCTTCATATAGATGGATGAATACTAGTTGTGATTACATATGAATACTTTTCTGTAAATTTCTAAAATACGCTGACAGTTATGCAGTCCCCCCACTTAATTAATGCAACTGACGGGGGATGAAACGGGAAATTGTTCACGGGAGGAGAGCTAGGCGGACCCTAAAAATTTACTGAATTAGATTTCAAATGGACACTACAAAAACCTGTAACAAGAATTCGGACATGAAGTAGCCCAATGTAATTTTTTTTTTTTATAATTATAAGCTATCAATGTAATCTATATATAATATTTTTCTTCTTGTTTCTACAGCTGATTAAGTTTTGGATATTAAAAAACCACGTTGAAAAGTGAAAATTATCATACAAGACATTACTTAGTTAATTATGTGGAAGTTGTAATTAAATGTTAATCAGACCTATAAGTGATTTAAACTTGAGTGCATTAAGCAAATTTTGAATTCAAAAATTTGTCAATCTAAATGGAAAATAATTATAGCCTACAAATCGGTTTCTTACATATTAGCACGAATCTTAGAAAACTTTGTACATTACGAGCGTGAGCTGAATTAGTCCAAATTTTTTTATCGAAGGTTCTGTGGAAATTTTTAAAGTTACCATTATCTCAAAAAAAAATAAACCATAAAATCATCAAATCTGAGTATTTGGTGATCTACCACGGCCGCAGAATATCGGTGCGACCCCAAATGCTGGGGATCACACAGGAATTATGCGGCCCTAGCCAGGGGTCCGCAGAACCATTATGCGGCCATATATATAATTTTTTTTTGGCGCAGCAAACTTTGAGATATCTCATATGAGCACGCATTCCAAGAATAAAAAAAAATTATTAAAGTAATATCCCCACGTGGTGCCCCTGTTTTAATTAGATAAAAAAAAACCAAAAAAAATATGGGGCCGCAGAATGGTTCTGCGGACCTCTGGTTGGGGCCGCGGAATGCCTGTGTGATCCCCAACATTTGAGGCCACATCGGTGTTCTGCTGCCGTGGTAGATCTCGAAATACTCAGATTTGATGATTTTTTGGTTTATTTTTTTTGAGATAATGGTAACTTTAAAAATTTCGGGACGTTCTGGATCAAACAGTGCATTAAGCAGAAGATGTCGACTACTTATTGCACTGTATATCATAAGCTCATATAAATAAGGAAAAACCTATTTTTTCTTTAAACTTTTGAAATATTTATTGGTCTCGTTATTAAATTAAAATTGCACTACACTAATTTATTTCATAAGTGATGGGGATTTTTTTTTAATTCATAAGGGAGGATTTTTTTTTAAGTACAAATGTGGAGGTTTAGCCACTAGATAAGTGAGGATTTTATTAATTAAAGATGTTCCATAAACATACATATTAGAGTACAACCAGGGTGTTCTTAAGTTTATCAAGTTCTTTTGTAAACTCAATTCTAAAACCTATAAGATTAGTTTCAAACAACGAATCCAAACCATTTAAATCTATCTACCTTACGAGAGATGTGTCTACAGACGAAAATTTTAAATTTTGAAATTAATTTTGTATAGAGTGATCAAGTGTCAAAAAACATTCAAGAAATAAATCCATTAAAATTAATTTATAAACCTTCTACTTTTGACCGCCTGACTTTATACTAAATTAATTGGAAAGTTTAAAATTTTAGCATGTTGACGAATTACTTGTAAGGTAGATGAGTTCCAACGGTTCAGATTCATTGTTTGAAGCCAATTCAGTAAGTTTTAGATATTATTTTGTTCATTTATCTTATTTATATCATATTCGATATAGCGAATATGGATATTAAAAAAATTTATTAGCTTATTGAGTAAGAGTACGGTTAAGAAAAAAAAATTGGCTTCGAATAAAAGTATAGATAGGAACTATATTATACAGAATAAAGCTAGAGTATGATGTGCTCACCAAGAAGGATTGGTGAGTATAACTCTTAAAGTTTATCGGATTGTCTTCAAACGTCAAATCAAAACCGTTGAAATTCATCTACTTCATGAGTGATGCATGTACATCCAAAATTTTGAAAGTTTCGAACTCAATTAGTAGAAGGTCAAGCGGTCAAAAAGATAATGAAAAATAAATACATAAAACAATTTATAAAATAACTTATAAAAGGTTCATTTTTTTACCGCTTGACTTTGTACTAAATAGATTCGAAATTTCCAAAATTTTCATATACATGCATCACTCATAAAGCAGATGAATTTCAACGGTTTGGATTCATTGTTTGAAAACAATTCGATAAATTTTTACAGTTGTGCTCACTAATCTCTCTTGGTGAGCAAATTACACCCTAACTTTACTCATAGTATATCATGATCTTATAGAGTAATAAATAGATACACAATCATATAGGATAATTTTTTATACGTACAATTAAACTATAATATATTACGATGTGATTTATTTATATACTATGTTTTATATATTTTTATTTAATAATAGTTTACTCTTTGATAATAATAAGATCAAACATTATAATTTTTATATCCTATGATATCATGTACATAATTTGTTATTTGTTCTATTTTTATGTTAAATTATATTATTTATTAATATAATTATCACCTCCACCAAATTAATTCATATCGTAATCATTAACACACATTTAACACTAGTATATCTTCATTTCACTAGTAAATAAATTTCAAATACTGATATAATAATTGTAATTTTAATTGCAGGGGATTGTAGAGCAAGTTTCAAATTAAAAATTTCACTAAATTAGCAATTTGTCTAAAGCTACCTAAGCATCAAACTTTACAAGTACTAATTTCACGAATGTAACGTGTAATTGTAAAATTATGAATTCGAAAAATAATTTTATTTGCCACACTAAAAATATTCTGCACGTAATTAATTCATGTGAAAAATAAATTTAATTTTGTAATTGTCGAAATCAAGATATATACTCTCAATCAAATGGTCGGAATATAATCCAAATTCGATTTTAACTCTTCCACTCCGGAACCAAGACTTGGCTTGAAATTAAATAATTTAATTTGTGAAAAGGAAAATAAAAACACATAATAAATCCAAAAGCAGCCGTTGGACAAACTGAGCCCTCTGTTTCATACATGATAGTATGATACATCCGCTGATGTTTCCTCGTATTAAATTTTTCATTTTTTTTTCAAAATTTATTTCCAGTGCCTCCTTTCTAATTGCTCCACGTGGTAATCTCTCATGTGTTATATAAATCAATCCTACCACTGCATCTCCTTCCTATCAAATGAAGCATTCCCTTCCCTTCCTTCCCAACCAACAACAATACAACATCAATTGCATATATAGTGCAAGCTTACAAAATCACAACAACAGATAAACAGAGCATATAAATTATGCTTCATCCTCCTCCTCTGGTCTCTCAAACAATGGTGACTAATTCAGCGTATAGATCAATTCAAGTTCCTAAAATCCCCCTAAATGCCGTCCGTTGCGCTGCCACCTCGTCCCCGTCGCTCAAACTCAGCCGCAACCCCACTGTTCCTTCTATCAACATAAGCCCGAAAGACAAACAAAAAACCGTACCCGTTATCACTCGGAGGCAAGAACCTGGGTCGAACTCCGAATCCATTTCACATCCCAAATGGAACCCGCTACAGCGCATAGCTGCATGTGCACTTAACAAGTTTGAAGATGCTGTGATAGCAAATTTTCTCGAAAAGCAGCATCCTTTACCGAAAACTGCCGACCCGTCAGTGCAAATATCAGGCAACTATGCACCCGTCAAGGAAACACCACCTCACCATAATCTCCCTGTGTCGGGTCAGATTCCTTCAGTCATCAATGGAGTTTATGTGCGAAATGGGGCAAATCCATACTTTGATCCATCTGCCGGGCATCACTTGTTTGACGGGGATGGGATGATCCATGCCGTCCATGTGAAAGATGGCAAGGCCTCATATGCATGCAGATTCACTGAGACAGAGAGACTGGTACAAGAGAGGTCGATCGGTCGACCCGTCTTTCCGAAGGCGATTGGTGAATTGCACGGCCATTCCGGGATTGCAAGGCTATTGTTATTCTTTGCACGTGCAGCCTTAGGCGTCATCAATGCGACACACGGCATTGGGGTCGCAAATGCGGGTTTAATTTACTTTAACAGGCGGTTACTTGCCATGTCAGAGGATGACCTTCCATATCAGGTGTCCATTACACAGAATGGAGATTTGAAAACGGTCGGGCGGTATGACTTCTCGGGCCAGCTCAACTCCACCATGATTGCACACCCAAAACTCGACCCAGTTACAAAGGAGATGTTTGCGCTTAGCTATGATGTGATAAAGAAACCTTACTTGAAATACTTCTATTTCTCGCCTAATGGAGAGAAGTCGGCTGATGTTGAGATACCGATTGACGGGCCCACGATGATGCATGATTTTGCAATCACTGAAAATTATGTCATCATCCCTGACCAGCAGGTTGTATTCAAAATGCCAGAGCTTTTGCGTGGTGGGTCGCCTGTTGTGTATGACAAGAATAAAACTGCCCGATTTGGTATTCTACCGAAATATGCGAAAAATGCTCATGGAATAAAATGGGTGGAGGTAGAGAACTGTTTTTGCTTTCACTTGTGGAATGCATGGGAGGATGCTTGCACAGGCGAAATAGTGGTCATTGGATCATGCATGACACCACCCGACTCGATATTTAACGAGTCGGATGAATGCCTAAATAGTGTCCTATCAGAAATCCGGCTCAACCCATCAACCGGCAAATCAACCCGTACCCCAATTTTGGCTCCATCAGAACAGGTTAATCTCGAAGCCGGCATGGTGAATAAGAACTTATTGGGCCGAAAAACCCAGTTTGCATATCTTGCCATTACCGAACCGTGGCCTAAGGTATCCGGTTTTGCGAAGGTGGATCTCTTCACGGGCAAAACTGAGAAATTTATATACGGAGATAACCGATATGGTGGCGAGCCATATTTTGTGCCAAAGGATCCATGTCATAAAGGAAATGATGAGGATGAAGGATATGTTTTGTGCTTTGTTCATGATGAAACGACATGCCAGTCGGAGTTGCTGATTGTTAACGCTGCTAACATGACACCGGAGGCATCAATTAGATTGCCATCGCGGGTACCGTATGGATTCCACGGCACATTTATTCGATCCGAGGAGTTAGAGAGACAATCCTAGTTCTTGTGCTTATTTGTTAATTAATTCTGGTACATCTATTTTTTTCTGTTACAAATTTTTTCTTGACTGAAATATTTTGTAGATAAACAGAGCAAGTATCATATTTTTATAGGTACTTGGTAGCTTGTATTATTTTTTAGGTTAGTTTCTAGGTTTTCTAGATCATTATGTTTTATATTTTTGTTATGTAAAATGGGGTTGGTGATGTAGAATGAGGGAGATGAGTTCAGTTGGTCTATATGTTATTCTTTTCTCTCACTTTTCCTTTGTTTAATTTGTGCAACTTGGATAGAGGCAGATGATATGAACCACTGATCTCTTTATATATTTCCTCTCTCATTATTTGCTTCATTGTAAATATTATATTTTCTTTCAACAATTGTGTTTGAATCATGTTTCTCTATTCTTAATTATTCTCAAGTATATATTGTCAGTGACATGTTAACATCACCTTCAGTGCGTGATGCTATTAATTATATATGTGTTCAGATTATATGAATTTGCATATGCTTGGAAAAAATAAAAAAAATTCAGTTATTTTAGGAAGTTTAGTGTGACAGACACTGTTAGAATTTTATTTTATTAAATATAAACCTCACATTCACAGTTTGTATATGGTGCCCATACAGCTCCCCATGTAATATTTTTGCTTTAAAAAAAGGAACAACCTAAATACCTCACCAGCTATGTTGTTCGGATACCTCATATTAAACTTCGTATCAGTATCACACACGTATCGGATACCGATACGGACTTTATACGGCACCGATATGTATCCGATACGCCAGCTGGCGTATCCGCTTATGTAGCATATTCTTACTCGGCCGATATTGTCGCAGATACTCTGTTGAAACTTACGGATACGGCTGGATACACGTGGATACAGTCGGATCGAATCCAATAATCGTGTCAGTGCCCGTGAACCGCGCCCGCACCCATGAGCCGCGATTATGAACCACACCCGCACCTATGAACCACGCATATGAGTTTTTCTTTCTGCCCTATGTGAATTGAACCTGGGACTTCCCAGTTGAGCATCAAAACCTTTACCCACTACACTAAAGTTTCGTTTGTGATATATTTCAGTAACTATAGTATTTAATATATTCTTATGTTAAGTCTTAAATTTTTTATACAAATTTGATTTAAGTTATGATTATCTAAATACAATATATAAAATAATAAAAAATATATATAATAGACGTATCGTATCCTAGATTTTTGAAAATTATCGTATCGGCGTATCTGATACGATACCCGTATCGGTATCCATACAACATATATAGCTCACCAGTTATATGGTATATACCAAAAAGAAGAATATGTTTCCATTTGCATCTCCCATTGGGCTTAGCTCATAACATTTCTTTTAGTTAGTTTAAGGTTTAAGAATTAAGATATAGTCCTTTTCATAAGCCCACTATTCGTTTAAATTATGATATGGATCAAGGAACAACTTTTTTTGTAATTATTTTTTCTTCCTTTTCATCAAATTGGTGCTTGTGTCGGCGTAAAATAAATTGATTCTTTCATTTTCAATCTGTTCTTTTGGGATATCCAGATGAACTTTCAGACCAATCCAATCAAATGGAATAAAAAAATGGCTGCAGCCAGTGTCTTCATATATATTTTAAAACGAGACATATTTATTACTTTAATTAAATAAATACCTCATTAATAAAAGTTAAAAATTTAGAATTTAATTAAAATTAGCAGAAATTAGCGAAGTTAATATGGTTGGAGGAATATGACAAATTTCAGGGGGGTCTCCGCAAATTGTGTGAATTTGGTGGATGCATTGAATTGCCTGATTTCTTGGAGCTGAAGTTGGTATTGGGCTCTGCTACTGCTACCCTTTCTCTTTTATTATTATTTTTTTAATCCTTTGGACTCGTGCCTTGTATTTAAGCGGCTGCACAAATTATTGGTTTTGACTTTTGATAAAGAGACACTACTTTTTTTCTTTCTTTTTTAATTTCTTATCAATTGTTAAACAACAAACAGTTATTATAAAATAAGAGAAACAAGGAGAAATAGTACCTCACTTTTTCGATCTCCAAATATTGTTTTATTTTTTTCCACTTGAAAAAACTAAAAAGATTGGAAAATTCTACCCGTATCGGACACGTATCGGATACCGATACGCACCCGATACAGCACCGATATGTATTCGATATAACAGCTGGCGTATCCACTTACGTGGTGTATCCTTACTCGGCCGATACGGTCGTAGATACTCTGTTGAAATTCACGGATACGGCTGGATACATGTGGATACGGTCGAATCGAATCCAAGAATCGTGTCAGCGCCCGTGAACCACGTCCACGCCCATGAGCCCCAACTGTGAGAACCACGCCCGCACCTGTGAACCGCGCATAAACCGGCACAATGAGTTTTTTTTTTTCCTGACCTACGTGAATCGAACCTAGGACTTCCAGTTGAGCATCAAAACCTTTAACCACTACACTAGAGTTTCGTTTGTTATATATTTTAGTAATTATAGTATTTAATATATTCTTATGTTAAGTCTTTAATTAATTTTTTATACAAATTTAATTTAAGTTATGATTATCTAAATACAATATATAAAATAATAAAAAAGATCGGAAAAATTCTACCCGTATTGGACCCATCAAAAGATTTGAAAATATTTTACCTTTAACACTTTTTCGACCCATAAAAAGATTGAAAAATTCTACCAGTATCGGACACGTATCGGATACCGATACGCACCCGATACAACACCGATATGTATTCGATACGCCAGCTGGCGTATTCTTATTCGGCTGCTTACGTGGCGTATCCTTACTCGGCAAATTTCAGGGGGGCCTCTGTAAATTGTGTGATTTGGTGGATGAATTGCCTGATTTCTTGGAGCTGAAGTTGGTATTGGGCCCTGCTACTGCGGATCTGACTCTGCTGCTCTTCCGAGAAAAGAGCAGGGTCCTGCTCTTCTGATCTCAACTATTCAAAAAATTTCATTCACATATCTCGATAAAAAAAAAATTTTATGCACAGATCTCAACGATTTTGAATAGTTGAGATCGGAAGAACAGCATAGTCCGTTCCTGCTACTGCTACCCTTTCTCTTTTATTATTATTTTTTTTAATCCTTTGGACTCGTGCCTTGTATTTTAAGCGGCTACACAAGTTATTGGTTTTGACTTTTGAGAAAGAGGCACTACTTTTTTTCTTTCTTTTTTAATTTCTTATCAATTGTTAAACAACAAACAGTTATTATAAAATAAGAGAAACAAAGAGAAATAGTACCTCACTCTTTCGACCCATAAAAAGATTGGAAAAATTCTACTTTTCTAAATATTAAAAAACTAAAGTATTTTCTGTAATTGTTTCTTGAGTGAGTCTATAGTACTATGCATAGCACGGATTGGTCCGTACTAGGAATTAATATTTTTGTTTTCAAAATTCTAACGGTCGATCCGAACCGTTCAACATGATTTTCATATGAGAATATACTTGTGAGCTAAATTTTCTATTTTTTAGAATTTTTTTACTATTTTTTTAGATAGGTAGAAAATCATTGTTTTTGGATGGTCCAAAATTTTCAGATCAATGATTTTCTACCTATCTTAAAATATAGTAAAAAAATTCGAAAAAATATAAAATTTAGTCTGCAAGTACATATTCATGTGGGTACATATTTATGTGGGGATCACGTTGAACGGTTCGGATCAACCATTAGAATTTTCAAAATGAAAATATAGCTCCATAGTACGGACTAATCCTGCTATGCATAGTACCATAGACTTACTCTTGTTTCTTTAACTCTTGACTCAAACAAACATCAACAATATAATACCAACCACAAAATATCCTTCAAAATTTTATTGGGACACAAAAGATTCCAATTAGAGATCTGTGATTTATTTCTTAACTATTGACTCAAACAAAGAGAAATAGTACCTCAGTTTTTCGAACCATAGAAAGATTGGAAAAATTCTACTACTCCAAATATTTTTTATTTTTTCCAAAAAAATTAAAGAATTTTTTGTAATTTGCTTCTTTGACTCTTGACTCAAACAAATATCAACAATATAATACCAACCACAAAATATCCTTCATAATTTTATTAGGACACAAAAAATTCCAATTAGAGATCTTCTGTGATTTGTTTCTTAACTCTTGATTCAAACAAACATCAACAATATAATACCAATCACAGAACATCCTTCGGCATTTTTAATGCGACCACAGAAAATTATGATTGGAGATCTTCTATAGTTTACTTCTTGACTCAAACAAATACCAATAATATAATACCAACCACAGAAGATCCTTCAATATTTTTACTAGGACCACACAAGATTCCGATTAGAAATCTTTTGTGGTTTGCTTCTTGATTTTTTATTCAAACAAAAATCAACAATATAATATCAACCAAAAAAAATTACTAATAAACAAAACAAACAAAAAATTGGACTGAAAAAATTTGCTCCAGTCTTTCTATAGTCCGAAAAACTAAGGTACATTTTCTCTTTTCCTCTCTTATTTATAATAATTTCTATAAATAAAAAATTAGCCAACAAATATCCGGATAGAATATAATCCTTTTTTCTCATCTTTAGTCCTGTCAAGAGTGGAAAAATGGCACGGCATAGCCGGCTCCGTCACGGAACGGCACGGTTACGGCACGGAACGGTACGATTACGGCACGGAACTGTACAGAACGGCACGGAACGGCACAGCACGCGTGTCAGTTACGTGCCGTGACTCACGTGTCCCGTGCCGTGACCATTCGCATGCCGTGCTTATTTTTTGAAACTTTGGCACGGCACGTGAAAGATTTAGTCACGGCACAACACGACACGTAGTCACGCGAGTCACGTGTAATTAGGACCATTAGATATTAATTTAATGGTGAATCTTGAATAAACTAACATAGATTATGATTAAATGGTCACGCGAGTCACGTATGATCACAACACGTTTAGCATGACTCACGTGGCGTGACTATTCGCATATCGTGACCACCCCTTGACATTTTCGTCACAACACGGCACGGCACGGCACGTGAAAAATTAACTTTGTCACGGCACAACACGGCACGACACTTTGTTTCCACTCTAATCCTGTGTACTATTCCTCCGGGTCCTATTTGCACTCTGTTATTAGAAAAATATTTTGTACATATTTTAAACTGCCTTATCTATACAAATGCAACATACGGATGTTTATCCGGATGTTATCACATGACAGAGTGTTATCACATGATAAGTGGTACAATCATATAAATTATTGTAACTTGGAATATGCTTTCATTAATTAATTATAGCAGGTACGTGTCTTTACTTTTTTCCTTTCTAATTTAGTAATATTTTCTTTTTTTGTGCTGTAATTTTAATTAATCCCACCACACTAAAAAGAGAAAAAAGCAACACTGCGATTTGCACCATTTGGTCGTTGTCATCATTTTCTCAGTGTAATGGACCAAATTAAAACCATACGGTGACATGTGGCCTATCAAAATTATTTTCAAAAAAAAAAAAAATATGTTTCTATGTTTATATCTTTTTCTAAAAAAAATTATAAATATATACTTGAGATGTAAAATAATAATAAAGTTAAATCTCATTCTAAAATTTTGTACATAATATCATAAAAAATAACGTAAATTTACCTACAAGATGCGACAACAAAAGTTTATATTTTTTTTCCCTTTTTATTTTTGTGAAAATTCTGTGATTTTTTAAACCAAAATAGAAAAATGCAAAAATACAATGCCTTAATGTCCATTTATTTGTATAATCTTTACATTCATAAATCGTATTTTTGCAAAAACACAATTAATATTTTTGCAAGAATAAAAAATATTTGAATTTTGAAAAGACACAATTAATATTTTAAATATGACCATTCATATTGAAACCAAAAAACCCACCGACATTTTTATTAATATCCAAAGTTTAATACAAATTATTAATTATACCCAGAACTCAACTCAATATCGAAATATATCCAAGCCGGCCATTTTCTGGCTGGCTATGTTCCCTCCCTAAGTCGGCCATTTTATGGCCGGCTATGTACCTTTTTTTTTTTTTTTTTTTTTTTTTTTTTTAGAGAGAGACACTGTGAAGATCAAAATATTGAAATCTAACTCTGAAAATTTGAAATTTTTGTTTAAATTATTTGTTATATTACTTCTTTGATATATAATTAGCATATTTATACTAAAATACGATAGATTAATTGAAATTATGTTGAATAACACTAAATTATGTTAAATTACGTTAAATTACATTAAAATACGGTAAATTACGCTAAAATACGATATGAATAGGGACGATATCTTCACTGAAAAGGAGAAAAACGACGATGAAAGTTCAAACGGTCATAAAACGACGCTCGAGTGTCCGATTTCAGCAAATGACCACTTTTCGGAAAGCTTGCGAAAATACGCATGCGTCTGTGCTCGCTATGTCAAATTCTGAAATTCAGAATTGCCAAAAAACAAAGGGAAGAGCCTCAAAACTTGAGTTGAAGTTTCCGATTAAGATTTCCATTTCTATCATTCAATCCAAGTAGCTCAGTAAATTAGTTACATAATGAACTTGCAGATTACCAATTTTTACTATTTTTGGAATTTTTTTACTATTTTTTATGATTCATGAAAGATGAGCAAAATCAGTCTACTATATCGTAATTTTGTGTAGTTTAGTGTTTTTTTTACTGTATTTCAGCATAATTAGCGAAGTTATTGTAATTTAACGTAATTTAGTATAATTGAACATAATTTATTGTAATATAGTGTAATTCAACATAATTTCAAGTATTCTAGCGTATTTTAGTATAAATATGCTAATTATACATCAAAAGAAGTAGAGGAGGGATCAAGTTACAACAACCATTTTTTTCATTTTCAAAGTCCAAATCGTCGATCCAAACCGTTCAACATGATTATCTAAATAAAATGTGCTTGCAGATCAAATTTTACATTTTTTTGAATTTTTTTACTGTTTATTAAGATGGGTACAAAATTTAATGGTCTGAATATGACTATTTTTTTGTAAAATACTTAATAAATAGTAAACAAATTCAAAAAATGTAAAATTTGATCTGCAAGCACAGTTTATTGTGGAAATCACGTTGAACGGTTTGGATTGACGATTTGGACTTTGAAAATAAAAAAAATAATTGTTGTAATTTGATCCCTCCTCATAGAAGTAATATAACAAATAATTTAAACAAAAATTTCAAATTTTCAGAATTAGATTTCAATATTTTGATCTTCATAGTGTCTCTCTCTAAAAACAAAAAAAACAAAAAAAAAACAAAAAAAAACAAAAAAAAAACAAAAAAAAAACAAAAAAAAAAAAAAGGTACATAGCCGGCCATAAAATGGCCGGCTTGGGTATATTTCGATATTGAGTTGAGTTCTGGGTATAATTAATAATTTGTATTAAACTTTGGATATTAATAAAAATGTCGGAAAAACCCAAGCGTTCATATTGTGTTCTTTTGTTGTTGTTGTTGTTTTTTCCCTTGGAGACTTGCAGTAGGCAATCAGCCAATCACCTTCTTAAAGATGTCCATTAAACAAAAGAGAAGTTTACAGAGTGTTCATATTTGTCGGAGAATTGGTTGCACATCTAAAATATTCTCCTCTGCGCGAATCAATCTAAAATATTCTCCTGTGCGCGAATTCGGGGTTGTGTTGGTGGACTATGTTATGAATAAAAATTTGGAATATGTAAGATATTTTTTCAAAGTGCACAAAATATCTCTTGTGCACTTTGGACTATGTAAGATATTTTTTTGGTTCAAATCCGAAATATTCTCTCCTGCGGAATGATTCGAAGTTTGGAAAAAAAAAAAAAAAAAAAAATGGTCCGCAGAATGGTTCTGCGACTCATTTAAGAGTCCGCATCAGCATTTTGTGGCCCCGCTGAAATGAATCCGCAGAATACCGGTGCGGCCGTGGTGAAAATCAAAATTCTCAGAAACGATAGTTATTTGTTTTTTTTTTAACTATGTTATAAATAAAAATTTCGGCGGATATGAAGACAGCAGAGAGAATTTTTTTTATATACCATAATTAAAAAAAATATTTTTACAAAACCAACATAATTATTTTTTTTTACAAAAACTATAAGAACCGAAATACCATTTCGGTCCGTTATTTTTTTATTTCGGACCGAAATGGCATTTTAGTCCGATCTCCTTTTTAGATTTTCTGTGACGGCTCATATGAAAACTTGTGAAACCAATACCACGGAAAATTCAAAAAGGAGACTGGACCGAAATGCCATTTCGGTCCGGAATAAAAAAAATAACGGACCGAAATGACATTTCGGTTCCTATAGTTTTTGTAAAAAAAAATAATCACGTCGGTTTCGAAAAAAAAAATTCAATTATGGTTTATAAAAAAAATTCCAGCAAAGATGTCAAAAACTACGAATTCGTATCTTCTGCATTAACGCACCATGTGTTAATCGATCTGAACCGTCCGATTGAGATCCACACTAATATTAAAGGGTCCCGTGTGTCATAGGCGGCGGCCGGATTGGCTATATATGATTGTAACGCCATGTAATTTAAAGAACAAAAAAGAAAAAGATCAATTTAAATTTCAGTTTTATTAAGAAGATTATTAGTCCACAACATATCTAATTTAAATTTCAGCCCATTTAAAATTATGCAGCCCACATTTTTGCCAAACTGTTCCCTCCCTGTTAATCTGTGCTTCCTCTGTTCATTTTATTTTATTTTATTATTTTCTCATTCTAATAAAGAATTAAGGGGGGGCTGTTATAGGGAAGTAAGGTATTAATTGGCATGTATGCCACGCAAAATAAAAAGGGAATTTAATGCATGCTGGCCACTTAATATTTTTTTATAATTCAAAAATTAAGAGATAAAGAGGCGTGGTGGTAACAATTGGAAAGTAATACAATATTTTATTAAAGATGGTAACAATTTATATTTCTTTTATTAACCCTTCTGTGATTCCCGCCTCTGCTAAAAATAAAACCCCAATCAACCCCTTTTTATTTCATACCATAAATCATCTCTCCTCATTTGTTTATCTTAAACTCCTGTGGCCCTGTTCTAATTATAACCACCCTTTTCCAATACCCTGCCGCAACCTCTCTCTTTCTCTCTTATTTCCTTCACAAACATCAAAAGAAACCCAAATTACACACATATATTTTGTCAAAACGAATTGAATTTCTCACTTGTGTTTGGAAGTCTCTGCACTAAAGGTACTAGAAATGTTCATTATTTTATTTCCTAAATTAATTGATTAGGATACGTTAATTTGAATACAATTTTATTCTTAGATTATAAGAATTCATGAATAAGTACATTTAATTATAATCTGAAATTTTATTTATTTTTAAGAATTTCTGAAACTATATTTAAAATCTGGAAACTTTATTTTTAATGCATTGAGTTTAGTAGTTGTATTATTCGAGATCATATAATTCGATAGATATTATTTTCTTTAAGTTTATTAAAAATCTGGAAATTTCTTTATTAATAAGTATTCTCTTTATTATAAAATCTGAAATTTGTTCTTTTTATTGGATATTATTTCTTATTATATCTAATCAAACCTTCGGTTATGTTAAGGATTAAGGTACCAGAAGCAAATCATTTATTTTATTTTTAATTTCTTTCATTCAAGTATTACAAAGATCATATATCAAAGTATTTTAAGCCGAATTAAAATTTGTCAGAATTTTTAATACAAAAAAAAAAAATGGTAATATCTAATATGAGAGCTAATCGAAACAGTCAAATTAACATTCTTGATAATTCGCATAAATAGTAAACTAGATTAATGACATATAGTATTAAGGGTTTTAGGAAACGAGAATTGAATTTAAACATTATTAATTAAATGTATGCTTATGTTTTAGATTCGACGTTTAAAGATTTAAACGACGTAAGCGACAATCAAGGATTCATTCAGATATCAGGTGCGGGTTTCCTAGACTTTATAAAACTATCTTACTTGCCGATTGTCATTCAACTGTTTATTATTATGGCATTAGTTGGAATTATGCATGTTGTTTTTCGAACCATTCGTATGACTTGAGTAGTACATAAATAAATTGCATGAAAGGATAGGATTCATACATTGACCAATGGACTTGCATGAATAGGATATATTGAGCATGGCATGAATTGTGATTGAATAAAAGTGCATGACATGAACGAATTAGGAAACTGAACAGGGGCCGATATGCTTGCATATTGGGATGTATACATTGGGTCTAAATATTTGACTGGACCCCTCGTTAACGTGACTGTAGGCGAAAGCGGTCCTGTCACGGATGTGATTGTAGGCTGACACGGTCCTATCGCGTACGTGATTGTAGGCGCAAGCGGTCCTGTCACGGACGCGATTGTAGGCGGAAAGCGGTCCTATCACCGCCAAGACCTAGCGGCATATGAATTCACCGTCTAGTGAGGCACACGAAATAGATTAACGGAATTTTAAAAGTAAATGAAAGCAGTAAGTAATGATAGGATATGCATTGCATTAAAAGAAGCATACGCATTTTAATTATATATATTCATATTTGTGAGAATAAGTAAAGGTTTTATAAGCTCTGGGCTGGAACTAAATCCCGCACTGAGAGAAGGTTCGATCTCTCACCCGCTCCACTTTTATGTGGGTTCCAGGTAACGAAGAGGAAGGATTCGAGCAAGTACAAGAGTGAGACCAAGTGGGAAAGCTCATGATTGATAAATTGCCACATGTTGTTTAGTCTTTTCTTTCATGATTCAATAATTGATACATTGAGCAGGCATGGTAGTGTTGTGTTACTAGCCATGTCTGTCGTGATCATTTGTTAAACTCTTTTGATTATGAAATAAATGTGGCTTTATTTATATTGTTATTGATAATGTATGTGATGTGCATATGCCTTACGTAGCAATACGTGGCAGGTTGTCTCGGAGTGTGACAACTAAAGTTGGTATCAGAGCCAGCACATACAATATCAATAATTTCCCGCTAAGTGAGTGCGTGTTAAGGTCCTATCTTTAGAATCCAAATAATAAAATTTAAGTACATAATTTCGTTGAGATTTTAGATAATTCAGTTTACGTACATAGAAATAAGTGTTAAGGTCTTGTCTTTAGAATCTTTAAGCTCAACAATTTCTATCCGAAATTTAATTTTTGTTTTCATTTGATATCCAACAATCGTAATTCCGAATTTGAATAATTATTAAAGTTTGGAAATTCCGTAATTGATAGGCCTAGAAATAGTATCCCACTAAATTTCTACTTATTTTTTTTTATTACACGAATCATTAATTTGCTAATATTTTAGCAAAGAAACTTGACTATTTTAGTCAAATTTTCTGTTTAAATGTTTTTGCTAATGAATGGAGAACTTTATAATTAAGGTATACAAATAATTAGACTTTAATATACCAATCATGTAATTAGGAATTTATTTAATTTTATTAATCCTGCAAGGATACTTTCCTACTAGATCACCAAACATAATAAGGGAAATAAATAATTCCCAACATTGCTATTAGTCAGTAAAGATACTTTCCTATTCGTTGTATATATCTCCACGAGGTACAATACCGATTAGTTAGCATTTCACACATCGATAGTTTAAAGTTTCTTAAAAAAATCTATTTTGATATATTAGTACATTTTGGATATTTCCTCAGTGATCTTAAAAAAAAAAAAAAAAAAAAAAAAATGCAATATCAATTTTTGGTATCAACGTTGTCCCTTGAATGATTAGTCGTTTCGAAACTACAACAGAATGTTGTTTCAGCGACCGGGGACTTCGCCGGCCGCTGAAACTCATTTTTCCGTAAAAAAAAAAACCATCTCCGGCGACCAGGATTTTCTGCGACCGTCATCAGCGACCGGTGTTTTCGCCGGTCGCAGAAAGTAATTTTTCCGAAAAAATTTAACGCGCGCCCGGCATTTTTTCAGGCGATCTCTCGCGCCAACCCTAGCCTGACCCTCCATTTCTCTCTCTCTCGCCAAATTCCCCGGCTGTTCAACTGGCAAGTCGCCCACCGCTCGTCGCCACCTCTTCTCTCTTCTCTGTTCTCTGATCCGCCCTCTTCCCTCTTCTCTCTGTCTCTCGCTCTCGGCAGAAACGCAAAACGCCCGACCGCCATGTGTGCCCGACCGCCGGCTGTGCCAGACCGTCGCCTCCGCCACCTTCCTCGCGTTAGCACCTCCACGACTCCGCTGCTCTGCGATAGGTACTCGAACTGAATTGAATTTAGGGTTTGTTTTTTTTGTTTTTGTTTTTGATTTTGTTTTCGTTATTCATCTCCTCTTATCAATAGTGTGAGCTTGCTGTGATTTTGCGAACATTCGGTGCATTGTTGCTAATTTGGTGCTGATTTGTGAGGCGAGGCACGGTTGCTGATTTGGGACGGTTGCTGATTTTGCGAAAATTCGGTGCATCCTTGAAACCGGCCACTGTTCTTCGTTGTGTGTTCAAGCTTTCTCAGGTTATTATCTAAATCAAAACTTGTTATGAATTGGTTGTTGCGATTTGCTTATGTCCTTGCCGGGTTGTTGATTTTCCCGGAAGGCATTGGTTGGGAATGTCATTTCAATTTCAACTTGGTTATGGGAATAGTTGTAGAGATGATCTGATCTGATCTTGAACAATTTCAATTTCAACTTGGTTATTGGAATAATTTCAATTTCAACTTGGTTATGGGAATGTCATTTCAATTTCAGCTTAGGGTTACAAGTCCTGCTTCCATTTGTTGGGGTTACAACTTGGTTAGGGTTACAACTTTCGTTATTACAATTGAAAGAAAAAGAGAAATTACTAATCCCAGTCCTGCTTCCATTTGTTGGAGTCTTAAATAAAAAGAATGATTTAATTAGTACATATCATACGGATGAAATGCTTAACCTCAAGGAGAGGTGAGTCGAGTGCGCAACCTGCTTGACCGCCTTAAATAAGGAGCAATATTCATCAAGCCAAAATTTTATCCAATTAAATTTACCAGTATATATCTGTAGTACTTTGTGATGCCAAAAATTAAAAAAGACCCTGCATGAATTTTGTACTACCTGGTAGCATACTATACAGGACCTTGTAAAAATTATAGGAAAAAATGAAACACAAACTGTACCTACCTTTTCAACCTTCTCAAGTAAGGTTCCTGGGGTAATAAGTGCTGTTGGAGTTGCCTGTAACTCCATTTCCTTCAAAGAACTTTGCGCCATAGTTGTATTGGCAAGTGAAAACTCACTTAACAAGTCCACTTGTGGTGGCTGGATTACATGCATTTTACTATTGGCAAGTGAAAACTCACTTGCCCAGTTTTGCTTCTTCTTCTTGTAAAACATATTGCTTCTTCTTCTTTGCCTTGTACCTGAATTTGAATTTCGAGGAAAAAGAAGAAAGATGCACAATTGAATATGTAAATCCTTGTCAGTAATACTCAAGTGTGGGTGAGTTCAGAGATTTATCATGCATGTGCCTCATATTAGTGGGCATTGTTGCTTTAGTTTCTATAAATATAACTAGATGATATTGAAATTGTTGGCTAATTTTCCTTCTGTTTCTTTGCAAACAAATTGTGTTTTGAGTTGCTGATAAGTTGTAGTGTTCCTAGTAAACATAGTTTTCAGTTTCATTATGGCTAGAAACATGATATATAGTCGAATTGCAACTTGCAAATGTAAAGTTCATATTGAGCTAAGTTTTCACCCGAATTCTTCAATTAAGCATCCCTGTCAACCTAATTTTCCAAGCACCTTACGGGTTAACTGCCATTCAATTTCAGAATTAAGCCTAAAGTTCGCTCTTATAACGAGCTCCAAGGTCTTATAAGATAATTAGATGATGGTGAATAGCTCAACTATATTAAACTTGTTCTCTTGTATAATATTCATTGGGTTTAGGCTTGGATGTTGTACATAACTGGGCCATATTTATTTCAGCAATTGTAAAATTTAAATTTATTTTTTGTAACAATAATTTGATAGATTTATCTCATATCAATTTTAGAATAAGTTTATCTCTGTTTTGCTTTCTGTCTCATTCCCGTAATTTCAATTTCGTTGATGTGGTAAACAATTAATTTTTAAGATTGACAATTTTACTGTTGTTAGCATTGCATTTAAAAAATTAGTACTTGCAAAATTGAATGAGATACTTTTAAACATATTGCCTTCGTACACAGGTTGATTACTTTGTTAAGATATTTGATATGGCACCGAGAAGAAAGGACAAAGGAAAGGCACCAGCGGGCGACGAGGAGGAGTCGAGTCAGAGGAATGTTCGCGGTGCAAATGCATATATTTCACCGCCTGCAGATCTGAGTGTGCGACCAGTGCTTCGGTTAGGGGGTTACAGGTAACCTTCATTTTTTGTGTATGTTGTAATTATGTATTAATTGTAGTGATTGTAATAATTATTTCTATTTGCAGGACTTTTGATGCAGGGCACCCAGAGCTGACGAAGCAGGTCGCAAAAATTATTTCGTAGTTAGTACGCACAGCATATTCTGGACCGTACACCAGCTACACGGATTTCCCTGATGAAAACAAGAAAGTTATCCAGGCAGACTTTTTGGTAAGTAAAATTTTCTGAAACAAAAGCTCTAATAATTACTTGTTTCCTTTTTTTAAGCTAACAAACCGAGTTATGCATTGCAGAAGCACTATCAGTTTTCACCGGAGGTAGCTGACAGTATTGCATGGGATGTATTCCGCAGAATAGCTGACAAACGCCTACAGGATATGCTTAACAAGGCCAGGGAGGCAGCAACCAAGTCCTATGGAGAAGAATTGCTCGAGTGGAAGGAGCGTGGGGCTGCTCCTCGACCCCATGACTCCTGGATCAAGCCGGAGTTCTGGCCCGGACTCGTCGATCATTGGTGTAGTGATGCTTTTGCCCGTCGGAGCCAGCGGAATGCTTTAAATAGGGCCAATGCTGAAGGGTCAGGGGCCACAACGGGTTCTGTGAACATGCTTGTTCACAAACAACGCTTCGTAAGATTATCTTCATTAAATTAATCTATTTTCATTCCAATTGAATCTAATCGAACTAACCTTAATAATTTTTTTTTAAATGAAATTGTCTTTCAAATTCTTAACAGGAGCAAGAAAAAGGGCGCGAACCTAGATGGTCCGATGAGCTGTTCCAGCCTACCCATACGAAGAAGAAGACGGGAGAATATATTACCGGCAAGGCGAAAGAAGCACAGGTAATAATACTTTCGAATCGTTTTAAAAAATATCATGGTTCCTGTTGTATAACATTTTTGTTATATTTTACAAAATTTGCAGGAAAAATATGAGAGTACTATGGTGCAGAAGTATGGAGAGGATAGAAACACATGGCCTGCATACGACGGCACGTCTGGTACTCTACGGGAATATCTGATCAGAATGCCCACGGCGATAACTATGGTCTCGGTGCTTTAGGTAAAATAAAAAGTCACTTTAATTTTAAATTTATTTTTAGTTGTGTAAGATAATACTAATTGTCTTATTTTTAATGTTTCAGGCAAGACGAGACGCATGTTTCGCTCCAGTGGGTCGAGCAGTCAGTCGCATTCTTCACAGTCATATTCTTCTATGCCGCCGGCTCCGCAGCTCACAGAAGAGCATATCGATATGATATCTACTCGGGTACTTGATAGGATGGAGGATCGGTTACTTGATAGGGATGATCGGTTACTTGATAGGATGGAGGATCGGTTTATGTCCAGGATCACCGACCTTTTCAGAGCTTCTCAGGTACGAAATTCGATAATTCAGTCCAACTTCAATTGTCAACCCTGAATCTTAAATTCTAATTATCTAAACTATTGTTTTAACAATCTCACAGGGAGGTTCGGGCTCGCAGCATGCCTCGAGGCCCGCTCCTCAAGATGACGAGGATGATGACGAGGGGCAGGGGTCGGATGTTGGTGGTGATGGTACTAGTTAGGTTTAGATGTTTATGATACTACTTAGGTTGTTTATGGTGACGGATTTTGATAGATGTTTATGGTACTTGACATTTCGACATTTATGTTTGTATTACTTGACATTACGATTATTATGTTTGATGAACTTTGTTGTATGTTTATGTTTATTTGTATTACTTGATATTACGATATCTATGTTTATGTTGTATGTTGGTACGTGTCGTACTAAATATTAAATGGTGCAAATTTAAATAATATAATAAAATATAAAAAACTTGACAGAAGAGTATCAGCGACCAAATTTAAGTATCAGCGACCGTAATTATTTGTCTCTGATAATTTATGTATCTGCGATTGTTTCGACTATCAGCGGCCGTTTTTTAGTATCAGCGACCGTGAACTTTGGTCGCAGAAAGTGTTTGCTGACGTCAGAAAAAAACGACAGCGACCAAAAATATTGGTCGCAAAAAATCTTATCAGGGACCGGTGACGTATTATCAGCGACCGGTGACGTCATCAGAAGAGTATCAGCGACAAGGCTTACAGCGACCGGGCTTTCAGCGACCAAATTTGACTTTCAGCGACCATATTGGCTATCAGCGACCGGCGCCTATATTATCAGCAACCAGAAAACCGGTCGCTGATACCTCTTTTTGCTGTAGAATACACTTCATCTAATCTGACCTCATACGACTTTCGTTAAATCATCGTTTATTAGTAATCTCAATAAATTTGTTGTCAAGATTTCATTCTAATTATTTTGAAATAATATGGTAATTTTATCAGAGTGGCGCAGTGGAAGCGTAGTGAAAGCATTTATAATTTTAATATTTGAATTTTGAGAATTTAAGCAACTTATGCAAGTCATCTTATATATTTTCTAAGGTCGAAGTACTATATTAAAAGACTATTATTAATTGTACTATTAATTATTTATGCTTACAAGATTTTTTAAAATATAAAATTATAGGTCTTTTGTAACAAATTATATTGCATAAATAATATTATGATAATTTGACCGCATAAATAAATATTATGGCTGGCTCATTATAGAAATTTTAAAGGAATTTGATATGTCTCTGTTAAAAGAAAAAAAAAGAGAACAGTTTCCAATTAACCAATATAGTCATTAGTATTTTAAAAGAAGACGAATAAAATAGTAGAATTGATATATTTGAATGGAGATTTGTGGAACTCAATTAACATAATTAATTGGTTTGCATTTGAATATATTACACTGCATTTAAAGTAAGAACTATTCACGCATAGGAATTCATTAATTATCATTATTTGGATACTCCAGTTAACATCAAAAGGGAACGTATATATATTTTTCCAATTAAGCACGAAATTCGAACATTTCTGTTAATATTGATTGATTACATGCATGCAGCGAGTTATTTTTCTAAACCTCTAATTTTGCTTTATTCCTAAATGATAAATTTGATATATTTCCATTTCAAAACTTGAAAAATAAAAGAAACCAGCGTGGCCTCATGAATTAATGCTGCCCCCTCGTCCTCATAACTCTCATATTTTCCCTGTTACCAATTCTAAACATAAAAGTAAAACATGCTCACGATTACGACAATACGTCTAAAACCGGTCACGCATGATCGGCCACTCAAGGTCATATATGGATATTTTTGAGCATATGAAGTACCGACATGGGCCGTCGACACGAAGAAATTTAGACCAAGGATCAGGACAATTGGACATGTTCTTGTACAAAGGGAATGATGCTACTGGGACGTTGAAGGGCTCAAGGTAAAAAAAAAAAAAAAAAACATCCTGAGTTGTATGAGAAATATAAAGAGAATCTTGTTCAGGGGACTGAACATGCAAGGATTTTAAAGGAGGGAGCGATGTAATTACCTTCTGTCACGTTGATTTTTTTTCTTTTTTTTTCTTTTTTTCCGATAAACATAAGAACGAATCATATTCATACTTTATATATAAATCATAAAATACAAATAATATGGAACGTATAAATAAATTATAACTTCATCACATATTTTCAGAAATTATACGTATAAATAAACTGTTGACTCATACAATAGATCCTCTAAGAATGTCCAAAGAGATAATTTATTAAATGTTAATATGATCAATTCTTACGCACAATTTCTATGTTATTAATTTTACAGAAAGTTAATTACGGGACTTACAACTTATATATTTTTGATGTTTTCCAAAATACGAACGTATAAGCTCTACATATATGTAGGTGCAAATAAGCTAATCCAAAATATAGCGTACATATGGCTGACGTTCTATAGATGATTAACATGTATATCAAACTCATATTCTAAACATGCATGGAGTTAATATACTACAACAAAAGTACATTTCCTTAGTACTAAACCATATCTAGCTTTATGATACAATATAATATAAGATATCATCCTATCAACAATAATCTTCTAAGTTACGTCTAGTCAACATAAATTGTACACTAACAATATATGCTGCTCTCGCATAATAAATTTTCTTTTATATATATACCAGCGTACGTTATTTCTAATATAAATTAATATACAAAGAAATATTATTTTCCTTCGATATAATGGTCATTTGATATATGTACAGATATATGGAGGCTCTTTCAAAATGTTAAGATTTTCATTATTAATGGATAATAAAGTCATAACACAAATCATCCCTTGATTTCTACCAATTTCCATAATTTCTCGAATTGAAGTTGACCAATTACACAGCTGGATGCACCAAGTAAAATTTCTTATAAATCCCTCCGAGCTGAATTCAAAACATCATTACATCTCTAGTTAATTTCACATTCTACTTTACATAACTACTGAACTTAATGTATTAATATTCATATCACTTATTTCATTATTTCCGAACAAACTTATCACTTCATGTAACTAAATATAATATTATATATATATATATATATATATATATATATAGAGGAGGGATCCACTTACAACAAATTTGAGTTACAACAAAGTTACAACATTCATTTTTTTCATTTTCAAAGTCCAAATCGTCGATCCAACCGTTCAACATGATCATCTAAATAAAATATACTTGCAGATCAAATTTTATATTTTTTTGAATTTTTTTACTATTTATTAAGATGGGTACAAAATTCAATGGTCTAAGTATGGCTATTTTTTGTAAAATACTTAATAAATAGCAAAAAAATTCAAAAAAATATAAAATTTGATCTGCAAGTACATTTTATTTAGATGATCATGTTGAACGGTTGGATCGACGATTTGGACTTTGAAAATGAAAAAAATGAATGTTGTAACTTTGTTGTAACTCAAATTTGTTGTAAGTGTATCCCTCCTCATTATATATATATATATATATATATATATATATATATATATATATATATATATCATCTCACTTATTAGTTCAATCACTATATCTCTGTTAGTTATCTTTTCAAGGTATTCAAGTACTTTGGTTGCTACCACGCTAGCATTGGCAGGGCTCCTTCTTAAACACTTTGTTGACACCGTTGGATAATCCCGCTATGGTGGGGATCAAATGGAGAACACATCTCGACCGGACTTAACTAGTCAAAGACTGCACTGATGTGACTCAACTTATTTTAAATAGACAAGATATCTCTCGCGGTCGACATAAAAAGTACGCGAACATCCTACGACGATCTCTAGAATTGAAGATCAAGTGAGGTTAAATGGTCTCCACAGAGAGAAGTACAGCGTTTCGAAATCACGGGAAAGCATAATCCTAGATAAATAGAATCTTTTCAAATATTAAAGCACATAAAACCATTTGTCTAAGAGTCAGCACTACCTCTAACCAGGATAAAGTACATTCAGTCTTCTATGTCTCACAACTGTGACTATATATTCGATGCCCATCCTACATCGTCAATCATTCCAACTTAAGCCTAGACGAGACGTTAGTGTATGAAAATTTTTCCATGAAAATCTTAGACAACAAACGACTTAGACTTTGGAGCAAAACATTTCGACAAGTGTTAGTTCAATGGAGATGCCACTCAATCAAAGAAGCTACGTGAGAGTTGGAAGACACCATACGCACGAAGTATATAAATTAATTATTGAGACACTTGAGAACGATTTTGTTCAGAGGACTGAACAAGATTCTTAAGAGGGGGAGGATGTAACGCCATGTAATTTAAAGAACGAAAAAAAAAGATCAATTTAAATTTCAGTTTTATTAAGAAAATTATTAGTCCACAACATATCTAAATTAAATTTCAGCCCATTTAAAATCATGCAGCCCACATTTTTGCCAAACCGTTCCCTCCCTGTTAATCCGTGCTTCCTCTGTTCATTTTATTTTATTTTATTATTTTCTCATTCTAATAAAGAATTAAGGGGGGCTGTTATAGGGAAGTGAGGCATTAATTGGCATGTATGCCACGCAAAATGAAAAGGGAATTTAATGCATGCTGGGCCGCTGGCCACTTAATATTTTTTTATAATTCAAAAATTAAGAGATAAAGAGGCGTGGTGGTAACAATTGGAAAGTAATAAAATATTTTATTAAAGATGATAACAATTTATATTTCTTTTATTAACCCTTCTGTGATTCCCGCCTCTGCTAAAAATAAAACCCCAATCAACCCCTTTTTATTTCATACCATAAATCATCTCTCCTCATTTGTTTATCTTAAAACCCTTGTGGCCCTGTTCTAATTATAACCACCCTTTTCCAATACCCTGCCGCAACCTCTCTCTTTCTCTCTTATTTCCTTCACAAACATCAAAAGAAATCCAAATTACACACATTTATTTTGTCAAAACGAATTGAATTTCTCACTTGTGTTTGGAAGTCTCTGCACTAAAGGTACTAGAAATGTTCATTATTTTATTTCCTAAATTAATTGATTAGGATACGTTAATTTGAATACAATTTTATTCTTAGATTATAAGAATTCATGAATAAGTACATTTAATTATAATCTGAAATTTTATTTATTTTTAAGAATTTCTGAAACTATATTTAAAATCTGGAAACTTTATTTTTAATGCATTGAGTTTAGTAGTTGTATTATTCGAGATCATATAATTCGATAGATATTATTTTCTTTAAGTTTATTAAAAATCTGGAAATTTCTTTATTAATAAGTATTCTCTTTATTATAAAATCTGAAATTTGTTCTTTTTATTGGATATTATTTCTTATTATATCTAATCAAACCTTCGGTTATGTTAAGGATTAAGGTACCAGAAGCAAATCATTTATTTTATTTTTAATTTCTTTCATTCAAGTATTACAAAGATCATATATCAAAGTATTTTAAGCCAAATTAAAATTTGTCAGAATTTTTAATACAAAAAAAAAAATATATAATATCTAATATGAGAGCTAATCGAAACAGTCAAATTAACATTCTTGATAATTCGCATAAATAGTAAACTAGGATTAATGACATATAGTATTAGGGTTTTAGGAAACGAGAATTGAATTTAAACATTATTAATTAAATGTATGCTTATGTTTTAGATTCGACGTTTAAAGATTTAAACGACGTAAGCGACAATCAAGGATTCATTCAGATATCAGGTGCGGGTTTCCTAGACTTTATAAAACTATCTTACTTGCCGATTGTCATTCAACTGTTTATTATTATGGCATTAGTTGGAATTATGCATGTTGTTTTTCGAACCATTCGTATGACTTGAGTAGTACATAAATAAATTGCATGAAAGGATAGGATTCATACATTGACCAATGGACTTGCATGAATAGGATATATTGAGCATGGCATGAATTGTGATTGAATAAAAGTGCATGACATGAACGAATTAGGAAACTGAACAGGGGCCGATATGCTTGCATATTGGGATGTATACATTGGGTCTAAATATTTGACTGGACCCCTCGTTAACGTGACTGTAGGCGAAAGCGGTCCTGTCACGGATGTGATTGTAGGCTGACGCGGTCCTATCGCGTACGTGATTGTAGGCGCAAGCGGTCCTGTCACGGACGCGATTGTAGGCGGAAGCGGTCCTATCACCGCCAAGACCTAGCGGCATATGAATTCACCGTCTAGTGAGGCACACGAAATAGATTAACGGAATTTTAAAAGTAAATGAAAGCAGTAAGTAATGATAGGATATGCATTGCATTAAAAGAAGCATACGCATTTTAATTATATATATTCATATTTGTGAGAATAAGTAAAGGTTTTATAAGCTCTGGGCTGGAACTAAATCCCGCACTGAGAGAAGGTTCGATCTCTCACCCGCTCCACTTTTATGTGGGTTCCAGGTAACGAAGAGGAAGGATTCGAGCAAGTACAAGAGTGAGACCAAGTGGGAAAGCTCATGATTGATAAATTGCCACATGTTGTTTAGTCTTTTCTTTCATGATTCAATAATTGATACATTGAGCAGGCATGGTAGTGTTGTGTTACTAGCCATGTCTGTCGTGATCATTTGTTAAACTCTTTTGATTATGAAATAAATGTGGCTTTATTTATATTGTTATTGATAATGTATGTGATGTGCATATGCCTTACGTAGCAATACGTGGCAGGTTGTCTCGGGGTGTGACAATGATCCTGATCAGACGGCCGAGATGCATTAAATTCAAAAGATTCTATTTTGAGTTAATGCAGAGGATACGTGTTCCAAAAGCTACGTTACTTTTAAAATAGAATATTTTATAGTATAATCCGTCTAATATTTATTCTATCTGTATTAATTTTCTTTAGGAGAGTTTAAATGTCTTTATTTGTGGCTCCATTATATTTTTATTTTAAAAAAAATAATAACTCAAAATTTAAAACTTAAATATTAAAATAAAATTGTTAAATATATTCTGCATCATTTTATTTATGCATATGTAAAATATTATGATACTTTAACTTTGTTTTATTTGTTATCAAGAGCTTATAAAAATACACTGATGGTGGATAGTTTATTGACGTTGATTTTTCAACCTGTTGATTCACATAAAAAAAATCCAAAAATAATATTTTTTATGTGCATATAAAGAAAATAACATAGATCACATCAAACGGTTTTATTTTGATGTTTAAGTTTTAAATATATTAGTTATTAAAGTTTTAAAAACAGTAGCATGATGGAGGCATATGTATACATAGATATCTCGAAATGGCTAAGGGCACAAAAAATGTCCCTCTATATATTTATATGTTAAGTATTGATTTTTTTTTTATCTTATTTTTACTCGTTAAAATTAATAAATAATAAATAATTATTGAATTATAATAATCTATATAATTAAATTCAAACATATTACAAACAAATAGCTACATTACTTTAAACCCATCACACGGAGAAAGAAATACAATTATCAATCCCTTTATATTTTTTTACAAGAAATACAAATTACTTTATAATTTTATATTTGCTTATATATAATTTTATATTTATCAAGTATCTTATCGAGTAAGGAATACAAAATATCTCTTATCCATACTTTTACACAATAATTTAACAAAAACTCTCTTGTATGTTTCGGTACCAAAAGTTAAAAAAAAATTATTCATATTTATTTTATTAAATACGATATGAACAAGATAATCGGATAAAATAGTTTCATTACCACCCCTACTAGGTGGCAAAAAAGCTCGTAGCTCATGGCTCGATAGTGACTCGCTCGCTTGTTACTGGACCGAGTTGTTAACGAGCCAGCTCGCCACTATCTCTGTCTAGAATTAACGAGTTTAAGCTGGGGCCTAGCTTGCTCGTCAGTTCACGAGCTAGCTCGGCTAGGCATCAATTTGTATGAATTTGTGTGCATTTTATACTGTCGAGCTCGGTCGAGCTCGGTTCAGCTCGATCCAAAAAGTTTGTAGAATTTAGTTTCTTCTTAAAACAAGATCCAGCCAGACCCAGCGAGCCAACTCGTTAGTTCGCGAGCTAGCTCGGGTTGGCTTGTAACAATTTCAAGATGAGATTTTAACTCGGATGCCCTAGGTCCAGCTCACTCGGCTGTAGCTCGATTTCAAGCTGAGATTTTTGTGACTGCCATGCCTAACCCCTAACCCCTAACCCCTAGAGACCTGCCATACCACTGACAGGTAGGCCCAGGATTACTTCATGCATTTTGAGGGAACTTCATTTTCGTGACTGACTTAACGGGCCTTTTTAAGAAATGAAATAGGCGCCAAGCCCAGCCCACTTCCGTGAAATACAGACTTCTTCACCGCTGCTAATGCTGCTTCATTAATTCATACTAGCGCTATCCCCATGCTAGATTAGAGGAAACGAGTATATTTAGAAGAAGAAAAAACCTGAAAGAATATTATTAAAGTTTAATAATATTTATGCTATGTTACTTAATGCTACTTTCACACAAATGTGCTATATGTTTCACAATGAGGGGGCTGTGGGTCACACAACTAGCATGATCTGCCTTTTGTTAAGACTCATTTTATTCTCATGATAATTTCTTTTTTTTAGACTTTTTGATCTAACTTTTAGATTAGTTTCATTATATATCCAGATAGATTGAAGTATATAGGTAGAATTGGATTATGTACACCATATCAATGCAAAATATCATCTCTTAGTGTGCTCAAAATTGAGAACCATTGATATGTTAAATAATTGAGTCTCATAACGTCAAATATAAGTCTTTGAAATATTGGAGCGAACTAATGACTGTATTTGTGGATCTCACCTTTACAAGCTCACTACTAATTTTTTGCAAATGTCTTCCCAAAAACAACTTAGATTTGAAAAGATTTGTAGAATTGTACTTACCTTCTTGGTTGAATGCATTTTTTGATAATTTTTTATTAAAATTGAAGTTTAAAATACCAATCTATTAGGAATAAAAAATTGAGAGTTTGGAGTGAGAACTTGAACTATTAGAAATTCAAAACACTGAAATGTTACCGGAGGTGGAGATAAAGCAAATATTAATGAAAAAGAAAACTTTTTGATTTAATATGGACATATAAATAATAATTTTTGTGTCGGCCTTGCTTATCTGAACCCATTGAGCTTGAAGATTTTAACAGCTCTGCAGAATGCTCGATTTGATGACTTACCGCAAGTCATAGTCCCACATCCAGACTTTCTTCGTGGATTTTATACTGCTGACTTTGACTCGAGTGTTGTCGACCTTGTGTGATAGTTCATCACTGTTAGTTTGTATTTCTTGTAGTTGGTTTTATTTTCATTCATGTTTTCTTTAATCTTTTTTGGATATGTTGGTATAATTTTTTGATTTAATTGAGTAGAAGGTAGGATCGAGAGGTACTAGTGGGATTGTGGTACCAGTGACATTGTAATTCTCGAATTTAATTTGGTAGAAGATAGGAGGGTACTAGTGAGATTGTGTACCAGTGGTACTGTATTTTTCTTATCTCATTTTCATGAGGAACAAACTGATGTAATGGTTTGACTCTTGATCAATGAAATATGGAGGGATTATAAATTATGATATGATATGGTCTGGAAGGCAGAAATCCTTCTTTAAAAGAAATATATTTTTGGAGTTGGTCAAGAAAAGGAAAGTATTAACATGAAATAACTGTTTAATGGTTACTTATAATATTCATCAAAAATAAAAACTATTTGAGATGATTTTAGCAATGGAACATACTGATAAAAGAAAGAGTTGTTAGGAAAGAAGATGCAGCTGCCCCTGAATTTAATACTTTTTATTACCTATGCCATATCATCAACATCCTAATTAATCTATATCCAATTCAATTAATTATCTATCCTTAATTATTATGATGGGAGGATTCATATATATCTTCTCAGGTTCTTTGCCTTCATTTAAAAGAGAACATATGTTTGCATTTCTCTACATTACTTTTTATAAGATTAATCTTGTTATTTTTATTATAAATAGATTTTGAAGTTCCAAAAATTTATTTGATTGTTAGAATTTTTTAGAATTATCATTATAAAATTTAAAATATTATAAAATAAGGGTTATTATTTTCGGAGTGAAACCTGAAGGACGGTCCTAGTTATAATAAATTAATAACTATAAATTATAAAGATTAGTAACTGTAATGTAATGCACACATTTATCAGCAAGTATAGACATCCTTTCTATTATACTGATAGACTTAATTTCTGATCCACTGCATAGCAGCACAAAATAGTGATGGACATAAATTATATATCCAACTAAAACTCTTTTAATCTGATGGTTCAAAATAAATAAAGATCCATTCATAATTAGTCAAGGATGTCCAATACAAATTGTCTTATTTTAACCGAGATATAAAAGTTGGCTTATTCCTGATTCTCATACAAAGTATTAATTTCATGTAATTAAGAGAGAGAGAGAGAGAGAGTGATCATTTATTTTTATTTTTTGTTTCAATAAAATGTAATAGGTCCGATTGAGGAATTGGGGCTGGGGATTAGGTATTTAGGTTAGGAATGAGAGTATGGAAATAGGGAGGAGGAAAGCAAGGTTTAATTAAAAATGAGAAATTAGGAATTGGATTCAGTTGGGATTGAATGTGATCTAACTTCATATAATTCGAGTTTGTAATGAGTGAGTTGAGGTCATGAGTTTAATGAGTCAGTCAACTGGATTTAATTCCAACTCGAATTAGTAATGAGTGAGTTATTAGCGAGCTGATATAAACCTATCCCCATACTGGCATGCTAGATTAGATTAAGAATATGTTTAGAAAAAAAAAATAACAATTCTGAAAGTAGATTATAAAAGTTTAATAATATTTATGCTATCTTAAACTTAACCTGTATAATACTATTGATCACACAAATTTGTTATATTATCACAATAGGCATGATTTGCTTTTGCTTTTGAGTGGAGACTCATTTTAGTATCATGATAATACAATTTTTGTGAGATATGTTAATCTAACAGAAAAAGGCAAGTTTTTTGTGATTTTGTGCTAACTTTTAAATTAGTTTCATTATATATGCAGATAAATTAAGGTCGATGCTACAGTAGAATAGGAGTATATTCACTATATATATCAATGCAAAACCTCTTCTCTATCTTAGAGCATCTACATCCCAGCAACTCAAATTAGTTTCTAAATAACTGTTAACTACTTTTTAGAAATTAGAGTCTCTAAAATTTTTAATTTTGACATTCCTGAAATTAATTTTAGAGTTTATATTAAGCCACGTCAGCAATAAATTAAAAATGAGAAATAATTCGAGCCAATCATTTGGCCAGCGTGGAGTTTATAAACAGTTTCTTAATACGAAACTTTCTTGCATAGTTTCTAAATAAGAAACTCTCCCACATCCTTGAAACTGGATTAGAAATTGCCACATCAGATTAGAAACTCTCATAATACCAGAGATGTAAATGCTCTTAGTCTCCATTTATCTCTTCAATAGAAAGGTTACGTGGAATTGTTTACTTTTATTGTGGAATGTATTTTCTAACAATTTTGAAGAAAATTGAAGGTTAAAATGCCAATTGAGACACAAAGGCCGGAAGAAAAACTGAAGGAAAAAGATTGTGTATTAGAAATTCAAGACCTTGAAATAATAAAAGAGGATAGAAATTCAAATGCAGATAATGCAAATAAACCTCAAATAATGTCATGTTAATTTTAGTGAAATATATGATAAAGAGGAAACTTTTTTGCAACAAAGAGCAAAATTACAATCATTTTAACATGGACATGTAAATACTAAATTTTTTTCATTCTACATCTACTAATAGGAAAAAGAACATGTGTTTGTATTCTCTACATGAATTTTGATATGATTAATCATATTATTTTTCTATTATAAATATATTTTAAATTTTCGAATTATTTTTGTATAGCATCAAGTGGTAAAAAAAACGTTTAAAAAATGAATGTATTAAAATTAATTTATAAACTTCTTAATTTTGACCGCTTGACTTTATACTAAATTAATTCGAAAGTTTAAATTTTTTGTATGAAGACGTATTACTCGTAAGGTAGATGAATTTCATAGCTCGAATGTACATGATACTAGCACATCAGTGCATCACGCGAGACCTAAGCAAAATCATTACCCTAAATTAAAAGGGTATTTTTGGAAAAACAATAAGACTGACTGGAGATAATGAAATTCTAATAAAATTATGTTTGGCTATCATACACTTAACCTGAATAATACCACTATACCAGTGTACCAGTGACCACACAAGTTTATTTGCTCTATGTTGGTGTTACAACTGCATGATTTCTTTCAGTTGAGACTCATTTTGGTCTCATGATTAATTTTTCGTTTTGTTTAGATGTGCTGATCTAACAGACAAAAGCATGTTATAATTATGTGTGCTAACTTTTATGATATTTTCCTTTCTTATATATTCAGGTAGATTAAGGTTGCAAGCATAGAATTGCAGTCTGTTCACCATATCAATGAAAACATCTTCTCCATTTTCGTTTTAGTGTGTTGAAATTGATGATCGATCTGTTGATAAGAGAACAGTCTCCATTAATCTACTACATATATAGTGTTAATAATTGAGTTTCATAAAATTCAAACTTAAATATTTGAAATATTGGAGGGAACTAATGACTGTATTCGTGAACCAACCGACAATTCACAGTATTTAATTAGAGCTTTATCTCTGCTTCTAATATTTATAAAAATCAAATTTATATGACGATATTAGCAATCAAACTTACTGGTAAGAGAAAGGTATTCATTGGGAAAAAACAACAGCGTCCAATACAAACTGTTCTATTTTAATCATTGCTCTATTTTAACCGTGAGATATGTAAAACCTTTTATTTATATATATTTCTGATACAAACTGTTTCATGCAAGAAAGAATTTATTAATATCTCTTATCCATTAATGCGCTCTTTGCATTCAAGTTCTGAACTTTTTAACAATTATCTTTGATGAAATCTTCATGCTGGTACATTTAGTGTACCATGACTTGTTAACAGTTCCAAGTTATTACTGTTGTTTTCTCATCAGTATCTGCCAGTTACAAAAGCTAAATATACCACAGCCTGATAAAAAATGTAATATAAAAAGCAACAAATAGACCTGAAAAGGTAACAGGAAAAAAAAAAGTCACAAAATTGTGAAAGTACAGCAAACATTTAACATTAACATCACTGATCCAAGTTTTTCTCCAACTTCTTTCTCAAGCCCTTTAAAGGTCCGTCATTCACAACTGTGCCCCAACTTTCCTCTTCTCCCTCTTCTCCCTCCACTTTCTCGCAAGTACAATTACCGACATTCAAATTGGTACTGCACATCAAACACACTCCCTTGCAATTCGAGCTACAGAGAACGTCCATGTTTACTTCAAGATGAATCAAGTCACGGATATGTTTCGAAAGATCTATCTCTTTCTCTCCAGGCGGGAAGTAAAGCCGGTCATCCCACTCTATGTCCTGGTCTTCATCTTTACCTCTATATGCACCTTTCCCTTCAAACATGATTTTGTTTGACTGCGCTTCGTCAAACAACTCTTCAACGGTGTCCAGGTTGTCGTCAGGATCCCCTATTGGTTCTTCACTTAGTAAGATTGAGAAATTTAAATACACACACCGGGCAGCAGGTCCAAGACACCTGATAGAGAAAATAAATATAAACTTCATGTAAGTATATATCATTGCATTATAATTAACCAGGGCAACACCACTAAGACCAGCCTTCATACAGATTTGTGTTTCTCCCTTTTCCTTTTTTCTCTATTTTATTTTACAATGTCGTCCTACTTTCCTCACAAGACAGGATTTGATTGCAACAAGGGCCCATGCAATTTTATTCAAGTTGAGCAAATTGATAATAGTGAAAAATATCAACATAAAACAATTTCACATGCTAACTTGCTAAATTGATAAATAGGCTTCAGATTTCTAACTTGTGGCAATCAAGTGCGATGACGGTGCGGAGCATTCCATCAAGCCTAATTCGACCTTTCCTTCTCGTTACATCTATTGACAGAGCAACAGGTGTATCCATTAATGCATCATCTAATTTGTCATCTTCATCTTCATCATCAACAGATGCATCAGAATGATCCTCATTATCATACTTTACAGAAACCTCTGCATCTTTCAACTCGTCGTATGATAGGGACACTGGGTTGCCGTTCTCATCTACACCTGAAAAACAATTACCATATATGTTTCATCCAAGCATTATAACACCTTATTAGCTAGGTTCCATATGGTGTGTACCAGTACCAACTGGACACCAATTTATTTCCAGAATTATATAATAAAAAACAAATCAGACTGGTTTCTTACTTGACTATAATACCAAACCAGTCAAATTCGGTAACAGTGATGGTACCATGTAACATGGGAGGAATGACACTAGACATGTTAATTACATATTAAATTACAAAATTTTAAGTCCTATCTGACCAAAATATACTAGCTAATACCCAAAAAAGCTTCAATTAGTCTCAGTGTTGTTGCAATTAATACACTCACCTCTAATCGCCACATCCTGTTCATTCAATTCGCCACTAGAATCCTCATCTTCGTCTTCATCCTCATCCTCATCATCTTCATCATCATCCTCCTCATCTTCATCTTCATCTTCTTCATCATCAAAGGAGGGCCATTTTAAGTCATCAGGAAGCTTGAGACCCATCTCAGCAGCTCGATCAGCTGACACGCGAGATGAGTACCACCCAAGGATAAGCCGGTGCAAAGATGTACAGTACTCGACATGTGACACGGATGCATCCCTCTTGTACACAATGGCGCCTTTCCAAAGTTCTAGGTCGAGAAAAGTCTCGTATTCTTCACTTTTTATCGAGATCGGTATGTCGTACGTGGCGCGAGGCGGCGGGAGAAGAGGAGGCGAAGGGGATAGAGGGGTGAAGTTGTGGAGACGGAGAGGGAAGGGTTTGGAGGTGAGAGAAAAGCGAAGAAGAGAGAAAGAAGCGAGCTTGGTAGTGGCGCGGGGGAGGAGAGGAGGGGAGGCAGGGAAGATGGTGCTTGGATTAGTGGAGAGGTGAGCCATTTTCTCTCCCTACTGGCTACTGCCGCTGGGGTGTGTTTTTCAGTGAGAACGAAGATAAGAAGGGTTTTTCTTGTCAGTATATTCGGGAAAATATCCTCTGGGGATTCAATCTCTACCGTCCGTTGTAACTTTTATAATTGGCACGAATCTAAATTATTTTGTACGAATCTTAAAGAGCCCTGTACATCTACGATTGGTCCGAAAAGATTATCGCTTGACTGAGATTGCGTAAAATGATGCGATGCTACAGAAGATGTGCTTTCATCATCTGGTACTGCATCAAAACGAGGCTCTCAATTGAATTAAAATAATTTTAGCTTATAGAGGTTGCTTGAACTCGATTTTCTACGATAACAAATTAGAATTCTAATCACTATACTACATCACACCATACATGTAATAATTTATAAGGGGTTGAACTATATAAAAATTTTAGTAAAAAAAAAAAAATTAAATTAAATTTCAATATACATGATTAAGAATTTTAAAATTATAAAAATAGCTGAGCACCTCTAGGTTATTCATAGATCCGTCTCAGAGAATAGATCAGAAGGGAGGAAAAAGAAAGAAAAAAAAGTACATTAAAATTTGTTGAGTTTATACATATAATTTACTTTCTGTATTTTGATTGAAGGTAATAAAATTTGTTGAATTTATACATAAAAATTTATTTATTTCTTTTTTTTCGTATTTTTCTCTTCATTTTTTTTTTTATTCTAGAGAATTTATTTATATCAGATCCGATTTTCTCTCTCTCTCTCTCTCTTTTTCTTTTTTCCTTTGCACGACGACTAATATTACTTATTTTCTAAATTATATTTATATGCAGATTCAAACAGTCAATATAACAAGTTTGTTCATTTCGTTTTGAATTATTGGAATTCAGACTCAGGAAATGCTAGGGATTTAGTTACCACCTGATCAATTAGATCGATCTGAATTTTTTTTTTAATTTACATTTGATACAATTAGACGCACGCAAGTACTAAAATTTAAAAATTGATAAAAACTGATCAAATTATAAAAAATCAAACAGTAAAAAAATATTTATAAGTTATTTTAATACATTTGTTTTTTATTATTTTTTCAACACTTTACTTTATCTATATAAATTCATTTTTTTATTTTGTTTATTAACACATTATTTATGAAGTACATCTGATTTAATGATTTGAATTTATCATCTGAATTCAATTTAATAAATTTTAAAATTAAGTTCATAAAAAACATTATCATTTTAAGAACATATTAGCTTTACTTTTATCGTAACTGAATGATTCCAACAATATTTATCACACACAAGGGTTATATTTTCAAAAAAGAACCCTCACAGGCTTGCCTTTTTTCATTTTTCTTGATCCAATAAATTTCAAAATTAATTTCATAATTTTCTTTAATGATTTTAAGAACATATTAGCTACACTTCTATTAGAACCGGATGATTCCACTCAGAAAACCCTCACAAATCCTTCGCAGGTAGGGGTGTTCAAACGTTTGTTTTGTTTGATTTTTAACCGAACCGGAAAATTTTGATTTAAATAGATCGGTTAAGTTTAGATTTTTCAAAGCTGACTAAATCGAACTGACCAATTTATAAATTATAATGATTCGACTTTGAAAATGAATCGGTTCGGTTTTGATATGTGTATTCTTGCATAGAACTTTAGTTGTTGACTTGTTGTGTATGAAATGTATATTTTTCATTAATAGTGATACCAATAGTGGTGCTATCTTTTGTATATTATCAATCTTGAGATGATTCTCGGGATAATGGGTCTTACTTCGGTTTGAAGCGAACAAATCAAAATTTATTTCGGTTTATTTGATTCGGTTTTTAATTGGTTGATAGATTTAATCGGTTCAGTTTTATTTTTTGAAATTGAACAAACTTTGATTTGAATATTTTACTTGATTTCAACTGACTATTTGAACAGAATTCACATCACCTCAGGTTACCTGACTCAAGCAAATTCCGATCGGATGGCCCATTTAACATGGCACGAATCTCAAAACAGACCCCCTACAGTCTCATAGGCACCGGATTGAGTTTGGCCCAGATAGAATTAATCTGAGCCGGCAGTTGCAATTTGCTTGAGTCAGGTACCTGGAGGATATCTGTCCGTTTGAACATCCCTATTCGCAGGCTTTTCTTTTCCATTTTGGAGATTTTTTTTTTTATTAAAAGCCCTTAGGCACAATTTTGAACATAACAAGGGTTAATGCGCGAATCTCCACTCTCAGGTAAGTGGTAACTCGAGCTCAAAACTCTCAGTCGGAAAGTCGAAATTTAAAACTGGAGAGCGGCTTCAAGGGACCAAGACGGGAAGAGAGAGAGAGAGAGAGAGAGAGAGAGCGAGAGGGGGGCTACAGGAGCAAGGTCTGTTGCTTTGGCGATTCTAGGCTCCACTTCCTCTCAAGTGGCCCAGGTTCTACTTCTCTCCAGTCCCCTCTCCTCTAATTGCTCTATATCCCTGCTTAGATGAATTTTTAGTCGTTTCTCAGTTTTTTTGCGGGGTTTGCTCACATGAAGTGTTATTATACTTCAACAAAAATAATTAGTAGAATTAGGAATATTGGCTCACTGAAATCAACAGGTGCTCTTGATTTGATCACTAGGTTATCATACTTTATTCCTAGGTTGGAATGTTTTTGGAAGAACCAAGAATTGTACATCATGTTTTGGTGCCCCACAATATGCAATAAATGGATTCCTAGTTAACCCTTAAAAAATTCCTGTTTAACTACGCAATGATTTGTTGGCAATCGAGCCTCAATTCAATTGAAATTCTACCCCAGATCGGCCTTGATCTAAACCAATGCAACTTGAATATGCCTGCAATTTTGCTACTAGCTAAACAAAAGGACAAGAAAAGAAAACTAAAATTAACAAGGTTTTGGTTGCAATTACTAAGACTTTCAATCAATTTGTAGATTCATATGCTTACTACTCGTCACAGATGATAATTATCATCTGTATCTTATAGCTGTCTGTTTTTTTTTTTTTTTTTTTTGGGAAGCAGATTTATTTTGTTCCAGTTTCCGATCAACTGCTGCATATAAATTTAAAGTTACTTTACCGTCATTATACACTTAATGACCAAAAAGGCCAAGAGATGAAAACCAAAGTTGATTATGGTAATACTTGCAGAGAGAAATAAAAGCGAAATCCTTGATGCAATGTACTTTAGCCTTAATCAGACATCACCTGTGCACTTAATCTCTATTAGCCAAACTTACCTTCAATTAAAGCTAAATTCTCAATTTAATGTACTTCAGCCTTAATCAGATACCATCTAATGCATTCAATCCCAATTAAGTTGGCAAAAAGAGCCAACAGAAATAATAACCAAAGTACAGTAAGGTAATACCGCTACCTGCTTTAGTCCACTCACCAGAGTACAGTATGTTAATACTTGCCACATCAACAAAAAAGTAGAAGTATTAAGGAAAACTTTTTCTTACCTATTTGTTTTTGTCTCATAGCAAGAGAGGAAGGAGAAGGGAGGTAGGATGCCATTGCAGCACTTCAGCATGAGAAGCGGCGGTGGCGGTTCCTTCATCGGTGCATCATTGCATGATCTAAATACAGTAGATGCACAGCAAGGAGGAGAGATGGAAGGGATGAGCGACATTGATCGGGAAGCCGTCACTGAAGATAGCTTGGAAAATGGCGATGACTCGAATTCTGTGTCCGCGGTATGTTTTACTTTATTTGTTTAATTTTTTTTTTGTCCTTTCGGGAGGTGATCATAGTCAGGCTTCCCTTTTTGGAAATAGATTCATTCTTTCAAGTTTAAAAAGTTATTCATTAGAAGTTCTTATTTTATTTCTATTTTGAAAGTAATTTGTTTTTTCCTAAACCTTTTAGTAAACGAATATTTTTCCCTAAAGTGGTAAAGAAAAAGTAAAAATAACTTATTTTTGTTCTAAAATTAGATCAGCACTTTCTTAAATTCAATCATTTACTTTTTTTCTTCCTAAATTCAGACTCTAATCAAGCCTCTGGGGTTAAGAAAGTGGGGTTCTATGGGTACAAGATGGCGTGGAGATGATGATTTGTCCATTTTTTCCTTATCTCCATTTCTTTTTTTGTATGTTTGGCTTCTCATGACTCTCTTTTATCTAATAAGGTGATAATATTCAGTTTCATGCATTAATAGAGCATAGCAATTAACCTATCCTCCTTTATGGCCATTATTTACGTGGACTTCTATTAAAAAAATTAAGGCAGGGTCGAGTTTGGGTCAGGTCACAGTTATTTAAGGGGGTAAAGTAAAAGAGAATTTTCTTTGTCATTGGCGCCTTCCACTTTGAAAATATCTGTTGAACTCGTGAGTCTATCCCTATTTAACATTCCGTTCCACCCAGTCATGTCGCACGCTTTTATGCCATCTGTTAGAGGCAATTGCACCGAGAATTTCAACATTTGTGGTATTGGCGTATACTGGTTTGTCCTGGTAATGGACCCAGATTGTAACTTGTAAGTAGTTTACTTTGCTTAAAAGTGAAATAGCATTAGCACTTGTTTGTTTCGTCTGAGATTTTGAACATTAGTAGATATTGAAAGCTTAATTGAGCATTGGACTGTACATATGACTCAAATTGCACTGTAAACAAGCCAAGTAAACTCCCCCCCAAGAGATTTTTCTTAGAGATTAAACCAGCATGGCTTCAGTATTTAGCCATAATATGCTAGTATAACACCAGTATTGGTCCCAAGTGGCATTGTAATTCTTGATTTTGATCGGTTAATACATAAGGGAGCTTGCATTTCTAGAATGGGATTCCTGCAAAATTGTATGTTACCCATGCTTGCTGATTAAAGAAAAGAAATAGAATGTAGTAAAATTGTGGTTTCTCATTTGCCTCTGTTAACTGTAGGATTGCATACATGAATCATACAGAAATTCATTAACACTTCATGGGCTGGCTGTTGAAGAAGACCGCTCGGTGCTTGACAACAATAGCAGACCTTCTTCCCCTTCTTACAATATTCTTTTGTCCCAAGGTAATTACATGTCATTCCTTTATTATAAACTATTATGCTGCATATCATGAGCAAACCCGAACTGCACTTTCAACTTCCTTTGTGGCCCACAACTGAATGAGAATGCTAAATTGCTATTCAGTTGTGATTTGTGAACATAAGCATCAATTTGATCTGATTTTATTAATCTTTTTGGCTAGAATTTAGTGATAAAGCTGAATTAGGCTTCGACTACAGTACTCAGCCTCGGTTTTATCCAATTTTCAATTAAACTGTCAGTCACTTGAATATTGTGACCAGAACTCCATTTTTCAACAATGCCAGCTGAGCCTGTATGATGTGTCTAAGCATCTTTCAATCCTTTTTAGCATGAGTTTTTTCAATTTACAATACCTTAGTTTAACCTGAGTTAGCCGCATGTTACTCTCAATTATACACAAGCACCAACCAAAAAAGGAAAAAAAAAAAAAAAAAAAAAGCTGCGGCCTTTCACTTCTTAGCATGGTACAATGACTGTTGTTCTACTTAGTGCAGATGTATTACCCATTGAGAATGTTCGAGCAAGGTTCTTAGACTTGATAGTTGATCACTTCATTAACCAACATTTGATTGAGGTGGGTGACTCGCATGAAATTGGTTATAGGGCCCATGAAAAGGCCAATAAAAGAAAGCCACGTGAAGCTCGGTATGAGGGTGACCCGCGGGTAGCCTTGCCTCTGATGTACATTGCTAACCTATATGAGAATTTAGTAAATGACGTCAATGCTCGTCTTGGGGCATTGAATGTAACTCGGGAGGCAACTATTGGGGTTGCCCTTGAGGCAGCTGGCGGTTTATACAGGAAGCTCGTCAGTAAGTTCCCCAAAAAAGGTAAGTTTGCTGTGTTTTTTTCTGTTTTGCTTTTATTTACTGTGAAATGCAGTTGGATCAAAGTTCTGTCCAAATTGCTAGAATAAAGTCTTAAAAATGCAGCAGGACCAGAACTCTAAACTGAAAAATATTTAAAAAAAATATTGCATATTTCTACCTCTATTTTGTTTGTCTATAACTTTCCATCTGCGGAACTTCAGAACATCATGCATACCCATCAATAAAACCTACAGTATGTATCTCTGCAAAACACATGAAATGCTATTTTGTTCCACCTTTTTAGTTGATATATTTAAACTACATACAAAAGAGAAGCAATGAGAAAGAAGAGTTACATTGTGCATCTTTTTAAGAAAATGGTCAAAATATTTATGTAGGATATTTTTCCTGTTCTGTATGCCTTATGCTTTATAGGGGCATACAAGTTTATCAAATTTTGTACTAATGAAAGTGTAAACATGAATTGGCTTTTTTTATTTGTATTTGGCTGTTGATATATTATAATTCTGTCATGCTTTGGTGTTGTAGGCCCAATAAGCTTTAGGAGAAGAGAGCTTGCAACTTCTCATTCAACACGAAACCGCTTCCCAGAGCTGGTGGTGCAAGAAGAGAAGCGGGTCCGATTTGTGGTGATAAATGGGTTGGATGTTGTTGAGAAACCAACCACCATGTCGATGGACGATGCTGAGTGGTAGGCTTAAGAAGTTATAAATGACATTATTACTTTATTTTGTAGCATTTCGGTGTGTAACAGGACATTTTGTATGATTTCTCACTATAGCACACAACATTCAATAATATTTTTGCAACTGTTAACTACATCACCATACTTGAGTCCTTGAACTATTCTCAAATAATGCCAACACATCAGTTCTGATGAAAAAGGTGTGATCAATTAAATAGGGAATGATTTTGCCCCCCTACCACTAATGAGCTCAATTTTGTAAGCTTAAGGAGAAGAATCAAGTTGAACATTAAATTGTGGGTTAAATGTCAGTTTGAGCTTGATATGAAGTGGTTCGTTTGTACTTGTGTTAAAACTTTTGCGGCATTTTGTCACTTTCTTGACTAAAGTTTTTCTTTGATAGTTTCATGGTACATGCAAATGGCCCAAAATTTGTCAGTCATACTTGCGAGAATGAGAGTGTTTTACATTATTTTCAAATACTGTAAAACATTGGTCATAATTTGGAAGTATGCTTTTGACATACATATTATTCATTCTATTTTTAGGTTCAAGCGCTTGACAGGTCGATGTGAGGTAGCTGTAACCACAAGAGATTACAAGTACTATTCACCACGGCATAAGCATCGGCGGTCCCCATCTCAATCTCTACTTAACATCCATGAATCAGCAGTATGATATACTTCTCAGTAATATTGAATTCTTGAAGGGTATTTTTACTTGTTCTGTTTATTCTCTGTTTATTTATAAGATTACATCTATCCAGGCCTTCTCTGGAAGTGATAGTTCTCCACTTGTGGGTAGCTGTTCTGAATACCGTCCAAATAATGAAGTAAGACCCATGTTACATTTTACGTTGCAAATTTCATTTTCTTGTGAGCACCATATGAACCTTCTATTTGTGCATTAACCCTTGGAAAAACGTGCGAATTGTTATTTGTTCTAATTTTATTCTCTCTTTTCTGTTAACTTGAGTTTTTAGTTGATGGTAATTATGGGATAGTAGTTATGCAGGTACTTATACAAGGGGTGGCTAAGGTTCCATATTTTAATTGCTGTTATCTATCTAGTGACTGATTCTTGTTCTTTAAGTTAAAAAAATAATAAAATGATGATTCAATTTGCTCACTTCACATGATTATTTCTCTATTTTTAGTCGCAAAATGATCATCTGCCAGAGTCAAAACAGCAACAGCTTCAGCCCCAGTACCACCTGGTGCACCATTTGCAGCCCCAAATGCCTCCTCATAACCAGCAGTACATGACCACAGAATACCCATGCACGCCTGTGTCATCTGACAGTGGAGCCAACCAGCACCAGCCGCATGGAGTCAGTAACTTGGCCCCACACTTAGCTTGTGTGCAGTTGTCAAGCACAACTCATCTTCCTGGCCGTTTGCTTCATGTGGTATTTTTTTCTTTGTTCTTTCTTTACAAAAAAACAATAAAAGAAAAAGATTTTCCCTGTCATGCAATAATTTCATTCTACTGATGAGAAAAAAAAATAGATAGTAGTATAGTACGCACATCACTGTTTTATAAAAAAATTATTAGGCCCCTACTGAGCCAAAAGGCATCATATATGCCCATATCCTTTCATTAAGAAATGTCATGCATGCTGGCTAAGATATGGGAAACAACTCATGTGCCCCCTTTGTATCTTACTATCTTTATCATTTATGTCACCATAAATAGTCATGGATTGTATTTTGGAAATAAATGTGATGCTTACAGTAATGTGTGAATACAGAACTTATTTCTCTATTTGGGCTATCAATAATAGTTTGTCTTTTCAGGACAAGTGAAAATGCTTCTAAATTTAGCAAAATATAGCTGGTAATGTGTGTAGATGCAAATGCATAAGAAAAAATTGCAAATTTGGATAACAACAGAAGAGGAACTGTCAAAATGCACCCACAATTTCTGGGCTAAATGATTGTTTTTTGTGTGCAGCCTACAAGCCCTGCTAAATTCTGTGATGAATGTGGGTCCCCCTATTTGAGAGAGACTTCTAAATTTTGCTCAGAATGTGGCACCAAGAGGTTTGGGATATAACAACTCACTATCCCTTGACAGTTTTCTTTGCACCAAAGCAGCAGTTATTTTTCTTTTCGATTGCAGAGACATGTTTGCCTAGGTAAAAGCAAAAACAAAAAGAAAACAGTATATTTGGTATACAAAGAAAATCAGTGTGATTTTAATATTATGTTGCTGTGTTGTTTTCTCTAGGGTTATCATTCTTGCAGTAGTTTGTGCAGAATTTGCTCATCTTTAATTTTAGGTACTAAATGAAGGAGCAATTAGTAAATATAATTTGTTGCTGGTTCCTTGCGTAAATATCTTCTAATATTATATTCTTATGTTTGTTGGTTATTATTTTAAATTTCACTGCAGAATTATGTTTCATCTCGATATAATATTATGTGAAATACAAATGTTTGGTATTTCCCTATTACACCTTTTGTGCATGAATAGTGAACAAAGAGAGTAGAGAAGTTCACTAAGGTCTTTTGTGAACTTAACTCTAAAACCTATTGAATTGATTTCAAACGACAAATTCAACCATTACAATCGATCTATAGTGATGTGTCTACATGCAAAAAAATTGAATTTTCGAATTAATTTTGTTTAGAGTCAAGTGGTAAAAAAAAATGTTCAAAAAATAAATATATTAAAGTTAATTTATAAACATTCTAATTTTGACTGCTTAACTTTCTATTAAATTAATTTTAAATTTTTAAATTTTTGCACGTAGATGCATCACTTATAAGGTAAGGTAGATCAAGTTCAACAGTTTGAATTCATTATTTAAAATAAATTTAATAATTTTAGAACTAAATTCACAAGGGGACTTGGATCAACTTAATAACACCAGTGTATATAATTTAAAGTGCGTGAGGGAACTAAATTCACTACGTCTACAATTCAATTCAGCTTTCGGCTTTCCTGTCCACTATTAATCTATGTTTATTTGGACAACCGGCTCCTCTCCGTTTCCATTTACTGGAGGCATCCCTTGAATCATGGAGCATATCAGAAAAAATTAAAAAAATGAACACCAAAGATGATCGCATGTTATTCATGGCTGAGATCTCCATTACTGTTGGAATGGAGAAAATCCAACCACATCGAATTAAAGATAAAACTAATAACTTCCTGATTCCTTCCCTGGATTTCTGGATTTGCAATACGGAGTTGTTAACAACAAAATCAAGCAAATAAAAAGGATAATTGTACAACCAAACAAAAACAAACTACAGCTCAAAGCAAAAAATAATTCCAGCTGGTAGCTAGTAATTGGTGAACACGATCAGTTGTGGATGTTGCCATCAAATCTTTTTCGATACTTGCTCCGCCAGCTTTAAATTTTCTAGTAGAAAAAAAACAATATATTTTTGACTTATTTATGTTCTGGTATAACTGCAATATGGTCCTCAAGATTTAACTAATTGCTCAATTAAATTTGTTTCGACATGAATTTGGTATAGCGATCACCACTAATGAATTTGTCCAAGTTAAATGCATGGTGTTTCAATTTTGCATAAAACTGAAAAAAAAAAATGAGCTCTTTTGAATTGGCAAGATAAATGTAGAATTGAAGGGAACGCCGAGAATTGAAATAATTCTTGCATATTTTAGGGACTAAAGTGGTAATTCATTCCATTAGCAAGTACGAGTTGGCAACTGCTTTCCTGGCAAACTGGCCCACTTCATTTCATTTCAATGTGGAAACCAAGCAGCCAAAGGGTTATTTGCAAATTTACCCTGCAAAAATTTGAAAAATTCATACAAAGGTACTTTTGAACATAAATAATAATAAGGATCAATTTAAAAAGAAAAAGTCATCGTATAGACGACATCGACATTTACAATAGTTTATAAAATTATAATTAGTTACAAGTCTTCAAAGAAAAAAAATAGTATGTCTGTAGACATGTTATAACTTATAACACAAGAATTAAATGTAGTGAATTTTTTTTATAATTGTAATTATTTGATTGTTTTTTATTTTCTATTTTTTGTTGATGTAATCACCATTGCTAGTTTATAGGTTTGTCTTCTTATTGTGTAAAATATAACAAACTTATTTAAATGAAGCTTCTATCATTATAAATAAAATCATTTTATTTTATTGCATCTAATAATTCGTTAGATATACATTATCTGTGCCTCCATATTCCTTTAAATTTTATCTTCTCTTATACAATTACTATGACTTATTTACTTTAATTAATTATGTGTCTTTCTTGTGACTTGATATAATTTTTTTGTGATGACTCAGATAACAATTCCTCAGTCTTTCCTTATAAATATGAAAAATTTCAGGTACCATTTACGAATTGTGAACTTGTAAGGTTTCCAAAAAAGAAAAATCGCGTTTTTTTTGGATGGAATTAGCTGTCGGTGTCGATCAGTGTCAGGAATCAGTACAAGTCAAGAACAGAGACAACCATGGCTGATCATGCTCTCCACCCTTCGTCTCTCTCCCCTCTCTTAACAAATGAAAAACCAATAACAAAAATTAATCTCTCTCTCCTTCCTTTCTTTTTTTTTTCTCTTTGGGCTTCTCATTTCCAATCAATAGCCGCGAAAGAGACCCGCCTACTTTTTTTTTTTTCCTTTTAACCAAATTCAAAGGTAGAATCGTTCTCTTTTTAGAAACAAATCTTTGAAAAAAGAGAAAGGCGATTTCTTGCTCCAATTTTCCATTAGAACGAATCATTAACCATTTCAAAAGATACTCTGCTATTTTTTCTCTGTTTCCTTCTTTTAACGATCCATGATGCCATGTACCCAAATTCCCTGTTTTGCTCTATTGTTGCCTAATAGAGTAAACAAAAACAAAAACAAAAATCTTTTATAACTGAAAAAAGCTCCTTTGATCCAACAAAACCATGGCCATAGTCTTGGAAGCCTTTCTGAGGCGACTAACAGACTCTTTCGAAGAATTCGTGAACAGTGATGCTTGTCTAATGCTTGGTGTGAGAGAAGATGCACAAAAGCTACTCAAAACCATGTTGAGGATATATGAAATTGGCATAATTGGTGAGAGAAACCAACTCAAGCACCCACAAATCGACTTGTGGATCTCCGAGCTGAAAGATGCAGTTTATGACATAGATGATCTGGTCGACATCTGTGTGATCGAAGGAGGCAAAATTTTGCTAGAAGATCACCCCACCCCATCTCCGAAATGTTCTTTCAAAATCTTATCATGCTTTAAATGTGCAAAATACCGGCATGAGATTGTGTATAAGATCAGAGAGATCAACAATAGGCTCAAAGAGCTTGAGGAGGCCTCCTTGTCGGCAATTGCTGCCGACTTGCTTGGCAGTGCTTCACCTTCCAAAGGGGATTGTACTCCTGTGAATTGTGCGGATTTTAGTTTGGATTTGGGGGATTTACCAGTGGGGAGGCAAATCGAGAAGGCGGCAAATGGGCTTGTGCAGTCAATGCTCAAGGGTTCAAAGAAGAAGGTTGAGCTTTTTGGGGTTGTTGGTATGGCTGCAATTGGCAAAACTACCCTTGCCAGAATGGTTTATAATGATGTGATAATACAAGAAAATTTCCCCATCAGGATTTGGGTTAGTGCGAAAAACCTATCTGAGAGAGATTTGTTGAAAGAGATAATAAGGGGTGCCGGTGGAGATCCTGGTGAGGAGTCAGCTACCAAAGAAGAGCTAGTTGCTTCTCTCGGCTCTTCCCTTACCAAGAGGTTTCTAGTAGTGTTGGATGATGTGTACAAGCCGGGTATATGGGAAACTTTGCTCAAAGTTCCACTAGGAGATGGGGTGGCGAGGGGTCGTGTGCTTATAATTTCACGAGATGTGAATGTGCTGAAGGAGATGAATGCAACCATACATCAAGTGGAGAGAATGGATGCCATTGATGGTTTCGAGTTGTTGTGTACTGAAATATTTGGATATTTTGATGAGGATGAAATTGGGTTGCTAAAAGAAGTCGGTGTTAAAATCGTGGAGAAGTGCGAAGGTTTGCCGATTGCAATTAAGGCTGTAGGTGGTATGCTGAGAACAAAGGAGAGGAGCGAGGCCGAGTGGGAGAAGGTTCTAGAAAGGGACTCTTGGTCGTCTCTATACCAGCTTCCCGAAGAGATCCCGGCGGCACTTTATGTGAGTTATGAGGATTTACCGGCTTATTTGAAGCAATGTTTTCTCTATTGCTCTCTTTACCCAGAGGATTATCCTATAAACCGCTTTCACCTAATCCGCCATTGGATTGCCGAGGGGTTAGTAACAGTTCCAAATGGGGATGCGATATCAATTGAAGATTATGCAGAGGAGTGCTACCAAGAGCTCATCGGGAGGAACATGTTGCAAATCAGTCCCCATAATTGCCATTATTGTTTGATACCGCATGGTGTGTTACGCACACTCGCACGGTTCTTGATCACTGATGAGAGTGTGTTTCTTGAAGGAGGCCAGAGGCTGATTGTGAGTTTGTTGAAGCCTAAGAGGTTGGCTTTGAGTAATGTGGAGAAAAATAGCCTTGATGACCCGATTTCGATGAAGCAGCAAAGGTGTCTAAGAACAATTTTGCTCATAAATAGCCCCAATGTGAGACTGATCGATGAGGTGCTTCTCCAAACAGCCACTTCCCTACGCATACTTGATCTCAGTAACACGGGAATCGAGGCGCTTCCTCCTTCAATTGCCAATTTGACGCACCTAAGGTATCTTAACCTTGATAGAACAAAAATTACAGACTTGTCGACTTTGATTGGTTACTTGATAAACCTACAAACACTCAGCCTGAGAGATTGCCAATCCTTGCATAAGCTTCCAAAAACCATCAACCTTTTGTACGAGCTACGATGCCTATGTCTCAAAGGGACAGCTATCACACATGCACCCAAGGGGATTAGAAACTTGACAAAACTAAACCATTTTGACGGGTTTGTACTGGGGGATGCAACGGACAAAACTGAAGGGTGCACATTGGATGAGCTACATTCCTTGTCAGAGCTGAGGTACCTACACATGGAGAACCTAGAGAGGGTTAAAGAGACTAAGTCAGGTTCATTCCCTCTAAAAAACAAGGCTTCCCTAAGGGATGTTTACTTATGTTGGCAACCGCATGAGCCGGTACCAGTAGAAGAAGAGAATCAAGCAGAAGGGGAACAGGAAGGAGAGAACTCTGTTTTGGTGCAAAACGACGAACCTGTTAAGAAACCCGTTAGGGACTGGAGGGAGCTGTCCCCATCACCAAGTGTTGAAAAACTTGTTTTAAAGCACTACCCAGAGCAAGAATTCCCGACATGGCTTATGACCTCAAACTTACCCACCTCCCTCCCGAACCTGGTTTACCTGGACCTGTTTGTTTGCCCCTCATGCACACAGATCCCCCCTCTCGGGCTCCTACCGCAGCTAAAATTGCTACGTATTTCTGGTGCTGACTCCATTAAAACCATTGGACCTGAGTTTCTAAGCACCGACACATCATCATCAACAACTTTACCTGCCTTCGAAAAGCTTGAGTCTCTAAGCATAAAGCAAATGGCCAGCTTGGAAGAATGGACATTTGGGTCTACCGAAACTACCCCCGAAATCTTCCCAAACCTAAGGTCACTAGAAATCATAAACTGCCCCAAACTCAAATCCCTTCCCAAAGGCCTTGGCACTGCTGCAACCTCCCTCCGTTCCCTCCACATAGAATCAGCACACAGCCTCACCGAGATCAGAAACTTCCCTCACCTAACAAATGATCTAGTGATCAAAGACAACAAGGGGCTGCTCCGCCTCTCTGATCTTGGCTCCTTAAAATCCCTAACCGTCGACGACTGCCAGAAGCTGAAGCATGTGAACAATCTCACAGCATTGCAAAGGCTCAGCCTAGTGTACCCACCATCAACTGAGACTTTCTATTTCGAGGAGTTGATTATCTTCTGGAGCATCGAGTTTCCGAGGTGGCTTTCAAATCTGATGAGGCAGCATTATGTGGGACCCAATGCGACACATAATCTGAAGCGGTTCGAGCTGACTTGTAGCTTGCCACTGCTGAAGAGTTGCATGGACGGGGGCAAGAACTGGCAAGCGGTGCAACAAATACCGGAGGTTCGTGCCACGACCTGTGATGGGAAGGCATATCTTTGGTACAGCAAGAACCGGCGCATTTATGAGACCAATGTTGGTTCTGATGAGTGATTTGTTTGGGAGATTTGATATGTGCTGGTATGGTTTTTTTTTTTGTGTGTTTGTTTTTTCTCTTATTAGGGTATAGGTATTGAACTTAATTTTCTTTATTGAAATTAGATTTTTCAACGGGGTGCAAAATTTATGTTATTTATTGGCATTCAGCACACAATACCGCAATTCCTAGCATATTTTAGCAATCTTGCAAACAATTATTAGCTGAGCCAAAGCCATTTTATCTTTAATGGTGAAGCTAAAAGTCAGCTTAGCGCCTTAGCATGATTTTAGCTTGGACCTGATTTTAATAAGTGATTATAAATTAGTTAATTTCACCCTGGGATATGTGATTGATAGCTGATCACTAACCAAGTTAGAAGATGCAAAATAATTAAGAAAAAAAAAAAAATTGTAAGTGGTACTGTACAGGTAACATAGTTGCCAGTTAAGTACCTGTATCTTGTAGATCAGCAAGTTTGTTATTTTCTTCAGAAGTGGAACAAATTTATGCTGAGGCTTTTATTCAAATCATACATTCTTTTTACTTCTAATGTAGTCGACATGCTGGAAATACTGTCGCTTTGGGGATATAGATGCAACAAGGATCACTATTCTTCTCTTCAAGGTGTTCATACAACAGTTGGTTTTGCAAAAGTTTGGTTATGGTGATCTTTCTTCTCGGTGTTTGGAATTGGCAACTTTTTGTTGGACATTTCATTTTGGTCCTTTGTTTGGACCCTTGTACACCAATACTTAGATATGTCATACTTAGCTCTGTGAAACAAAGATTTTATGTAATTGTCAATGATATGCATAGCCTTCTTTTGAGATTCAAGAAAAGATTGGTGAAAGAGAGCTTTTTTTTTATCAGATTTGGTTGGGATTCTTGTGTTGTGTGGTTTTGCGGTTTGTGTACATGTAAGATTTGAATTATCGAAGGGAGTTGTAATAGCTTTGCAGAACTCACGGTTCCACCTTTGGTTTGCTCAGGTTGTTTTGTTTTTGATTCATCGGATGCTTCTTTAATCCATCCAATGGACTTCATTTTATTTCAGCTTGGCTTCGGGTTATCTTGTTCGTTTGTTGTAAAAAACATGTTATGGAAAGACAGTGTAACTTTGGAACTTCACACTCATTGTAAATATCTCCTTTCTTTTTTGAACTTATTCTCTAGATAATTATTAAATATTTCAGTTTCGCATTAACTTTACAATTAGGCTGTTTCTTAAAAATAACAAAAAGAATATTGGCTGTGTACTTCCTCAAGGATTTTTCGTTAGTCTCTCAAAACTACTTTCTTATTTGACCTAAAAATAAGATTCTCATGGATTGGTAAATCTCTGTATTGCACAATTTATGGTAACAATAATCAGAAACTCTTACACCACAGTAACCTCAAATTGGATAAAACATGTTATGCTACCTTGGTTCTTAAATACAGAAACGAACTACAAGCTGCAACAAATTCTGGAAAATTAACCCAGAAAAAGGTATTATAAAGCAGAAATGAACTTCTGAATTTGTGCTTGGGATCTTTCCTTTTCTTCGGGCCCATCCGAATCTCCTATATTATCATGGTACTCCTACATTTATCACCAATCAGATATCAATGCCAGATTGAGGAACTTGTCTTTAAGCATTAAAACAAGGGTATCAAATAACATTTCAAATACCTGGAGAACATCCTTCACATCTTCTTTCGACAATTTGTTCTGTTTTAGAAGTAATTCTATTCTTGCTTTTATTTTTGGATGCCTACAATTGTAAAACAGTAAGACAAATCAAGGCAGTCAAGTAATCTTATTATCAGCCATTCTTTTTATCAGTTTTCTTTTCTTTCACTGGTATTTTGAGGAAATTTCTCATGTCACCCTCTGCAAGCATCTCAAAACATCAGAAATCCCAGCTTAGCAAGTATATCATGCAATGGGAACCCAAGACAACCACCTATTTTTTCTCAAAAGATGCCCAAAATACCTCCACTTCTCCCAGTTCATCTGTACATAACCAACACAAAAGAGGGGGTGTTTTGGGTATTCATTTTAAGACTAAGAGATATGTGCATGAAATATCCTTCACTCTTTCTTACTTTCAATTTGCCATGTAAAACCAAACTTTGGATTTCTTCCCATTAGGGTCTGATCCCGAGTTCGGGAGAAAAGGGAAGGAAAGGGAAGACATGAGGTGAGTATCAAGTCTGTTACCCTCCAGATATCTATTCTGATAGGATGTGGTTGTTGGTTGATTTGGAAACAACGCAATGAGACTATCTTCCGAGACAAAACACTGCCTCCTTACAAATTGGCTGATCGGATCATGCAAGAAGCGGCGCTGTGGAGATTTGCACTGTTAGAGGAGGTTGCTTTGTATTGCTTTTTCTTTTTTGGTTTTTCTTAGAAGTGTTTCTGAGATGAGAGTTGAAGGATGGATGTAATTTATTTATGTACAGCTTGGCAGCCACTGCTAAGTTTTCAAAAAGTCTGTTACCCTCCAAATTGGGAGGTAATAAATATTGAAAAGATATATAGAGTTATTCTCTCCATTCTCTTTTATTCATCTCTTGTAATTATAACTTGAGAACAAGGTTAACATACCCCTTTCTTCCCTTCCTCAATTTGGAAAAAACTAAATTTCCCTATTTTCAGTTTAGAATACGTAATTCCAAAAAGAAAAAAAAGCTGCTTATAGAATGCTTACTCAGAAGTCCATATATGACCGAGGATAACCGCAATCAACTGAAAAAAAGAAAGAAAGAAAGGGTTCTCAGATCAGAAACAAAGCCACAAAGGAAAAGGTAGAAAAGAGTAATTCTATAGCTACCAGGTTTAAGGGTTTACTTGGAGTGTATATAGGCCAGCTTCAAGTTTCCTGATGTACTGCTCATCTTCATCCATCTATCAACAAGAAAAAAGGAAGAAAAAATCTTTCCATTACGATATCATTCCAACCTCACAAAATGAGAAATGCTGTCTTAGTACCAAATATACCCCCCCCCCCCCCCCAACACGCACAGAGACACACACACACACCCTCTCTAGACCTCAAAACTGCTCTTTCCCAAAATGTATCTTTTATCTTTTCAAATGTTTGACATAAGCATAAAATGACTCGTATTCTCGAGCAATTGCAGTTTGAAGGAATCAAAGGCCACCGGGCAGTAGCAGGCTATATTGGTCATAATTCACAGAGATCACCAGAATGTTTACAATGTATGCAGGAACTATTGAAACAAGCAAGTAGAAAATATAGCAGGGGCTTATTGAGAGAATGAGAGAGAGAAGACCTCTAGATCATCTAATTCCAGCTTGTTGAACCGTTCTGTCTCAGCCTTTACTCTATCTGAATATCTGCACATAATGGTGGCATTACCATACTGGTCAGGTCATGTAAAACTTGCTGTACCAGATAGTGCTGCACAGTGCTGTCAGACTGATCTTTTAATTTGTCTACATACTGATATTTGAGTTTGGTCAAAATTGTAAATGCTTAGGAATTTTTAAACAGAGAAAACACAGAAGCTAGCCCCCAAGGACCAAACCAGTCAGCAGCCATGCTATTATGAGCGGAAAATGTGTCTGTTAGTCGGTATACTAATTTCCGAATAACTACTAAAAAAATGCTTCTTTTGCAACAGCAGCAACAAATAAAAGAGTTGCAAAGTTAAATTTAGTATTTATTACCTTATGTAGAATTCCATCAAGCGGTCTATCTTTTCACATTCATTTTCAACAAATTTACTTAGCAACCTGTCCCTTCTTGAACCTCTTGTAACACCACCTGGATTCAAAACCACAGAAAATTTCAGAGCTTATTTCTTCAGAAAATTAACCTTAAAAAGTCTAAAATGTCTCACTTAAGTATTCTAGGGAAGTTACACCACATAAAGAGAATTCAAAAGTTTTTCAGTACTGTTTTGCTTCAATGATTAATTTCTTTGCCAAAAATCAATATTAAAATCTCCCAGGCAGCAATTAAACTATCTTTGTTTCCTCAGTACCATTGTAACACCACAGTGCTTGTCCGTACAGATCAGTACAGTCAAAAGATAATCTTCACCCAATGCAACAGCATATCACCAAGAATAATAAAAAAAAAAAAGTATATTGTGTTATGAAATTGAATCAAAAGAACACTTGCCTTCTTACCAAATAATGAGGCAATAAGCGAAATCAAGCGCTCCTCTAGCTCCTCCTGATAACTCTCCTTGTTTTTCTTACCAATTGGTAGCTGTACATATACATTATCAAGAATTTATAAAAGAAAAAAAAAAAAAAAAAAGCAATCCCTGTAAATGAATAACACGACGATTCTGACCATATGTGCCTCAGAAACCTTTCAAATTTATGTTCAAAGAGGCACTATCTAGATTACATTTATTCCATCTACAACAAATGTCTAGAGTAATTGCTTATTTACTTGCAGCAGCATATCACAACCATACTTAATCCCAATAGGAGCTTATCTCGATAAAAGAGAATGTTCTACAAAATTCTACAATACATGAAAAGTAGTACACTCTGAAAAATAATTAGAGAACACTTGCCTTACCCATGAAGGCTGAGAAAACTGTCTTCAACCCAAGCACATCCACAAATCGTTCGCAAGCAGGCGGGTACTTGGTCATGGCAAAATCCAATGCCCGTATTGCCGACCCGTATGCTGTTTTTTTCTGCTTCATTATAATAATCATCAGCTCCACTCCCTCTGATTTCATAAACTTCTCTTTGTTCTCCACCGGCATCAACAAACAACACAAACAATCAAACAAATTCTCCAACATCTCCTCCTCATCAGAGCTCTTCGGGTCCCGTGACTTGTAAAATGACACAGCTTGCAATATTCCATCCACACCATTGATCTGCCCGAACCGCTTTTGGTTGGAAACACTGTTCTGGAGGAGAATTGCAAGGATTTCTGATGCATACTGTTTGTTCGCATCAAACTCACGGGTCTTAATTCGACCGAGAAGCCACCGAAGGAGCTTTGTTCTCTCACACACCATTTCAGCCACAGCCGGCTTGAGCTCAATCAGATTTTCTATCACAGCTAGGGTGCTATGCACTGCATTGGCCTCGTCTGTATCAGATTCTGACAATCTTGTCAGGTTTTGCACTAACAATTCCAGCGTGTTGTTCTCTACTAAACAATCAGCTAAGGCGATAGCAGGAGCCGGGTCATCTAAGTCCTCATCAGCGTCAGTGAGATCCGATAGGAGCGATACCGTGTCAGTAGCGATGTCTGAGTTGTCGTGCGATAATAGGCCGACAAGAGGAGGGAATAGATTAAGAGAGATCAGATCAGGGTACAGCTCCGGCGCGCCAGCGAGGGTGCGGAGGCGGTCGAGTTCTTCGTGTAAAGCAACCTCGGAGTCGGCGAAGCGGTCGGGACGGTCGGGATGCTTCATGCGCGCCTCGAGATTCTCCCGGAGGCGGCGCTCGAAGGAGATGACGAGCTTTTTGGCGGCGCGGAGGTCGAGAGGCTCGGCGGAAGCAGAAGACGATTGCTCTAGGGATTCGAGAAGGGAGAGATCGACGCCATTGTGCGTGGTAGCTTCGTCGTACTGGTCTTCGCGCTTGCGTTTTGAATGGTGGTTATCCATGGAGAGAGGGAAAGTGGTGGTAGCGGAGGTGATCACTGAGATAAACCCTAGAAAGAAAAATAGTGTTGCTGCTCCAGTGCTCCCTGCGAATTCATATCACCTAAGGTAACATAATATTTCTGTTTATCCAGACCGTTCGATTAGAATCTGCACGAAATATTAAAAATCCCCGTGCATTCCACCGCGGACCGAATTAGCCGGATTCTGATCGAACGGTCAGGATCTAAACATAAATATTCTGTTACCTCAGAGGATATGTACTCGCTCAATGGCTCCGTGCTAGTGAAAACGGGAAAGAGTGGTAGTCTAAAAAATATTTACAAAAGGTTGAACCAGTAATTAATTAAAAAAAAAGGAAGATTTATTACTTTGAATATTTTAACAGTCAACAAAATAGTTTTTTTTTTTATATTGAATTTCAACATTTGCGAGCTATAGTAAATAACTCTATATGTTGTAATAATCCAAAATTGTTATGTTGGAGTAGAATAATTAAAACTCAGTATGAATATTAAATAGTTTATGAAATACTTTGCAATTGTTGTAATATCAGTGTTTTACTGTTATTCCTCTTATTCAACTCCATTTGGAACTGTCAAATTAATATATAAGAGTCATGTTTAGTATGTTTGATAATCTTAGCTTTTAATTAAGCTTTTAAGGGCCAACTCTTGTTTACTAATAATATGATATCTATATGAGTAGAACTAGGGTGAGCTGTGCTCACCAAGCCTTTTGGTGAGCGCACCTCCAAAAACCGTATTTATAAAGTTCAAATAGTCGATTCGACTCTTCCAACGTGTTCTTCATATTAAAATGTGCTTGGAGACCAAATTTTATATTTTTTGGAATTTTTTTACTATTTTTTCAGTGCATTTGAAAATCAGTGTTTTTTGAATTTTTTTTTTATTTAATGAAAAGCTGTGATTTTCAAATGCACTGAAAAAAAAGTAAAAAATTTCCAAAAAATGTAAAATTTGGTCTCCAAGCACATTTTAATATGAAGAACACGTTGGAAGAGTCGAATCGACTATTTGAACTTTGTAAATGCGGTTTTTGGAGGTGTGCTCACCAAGCCTTTTGGTGAGCACACCTCCAAAAACCGCATTTACAAAGTTCAAATAGTCGATTCGACTCTTCCAACGTGTTCTTCATATTAAAATGTGCTTGGAGACCAAATTTTACATTTTTGGAAATTTTTTACTATTTTTTCAGTGCATTTGAAAATCAGTGTTTTTTGAATTTTTTTTTTTATTTAATGAAAAGCTGTGATTTTCAAATGCACTGAAAAAATAGTAAAAAATTTCCAAAAAATGTAAAATTTGGTCTCCAAGCACATTTTAATATGAAGAACACGTTGGAAGAGTCGAATCGACTATTTGAACTTTGTAAATGCGGTTTTTGGAGGTGTGCTCACCAAAAGGCTTGGTGAGCACAGCTCACCCTAGTTCTACTCTATCTATATACAATAAATTAACATGTTTATTGCTTCATATTCTACCAACAAACTAAATGTTCACTCCAAATATGTTGATCAGGGTTGGAATTAATAGTATAATATAATACCAGCACTATAGCAAAATGGTCTTTATATTTCACCGTTTCACACGGTGAGTGGCATAGAGTCATAGAGCCGATATTTTTATTAATACCCAAAAAAAAAAAACAAATTATCAAATCTGCTCCCACCCCAACTTTATTTTTATTTCTACTCTAACCGCCCGTGGGCTGGACGGTCCACTTTTCCCAACTGACCGCCCAGCGCCTGGGCGGTCCACTACGCTGATCTGACCGCCCAGCAGCTGGGCGGTCCGCTATAAAACCCCTATAAAAGGGGTTTTTCTCTCTCCTGATGAGCACAGTACTCATTCCCCCATTCCAAAAAAATTCCAGAACCGAAATGAGAGAAAGAGAGGCGATTTTGAGGCGATTGTGCACAGTAATTCCAGCACAGTAATTCCGGTACAGTAATTTCAGCACAGTAATTCCAGCACAGTAATTCCGGTACAGTAATTCCAGCACAGTAATTCCAGCACAGTAATTCCAGAACAGTATTTCCAGAACAGTAATTCCAGAACAGTAATTCCAGAACGGAAATATGTTGGTTGCACTGTATGTGGGCGGGAAGTTTACCCGGGGTGCGGAGGGAGCACAGTACACTAAGGAAGCAGCCTACGGCTTCGAGGTAAATGAAAATACCTCATTTGTTGAATTGAAGGGAATAGTGTATGAAAAGATCGGTGTGAACCCCAACCGGTGTGATATAGATTTAGCTACCCGGATTAACACAGTAAGTGGTAGACCTTACTATACCAGGTATCCAATAACAGATGAGTTGTTATGGAGGAGTGTTTACAACACTTTTCAGTCACAGGGGGTAATGGTAATTGACTTATATTCTAGGAGAGTTCAGCGTGAACCCGGGGTTGGAACATCTAGGGAAAATAGAGGTTATGATCACTCGGGTTATGACAACCCGCGTCACTCGAGTTATGACAGCTCGAGTTATGAGCACTCGGGTTATGACAACTCGGGTCATGAGCACTCGAGGTATGACAACCCCCGCCACTCTAGTTATGACAACCCCCGCCACTATAGTTATGACAACTCCGGCCCCTCGAGGTATGACAACCCCCGCCACTCGAGTTATGAACCGCCCGTATCACCCGTTTATGAGAATTTTGTACCTGATTTTACCACCGATCTACCACCACCTCCTCCTGAAACCCCAATCCAACCCAGATTTCCATCTGTACCACCATCAATACCTTTAGTGTCACCCATTGCTACCCGGAGAGACCTTGACCTTGATGCTGAGCTCGATGCCGTACCACAAAGAAATTTGGAAACAGGTGACGAATGGGAAGGGGATTGGGATTCTGATCACCTGTCAGAAGGTGATGGAGATTATTTACCTAAGGAAGACAGATTTCCGATTAGAGGTCGGACAGATAGGCATCCGTGCCCCACATTCAACGATACCACTGCTTTTGAAGAGGCAGACATCTCATTTTTTAGGCCGCGTGTCAGGTACAGTCAAGAGCTTGCTCCGCAGCAGGTTTACACCAACATATATGAACTTGTGAAGAAAATACATGAGGTCCATGTTCACGGCAACTGGGAGTGCATAACTGAAAAAAGGGACCGAAGAAGGTTAGTAATTGTTTGTGCTAACGAAACGCATTGCCACTTCCGTCTCTATGCAACCCCTGTGGGTAAGGGCGAGGCATGGATTATTAAGAAGTGTGAACCACCTCACACATGCAAGGCTGCGTCATCAAGGAAAGACCATGCAAATCTTACGGCTTCACTTATTGCCGATGTAATTGAGAATGACGTTAAAGAGGACCCATCGATGAGCCTTAAGGAGGTCGCTAGACATGTCAGACGCGTTTACAAGCATGTCGTGACAAAATACAACAGGTTGTGGAGAGGGCGTGAACTTGCGATTTGCCGAATGTTCGGTAGCTGGCATGGTTCATACAACTTGCTTGCACCATTGCTACAGGCCATAGTAAGTGTTTGACCCTAAAAAGTTGCTATTTAAAGTCAACATGACAAATGGCAATTTCTAAGGTAATTAAAATGCCAAAGTTGTACTCAGACCCTTCAGGCAAATTGGTCACGCATATTAAGATTATTGTTAGTATTCTACATGCAAAACAATGAATTTTGATATTTAAAACAGTCAAAATCACGAAGGAAACAATTTTCTATGACTCGAATCAAGCTGGATAGCTTTCTGGGTGCAAAAATATGGTGACACCTAAGCAAACCAAGCTTTGAAACTGCTCTGGGTACAATTTGGAGACACCAAACACATACCATGACACCCTGGGCCCACCTGTCAATGGCACAAACCCAATTTCGCTAGGCCCTTAACTTGGGCGAGCATGGAGCATAGAGAAATAACAGTACATACCGAAGTGGCAGCTACATGGTCTATCGTGAGCCGAGACCATACACCCGAGACCAAATGTCGCTGGATTTAAATGGAGCCACTTTGACCCCTTCAGCTTGGGTACACCGGTTGTTCATGAACCGATAGTATAACCATATGCGGTCTACAAAGAACCGAGATTACCCGAAATTATAGGGGTGTCGCTGAATTTAAATCCGGATGCCATTGACCCCTTCGTTCAGAGTACGCGCGGCGCGCCATACACCGTATTTAGAGGGGTACACGGCTCAGAGACACCGAGTCAAGCTGAAAGAAACAAAAGAATTAAAAGGAAGAGTATTGTAGCAGCAGGGAGAATGACAAGCGGGCCCTACCCGCAGCTCCTTCTTCTTCCTCCTCTGACCCGAACCTAAGCAATTCTTCAAATTTCAAACTCGGGGAATTGGTGAAGCCTTAATTCCAAAGCTTGCATGAGATGAGTGAACATCATCTACCCCTCTTCTCTGCCTAAACCCCCAATTATTCCCTTTCTCCTAGAGTTTCAATTTTAACCGAGAAAGAATGATGGAGAAAATGAGAAACCCAAGTCCAGATAAAAATTGGGTTCTGGGGCTTTGAGTGTACATTAATTAGCCTCTTACGATGCTATATGGGCTGTCAATTTGATCTGAAAGGGGCCTGGAATAGTGCATGGCCGGCATGGCACAAGCCCGATTTTACCTTAAGTGAAAAATATCAAATTAATTGCTCAAATGGTCAATTGATCTCTGGAGCAACTTAAGCAAGCATAGGCTACACTAGAGGCCGTGTTTCAACTGACAAAGGTGCAGAAATCATAGAGGATGCATTTTTACCTCTCGTTGTACCGCCAAGGCACCATACCTTATACCCTACAGCTGTATATGGCTCAGTGGTCTCTTCCAACACGTGTTACACTCTCCTGGAAAAGGCCAAGATGTGGAATATTCCCCTCCCAAGGTGCAGGGACACGTTTCTCAAACTTACCATAATAGGCCGGTTTATGAAGGGCTAAGATGTGTGATCTAACGATTAAATGAAATCCAAGGGCTACAAATGCTACAGAAAATCATAGATGGAGTGTATGAATATGATTGATCAAGCCCATGCCATGTATGCACCTAGAAATGAAACAATTGATCTAGGCCCTTGATCAAACACCTGGTGGGCACAGCAAAAAACACATCAGCAAGCAACAAATCGAAAAACCTAATTTTGCCCATTATAAGGCACCTCAAATGAACACTCAAGACACACTTCATCTTCTCCAGAAAGCTTTGAGCAAGAAACAAGAGAGAAAATCCCATTTTTACACCAAGGCTAGGTTAGAAATTTGAAGTTTCTCAAGCAAGTTTAATAGGTAATTAATACCTATGTAATGTGAGGCTCTTGATGAGCAAGGTTCTGTAAATATTCTGTTTTTAATCGAAATAAAGAAGGTTTTTGATGATTTTTCTTGTTTGTTCTTCATTATTTTAGCTTTATCCCTCACCTCTTCCTCTTTTATTTTCATTTCTAAGCCTTCAAAAATCATAAATGTGAGAGTTGCATAGTTTCTAGTTCATCATAGGATGAGCAAAATGAAATATGTAACTTGAGGATCAAATAAAAATATATTTTCCCTTTTTAGTTCATTTCTTTGCATCTTTCATGAAATAATAATGAAAAATATTAAAAATGTGATTTTTCTTTTACCTTTTTCTTTACTTTGCATAAAAAAATATATATAAGTATTAATGTATATATATGTTAATATTTTATCATCTCTTTTATTTGGAGTTTATGAAATAAAAATAATAAAGTTTTGATCTTTGATATTTTCTCTCTTTCTCTAAACTCCTTTAATTTCTTCTAAAAATAATTAAATAGTAGAAGTATGAGGGTTGAGCCATGAGGTCTCCCTTCATATGAAAACTATATTAATTATTTTGTGAGGATGTTAAAAGAATAATAAAGTGACAACAAAAAAAATTAAACACAAGAGGTAGTAGGGTTGAGCCATGAGGTCTCCCCTATTATTCTCTCAACCTAAATGATCAAAGGGCCTATTTGTGCAAAGGGATTAATTTAGTCAATAATTAGTGCATTTACATGCATGAATATTGGCAAGAATTAAAAACTATGTGCAAATGGGGAGAAATTGAAGTCTAAAGTATTAAATGATATTAGCTTTGGCTATGATGTCATTTGTGCTTTAAACTTGTGATATTTCAATGACCCTCCCTTTTTAGATCCATTTGTGTATGGAAGAATATTTAGTTTCTTAAGCCAATATGCTAAAAGAAATTAAATATTCCAAATATATGCAAATGGTGGAAGATGGAAGGTTTGAAGTGTAAACAAATGACAAGTTGGATGTTTGCATCTCTAAACCTAAGGAAATCTTAATGACATGTTCTCCAAAAAATATCAAAAACATGATTTTAAATAAAATCAGGGGGTTCATTGCATAAAACCACATTTTGGCAGATTTTTGGCACCATTTTCGGAATTTTTGGATTTTTTCCTTTCCCTTTGTTCATCGGTACCAAAGATATAGCAATCAAGGCTACGAAAGTCCCTAAAAATGATGTTTAATTCATGGAATTAGTTGTAAATGTTTTAAATACAGTCCCTAGTACCCTCTGGAATAATGGACCAATATTACACTACAAGGCATGCACCAATGACACAATGAAAACACTCAAAATTGCCAAAAGGACCTTCTCTGGTAAACAGTACCTTCTGGACCGGTACAGGGACCAAAATAAAAAAATGGACTTCACCACTGGATAGAGGACTTCAAAACACACAAAATGGACACCAAGTTTGCATTTTTCTGACTATTTTTCGATTTTATACGAATTTTCAAAGTTCAGATTAAAAAAAAAATAGAAAAACAGCATTTAAATAAAAAAGGGCTGCTGTTGGAAAATGGGCAGTATCAAATGACAGAAAAAATCAAAATATAAAATAAACTGTTTGACCCAAAAAAGTCAGAAAAAAAAATAATTAAATTAATTAAATGGCCTAATCAAAATGTTTGGAGCTGGGCCGAATTTAATTGATGAAAATTGGGGCTGCTACTAAATGGCCGAACCAAATTGATGGGGCTGCTGTTGGCCGAAATTAAATAGGCTAGCCCAATTGTTGCATGGCCCAATTTGAGAGGATAGAATATGCTCTAGATATTTTATTCTCATGGACACATGTCACACTACCAATGAAGATGCCAAAATGGGAGGGAAGAATATATTCTAGAATGTGATCTAGATATTTTTATTCCCATGGACACATGTCACACTACCAATGAAGATGCCAAAATGGGAGGGAAGAATATATTCTAGAATGTGATCTAGATATTTTCATTCCCATGGACACATGTCACACTACCAATGAAGATGCCAAAATGGGAGGGAAGAATATATTCTAGAATGTGCTCTAGATATTTTTATCCCCATGGACACATGTCACATGGCCATTGAAGATGCTAAAATGCCAAGAATATTCTCTTCAAGCTTGAGGGATAAGCATGACACTTGGATGCATCTAAACCTTTGGATGAGAGTTGATGCAAATGAGTGGTGGGGATCACGCCAACAAGGCTCCTCTAAACCTAGGCTCTACCCCTTGCCATGGCCTATATAAACCCCTCATTTGAAGAAGAAGAAAGAAGACACCACAAGAAGAGAATATATACAAGAAGAGCACAATATATACAATAGAAACCACACATATACAATATATACACCACACAACACAAAAACACAAGGATAATACCCCAAGGCCGAAACTTCTTCTTCCTCCTCTACCAAAACCAAAAATAGAAATAGGTAGAGATTAAGATTTTGCAATGTAAAAGCTCAATGGAGCTTGATGTTCATGTAAGCTAATCATGAAGAAATAAAGAGATGTTCTTGATTTGAGATCTTCTTTCTTTCCTTTTATGCAATTGGAGCTTCTTTATTTCTCCCTCTTAACCTCCTTCTTCTTCTTTCTTTTATTTTCGAATTTTGATGAAGATTGAATGCTTCTAACTCACATGTATGAGTTTAGAAGCATGAAATCATATAAATCTCCTTTTATATAATAATCAAATATTATATTAAAAGGTTTAAAAATAAAAATGAAATAGATGAGGCATTAATAGCTTTTATAGCTAGCTTTCAAGCCTATGATTCTAAACAAAAAAAATATGCATATGTAAATATTTGTGATTTTCTTGCTCCTCTTTGTCTTCTCTACCTTCTCTTCCCTTTTCTTCTTTTCTTCTTTTCTTTTCTTTTTCTTTCTTTCATTTCATATTGCAAAGAAAAAGGGACAAAAACACACAATTACACAAAATATATAAAAATGATATATATATTAAAAGTGACATTTTGTATTATAAGAAATATAAAAGAAGAAGATATTAAAAGTTGATGTTTAACTACATCCTTTTAAATATCCAATTCTTGCATAGTTCTTTTAATATAAAATCAACTAAAAGTGCAAAACAAATAAAATGAATTTAAATAAAATAGGGATTGATGTTTAACTACATCTCCCTATTTACGCCATTTTTGGACTTTTGAATGACCTTGATGCATAAAAGAGAAATAAGACAAGTAATGCATGAAAGATTGATGTTTCACTACATCTCTTTCTATATTATGAGTTTTATTAATCTTTAAAAGGCCTAGATGCATAATTGTTGAAGAAGAGAGCAAATGAAAAGAGGGAAATAACCAATCCCAATGAAATGATGCTCAAGGACCTTCACATAATTATGCAAATGACGTAGGACCTATATGCAAATTCGAAATGGTATTGGTAAGTGACATATTGTGATACCAATGCCTCTTTTGATTCTTGATGACCAAATCTTGACACAAGGGTTTAGATATAGTCTAATCAAACCAAATACCCCATGATATGATATCTCAAATACCTCAAATGTCTCAAAATGACCTGCTGTTACAAACCGGCCAATATGAACTGATCACGAAACTCAAACCAGAAATCCAAATACACAGTTAGATAGAGGACTCAAAAACACATAATTTAGACTCAAACTTTGTATTTATAGCATTTTTACACGATTTACTAGCTATTTTTGAAGTTAGCTTTCTACAATACAAAAAAACTGGTAAATAAGCTTGCTGTCCCAGAATATGCCTCTTGCAAAATCACAAATTAAAAATAGATTTAGGCCTTCTAAATTCTTGAAACTTGTTGAGGATATAGATTGTGCTTTCCTGAAGAGTTTGGTACCAAGAACACTCAAATCGGAGTTGTAGTCTATCTTGTACAAAGCTTACAAAAATAATTGTCAGCAAACAAAACTGGTGCTAGACTGAAGTGACCCTCTCTGGTAAAATGATTAATCTAGACCAGAATAAAGGCTAAAATACAAAATGGACTGCACCAAGATGTAAATAACTTCAAAACACACAAGATGGACACAAAGTTCACATTATTTGAATTTTATTTCGATTTAATATGGAGTTTTGAAGTTCAGCTTTTCAAAATGGAAATACAAAAACTGTAGAAAGAAAAACTGCATCTTTTACCAGTCTATCTCTGCATTCAAGCACATGTTAGAAATGGTTAGGAAAGTGCAAAGCTCTTGAAATTTGGCATGCGTATAGAGTAGACTTTTCTCTACACTCTCATAAAAAGAACCAAAAATTTGACTTTGTAGATTGTCCAGAATAAATCTCTAAAGATTGGTCGTCAGAATGGCAAAACAGCAGCTTAAAATAAAAACACCAGCAGACACCCCTGCCTTTGCATGGCCTTTAAGCATAGAAAAAGAACTCAAAATCCCATGAAATTCCACAGAGTTATAGATTGAATTCCCCTCTGTAAAACCATATAAAGAATACAAAATTTGGTTTAGCCAATTTGTCGGAAATGGTCTTCAAAGTTCAGCAAAACAGAAAACTGCTGCTCCATCTACCAACAGGCACCTCCGCACGAAAACACACATTTGGCATAGCTCTGAATAGAGTTTTGCAAAACTGCTATACATGCATATAGATCATGACTAAACAAACATTTTCATATGCAGGATACAAAATTTGGTGTAGCCAACTGACAGGAATCGACCTTCGAAGTTCAGCAATTCAGAAAAAACAGAAAACTGCTGGTCACTACTTGGAATTTCCGTTTGACATAGCTAAACACCATGAAAACTCATGAAAATTGGCCGACTTATAGTCCTGATATCACAGTACAAGATAGCAAAATTCCATTTAAAACCATCAAGTGAATTGAAAGATATGAAACCTCAAAAACTGACCAAACCGATAAAACTGCACATGTAAAAGTAGCATCTCCCATGTCACCCGTGCCTTTGTTCAATCTTAAAACCCAGAAATAATGTGCTAAAATCCTCATATGCCCTCCAGATCTAATGTTTCATACTTGTAGGTTGAAGCCATGCCATCATATGATCAAATCCCATGAAAAAGGAGTCGTTGACATTCATTTAAAGCAATGTCGAAAACTGGCAAGGGTCACTCCTCTACAAATTCAATTTTCAAAAGAATCAACCGAAACCACAAAGAACATGAAGGCAGCAATAGCAAGAGGCCCTCAACACAAACCTTGAAGGATCAATACAGATCGCAAAACCCTTAATAACAAAGAATTGAAACCTTTTTCAAACAGACCCTTATAACAAAAGAAGTCACAAGTGCAGTCCTTCGACATCCACAAATCAGTCCTTGACGTCTTGCTAACTCCTCAAATAATGTCCTTGGAAATCCCACTTACAGCCCAAACTTCATCTCAAATTCAAATTACAAATCTCAATCCTTTCAGTTTCACGAATGAGTCCCTGAAAAACATAAAATTTCACAAACAAGCCCTTTTCACCTCTTTTAGCCCCTTTATTCAATTCACAACAAATATGCCTCAAATCCTGGAATGAACGAGGTATTCAGTATGGCTTGGAAGGGTCATCTGATGTAATTAACAGCGGGGGCTTGCGCCCGCTGGGAGTTAAACGTCCCCACAATCATTAAACTCTTTCGATGGACTAATTATGAATCGTAGGTCTGTTGAGGGTGAACCGGAAGGAATAGCAGAAAGAAAGAAATGAATGTTTCAAGTTCGATGTTCTTTAACCAAATCGAGAGCATTGAACCATGAGACATTTGAATACATATGCACACACCTTCCATACCAGCTGTGCAACTTTCTGCGCCCTACATAAACATCATAATTAAATAGAACATTTCAAAACACACAAAATAGACATAAAGATCATATTTTTCTGACTTTGTTTCAGATTGATATGAATTTTTAAAGGTTTAATTGCTAAAGTATAAGTAGAAATCCAATAAAACAGCTGCACGGATCTTAAAGCAACCTGAGACTCTCCATTCTGGTGCCATACCAGGATTTGAATGACAGCACGGTTTTTAAAGTCCAGAATACACATCAAATGGCCAGCACGAGTCCTGAAGCTCTGCCCACATCTCAAAGCCCAACACACCAATCTAAGAGACCTAAAAACCCGAATCTCAAAGTCCAGATAATAAATGAAATTACAAATTAATCCCCTTTTTACGAAAGACCCCCTCTGATTTTCCAATATTTGCAGCGAAGCCCCTGTGAATTTACAAAAAGGCCCCTGACAGCACAAAACTCTCACAAATAAGCCCTTAGAGGCCCAAATTTCACATGAGACCTTGTCTAAAACCCAAATCACAAACCCATACCCTTCCAGCTTTGTAAATAAGCCCCTAGAAAAACATACATATTTACGAATAAGTCCTTTTTGGCCACAACTTCTTCATTTCAAGTCCGAATTGACTCAAACCACCTCCAAACGAACCCAAATTGAATCCTCCACCTTTCTAAACCAAAATTGAACATGTCCAGACATCAGCCAGGCCCTGAAATGACGAAAATACTCTTTTCTTTATGTTTCAATCATTTTCTCTTAGATAAAAATATAAATAAAGCATAAATATATTTTCTCAAGTACAAATATGTTTATAAATAAATAAAAATGTGTAATAAAGGTATCTTAATAATAATCATTACATCTCGTGCATGTACACTAATCAAACACCCCAAAACGATGATAACCAAAGAAACACAAAAATCCAAATACATGAGTTTTTTTCCCTTTTAGCCCCTTTATTCAATTCACAACAAATAGGCATAAATCCCGGAATGAACGAGGTATTCAGCATGGCTTGGGAGGGCCATCTGATGTAATTAACAGCGGGGGCTTGCGCCCGCTGGGAGTTAAACGTCCCCACAATCATTAAACTCTCTCGATAGACCGATCACGAATCGTAGGTCTGTCGAGGGTGAACCGGAAGGAATAACAAAAAGAAAGAAATGAATGCTTCAAGTTCGATGTTCTTTAATCAATCAAGAGCATTGAACCACGAGACATTTAAACACACATGCACACACACCTTCCATACCAACAGCTGTGCAACTTTCTGCGCCCTACAGTAAGTACAAATCCTGGCACTGTCTTTGAATGTTGGAATATAAGCGTACCGACTGTCGACAACGCGTTGCAATTCAAGGCCATAGCATGGGCGTTCGGTCCATGTATTCAAGCTGTGCCATACATTAGACCGGTAATCACTGTGGATGCATGCTTCCTGTCTGGCCGTTACGACGGGAGACTGCTGATCGCATGTGCATATGATGCTGAAAACCAGTTGTTGCCTTTGGCCTTTGCAATTGTTGAGAAGGAGGACGGGGAAAACTGGGGATTTTTCATGAGATTCGTAAGAAGACAAGTGGTTGGCGACCGGTTCTTTTGTGTCATATCAGACCAGCACAAAGGAATCAAATATGTTTTTGATCGCCCAGATTTCGGGTGGTCGACAGCGAACGACGATTGTGTGCACAGGCTGTGTATGCAATATGTTACAGACAACCTACACAAGAACTGCGGATCTGCAAAATGGGTTGCAAATACATTCAGAATTGGTTGCAAGAAGAAGAAGCCGAGAAGGGTGGAAGAGATGTTCAAAGATTTTGCCAAGGTATGTATATTTTTATTTGTTGACTTATATTTTCTGAATTATTTAATCAAATGTTTTCTCATCTGAAATTTTTTTTTTTTGCAGTACTGTCCAAAGGCAAATTTGTACTTACTCAAGGTGGGAAAAAATAATCCCGCCGATCTGGCTGAGCCACCCGCATATGAGAAGATATTGCAAGCCCGTGATGGAGATTTCCGATGGGGAATTATGACCACAAATGGGTCTGAGTCCTTGAATGCTGTTTTCAAACAGAGCCGGCAGTTGCCCGTGGCAGCAATTGTGGAGGACACCTTCTACAAGTTAAATGCATGGTTTGTCACGGCGTGTTAAAGCCCTCGAATTACTGTCCAGGTATGTATATTTTTATTCAGAGATTTTGCCAAGGTATGTATATTTTTATTTGTTGACTTATATTTTCTGAATTACTGTCCAGAAATCAAACGTTTTCAACAAGGGTGGAGGGGAAACTAAGGAAACATAGGGAGAAAGGTGCAGCTATGAGAGTTGTCCCGTACGGGGATAACCAAATGGAATTCGAAGTGCACTGTCCAGATGAGTTTGCTCCAACCGGCCGTAGACCGGATGGGACTATGGAGTTTGTGAAAAGGATGTTCAAGTATGTTGTTATTTTTGCACCTGACAATACTGTAACATGCACTTGCCAAGGAATCCAGTTGGTCCACCTACATTGTTCTCATGTTATGGCGGTGTTCCGAGAGAGAAACTTCTCTGAGAATGATTATGTCGCTGACATGTACCGTACCGATTACCTTGCGAGTACTTAGGGTGCATCTTTCCATCCTTATCCCAACCAGTATCAGTGGCCGCCCTATGTTGGTGATAGAGTCTGTCTCGCAAGCGGGTGGATCAGAAAAGGAAGAAGACCCCACAAGCGTCAAGTAATGACCATGGACGAGATGGAAGGTAGGCGAATGGGACATCAGGCCCGCCGTTCAACAACTGACAGGCAGCGAGCAGGTACGGTTGATTTTATTTATTTACTTATATTTTATTTGTTTACTTATATTTTATTTGTTTACTTATATTTTATTTTGATTTTATTTCAACTGGAATGCAATGCAGATGCCATTAACGAAGCCAACGAAAGAGAAAATGCTAGAGTTGTTGCTGAGGCTACCGGTAGTAGCCACCGCACTCATGAAAGCCTAGGAACCGGTAGTAGCCGCCGCACTCATGAAAGCCCAGGAACCGGTAGTAGCCATGGAGAGAATCCGGTAGTGTCGCACAACCAGCTGAACCCAGACCCAGACGTCGTATTTTGAGTTTGTTCGGCCGTCGTCGCTGATTACCAAGTTTTGTTAAATTATGTTATGAACTATTTTAGATGTATATTGTGAACTATTCTAATTGGTAGTTTGTGAACTATGTAATTTTTTATTTGGCTCGATTATTTTATATGCTTCATTTTTGTTATTTTTATTACTTAATTACGTATACAAAAACTAACAATATAAAATATAAACAAACACAAAACTAATGAAATAAAGTCTACGACATAAATTCTTAAAAATTCTACAACATAAATTCCTAAAAAATATACTTCTTACAACGAGCCTTGAAAGTGCATGGCACAAAGTCATCATCAGAGTTTGCCTGATCTGGATCAGTCACAGCAGACAAAGTGGTAGCCTTACCAGTACACGGAACAAACTTATCGTCCGATGTTGAAGGCTCTGGATCAACTTTCTTCTTTTTCAAACCAAAGCCGTAGGGGTTTTCCACAAAGTCATCGTCTGAAATTTCATACTGAACATGTCGTCTCTTCCATTCCTCCAGCTTACATGTCTCACAATTAAAAAAATCACGACATATTTGACACTTGTACTTTTTTTCTTCATTTTTACCTCGATCACTAATTGACCCTCCTCTCGCTACGCCACGATCTCGGTTGCTCGCTTTCTTACCTCGTTTGTTACTGTCCATACCTCAAAATCGCCTCTCTTTCTCTCTTTCGGTTCTGGAAATTTATTGGAAACTTGGAATGAATACTGTGCTCATCAGGAGAGAGAAAAACCCCTTTTATAGGGGTTTTATAGCGGACCGCCCAGCTGCTGAGCGGTCAGATCAGTGTAGTGGACCGCCCAGGCGCTGGGCGGTCAGGTGGGAAAAGTGGACCACCCAGCCCACGGGCGGTTAGGGTAGAAATAAAAATAAAGTTGGGGTGGGAGCAGATTTGATAATTTGTTTTTTTTTTGGGGTATTAATAAAAATATCGGGTCATAGAGAGATGGTTTCCGATATATATATATATATTTTTTAAAATACGAAAAATGAACTAATAAAGATGGAGAGACGAGTCAGCAATATATTGCCACGTAGAAAAAGCACATTTCTGTCGGTATACTCTCGCGAATACTGTTTTATTCTTGTAGTGAACCTTTTCTCTAAGTTGCATATTGATCAGTTCTTCTCGTATTTTGTTGGGTACGTAGGTCCTTCCCGAATTATACAATAACAATGATTTGCGGTTCTTCACAATGTGTACTGTAAGTTAATTTATTATAAGCTCTCTCTCTTTCTTAATGGCTTATTATGAATTTTTTTACTTCATACACATACGTAGGAAGATATTTAAATCAAAATTGTTGTGTTACTTTTTAGGATGATGCTACTAGAAAGGATGCATGCTATAACACGAATTGTCCGTGTTTTGTTGTTGCTAATTCATCAGTACTTCATCCAGGTCAAGCTGTAGCTCCACTTTCTCAATACAATGGAGAAGATCGCCATGTCACATTTAGCATAAGAAAGGTATCACTAATTTTATTGTAGCCTTCATTTTTACTTACTTGGTGGTTGCTTCTAATAACTTATAATTAGTGTTTATTATTATACTTCTAGGTGTGGTTATCTAAGATCTTTTCTTTTTCTATCTATTTATGCTTTTTTATTAATATTTATATAGGATCCAGTTACAAAATTTTGGACTTTATATCGAGAAAATCTCGGTACAAGCAATACTAGGATGGTGGAACAAAGGGCTTGGTGATTTGGATAACAAAGCAACTAATGATCAATGGATTTCTTATGTAAGCTATTCAGATAATAACACAGGTCGACCTTCCATGGGTAGCGGTCAAGCATTTTCCGGAGGAAGGTAATCATAAAGCAGCATATATGATGAACCTCAAACTTTTCGACAAAGTAGGAAATGGTTACGATCGATAGTCCTAAAATTTATGATTTAATTTGAGAAGTTGATATAGATATTTGCTACAGGGCACTGCCTGCTGTATCTCTTCATGGCTGTAGAAATTAGTGACAAAATTCAATTGAATAATATCAAATAAAATGCATGGTTGTGTTGTATAATTGCAGCAAATAAGAACGACATGCCTCTTTTTGTTATTACGGAGGACCGCCCGGCAGTAAAATTCTATTACGGAGGACCGCATGCTTTTTTGTCAGATACTTATTTGTTAGATACTGTCACTTATTTATTTTATTGTTTTGTTATTTATTTTATTTATTTTGTTGTTATTTATTTATTTTGTTCATTATATCATTATCTCGTTATATACAAAAAAATTTCAAACGAACGACATATCTAAAATATTTCAAACGAACGACATTTCTAAAATATTTCAAACGAACGACATTTTTAAAATACAATACGACAAAAAATATATCAATTTAAACAACATTTCAAACTAAAATTTAAACAAATAAAAACATTTTTATAACAAGAAAACAAATAACATATTTCAATTTTTTTTTTAAAATTGGGGGACTGCATGCTCCGGCATTATGCGGCTCCATTTCAGGGTCTGCATCGGATTCTGCGGTCTCCAGGAAATGGGGCCGCAGAACACCGTTGCGGTCGTGGTAGATTTAAAATTCCTCCAAAATTGTGGTTTTTGAATTGGTTTATTATTTTTTTGAAGATGCTAACTTTAAAAGTTTCGGTAAATCATGTGTTTGGGTTCTAATTTTTTTAATTTTTTGGATTTGGATTGCAAGTAATTTAGAGTTTGAAAATAAAGTTAAGAAACTGTTTTGAAGTCGATTAAACAACTTTTTAAAGTTAATTTCACGACTTTCCTTAGCGACCCTAAATTCTATATTTATTCCATTTTCAAACAATAAATTTCAATTTTTCATAGCTATATATTCTTTCTTTGTTATCTTTTAATTATTGATAGGCGCAGCAAAATATCCGAGCAACCTTAATTTCTCTTTTCAATCTGTCTAACTTAACTCTAAATTAGAAGCAATTTTGTTACTTGTTCAGTACTAATGGCATGCATGTCATCAGCTATATGAAGAAAAAGATGTAAATAGCGAAAGCAACATACAATTTTAATTGTAGGTAGTGAATTTTAATTAGGCAAAATTCAGAAATCGAAAGTTATATCTTTAGTTAATTTACCAATTGTGCTAAGCTTGTATTTGAGTTCATATTTATCTTCCTTGATATGAAATCAGGAGTGGCGAAGATAGGATTTCCTTATAGAGATTTTATTTCGTGTCGTTTGCTACTTTGTCTCAATTTTGTAGTTTGACATTTCCGGTAATGAAAATTAGTAGTTGCGTGCTTATTTAAAAAAAAATTAAATGAGGAAAATAAATGACACTATAAATTATATCTGACTGAGCATGACACAAAGTACGTCAATTAGTTAAAGGCCTCCAACCAACATCCTCACTAATGTTTTAAAATGCAGTTTCTATGCGGTATGCGAAGACCACCGCATACCGCATATACAGTATGCGGCCGCAGATGTGGATTTTTATGCAGACTTATATATGCGGATTTAAAATGAGAATTAATATATATAAGCAAGTATGCGGTAATATGCTGTAATATGCGGTATGCAGTGCAGTAATATACGGTAATATGGGGTAATATTCGGTATCATACAAACAAATATGCGGCCGCATAGCGGAACCGCATATTGATTTTCTATGCGGTTGCCAACCGCATACGCATATGCGGCCGCATGAACTGCATTTTGTTACACTGATTCTCACTAACAAACACACAAATATGATCAATCACTGTCATACATTCTCTCCCTCTATCTCTCCGAAGGATTTTTTTTATAAACCATAAATAGAAAAAAAATTAACAAACTAACTTGATGGTGTCATTTTTTACAAAAACCGTAAGTACCGAGATGGGAATTCGACCTGGAGTATTTTTTTTTTGTACCGAGTTAAGATCTTGGCCCCATGATTTTTAGGCAAAAGTTAGAGAGAAGGCCACAGAAAATCAAATTTCTCCTGTGTTGAGATAGCAAGTTGGCCCTTCATTTTTTTTCTCTTGTGCCGAGATGGCAAGTCAGCCCCATCCTATTTTTATTTTTATTTTTTGAAAAATGAGAAATTATTAATGAGAATTAGATAGCCCCGCATATTTCTCCTGTTTTAAACATTAGCAGTTAGACTCAACTAGCCCTGCATATTTCTCTTTTTCCCAATTAGGTAATTCCAAATAATGAGAAATTTATTTTTAAAAAAAAAACAACACTCTGTGCCGAATTGGGAGTTCGGCACAGAGTTGGAAATTATTAAAAAAAATGCTGGGCCGAGAACCCAATTCGGCACAGGGTAAAAAACAAAAAATCTGTGTCGAATTGCTAATTCGGCAGTGGGAAATTGTGAAAAAAATATTGGGCCGAGTTCCCATCTCAGTACAGTTTAAAAAAAATATAATTATAAAACAAGCCATACAAACATCACACAGTTTGTGATAAAAAAATTAAAAATATGATGGGGCCGAGATAACATCTTGGCACATAAAAAAATAGGCTCTATGCCCAATTCCCATATCGGTACTTACGGTTTTTTGTAAAAAAATGAAACCATCAAGTTGGTTTGTTAATTTTCTTTTTTTTTATTTATGGTTTATAAAAAAAATCCCTTCCCGAAAATTAGCTTTGTACTATGTCTGACATGAATGGTCATGGCGACATACATATTTGAGCAAACCACATCGGTTTCAGATTCTAGCGGTATTATCACCAACGGTAATTTTTATTCTCTACTCAGAAAATACAAATAAATCCATCAAATTAAAAGATTTCGAATAAAAAGAATAATTTTCTAATTGAAAATTTTAACATATCTAATAAAATTTGAATTTTCTCGATTTATGGGGTCTAGTTGGTAACGGTTTAGCTTTCAATCTTTTATTTAACTTCTGTTTTTTTACCATTGTAATTACAAAATACTTGCAACTCCTTATTATAATATAATCAAATAAGGACATGATATTATTTTTCTTAAAAAAATATTTTAATAGGCTTATGTTGTCATTTGATTTTTCCCTAATATCATATAAATATATTATATGAGTTTACTCATCTCAATTATAATGTTGAGGTATAACCTTATTGTAAATTTTCAATTTAGTTTTACAAATAGAGATCTTTGATAAATTTTGTGAACCAAAATTGATATATAAGATATTGGTCTTCACACAAAATTCATTTACTTTTCCACAATAATTGTAGTACATGTTAATTAGAATCATGCAAAACGTATCTAAAATGAGTATAAAAAGTATGAATTAAGAAGAAGCAATAAAAGTATCTAAAAATAAACAGAGTTAGAAGAAAATATGAGTTCTTTACAAATATTTTAATAAGTACTTTTACATTAAAAAATGTATAAAAGGTTGGGGTTGATTAAATTCATTATTATTGATGGCATGAGGCAATGTCGTGTGATCTATTTACCACATAATTAGATAAGTTATCTGAAAATTTTATTTTTTACAGCAGTCACACACATGACAAATCCTTAATTATTTTTATATGTATGATAGCGATAATGAAGAGTAAACTAAAAATACATTAGGTTTTTAGGGGAATTTTAAGTTTTGATTCTTGAATTTTTTTTCTCAAAACAAATTTAGCTAACATAGCTAACATATATATAAAAACATTTAGTGTGAATATGCCGTTTAAATATTCCGAGTGAATATTTCGTTTAAATATTCCAGCTAAATAATTTTGCGTGGGTGATGGCAGTGTTACGTTGCAGTGTGGGTATGATCTGTATATTAGTGATAATGAAGAGCAAACTAAAAACACATTAGTTAAGGTTTTTAGGAAAACTTTAAAATTTTGATTCTTGAATTTTTTTTTTCATAAACTAAGTTAACATATATATAAAAATATTTTGTGTGAATATGCCGTCTAAATATTCTATGTGAATATTTTGTTTGAAAAATATTTTTGAAATATTTGACATCATGATGATAATAACATGTATTTTTTTATATCGAGTTTGGTATCTGATGAAGTCTATGTGGACAAGGCCGAAACAGCCTTTTTTTTATTTTTCCAAAAAAATTTCTAAGTTAGAGACCGGTTTGAGCTTTGGTTTCGTCCGGTTTCGTACCGAAACTAAAAGGTGCGAAAATGAGCCGAAACTGTGGTTACGGCTTCAGTTTTGGTCAGAAACCAAGGCCGAAACAACTTTTTTTTTATTTTTAAAAAAAAATTCTAAGTCAGAGACCGATTTGGGTTTTGGTTTCGTCCGATTTTGTACCGAAACTAAAAGGTGCGAAAATGGAGTGCTTCTGTATGTGCCGAAACTGTGGTTATGGCTTTTGTTTTGGTCAGAACCCAAGGCCGAAACAGTCTTCTTCTTTTTTTTCAAAAAAATTTCTAAGTCAGAGACCGTTTTGGACTTTGGTTTCACACAGTTTCGTACCGAAACTAAAATGTGCGAAAATGTGGTGTTTATGTATGTGCCGAAACTATAGTTACGGCTTCAGTTTTGGTCAGAAATCAAGGCCGAAACAGCCTTTTTTTATTTTTCCAAAAAAAATTCTAAGTCAGAGACCGGTTTGGGCTTTGGTTTTGTCCGATTTCGTACCGAAACTAAAATGTGAGAAATTAGGGTGTTTCTGTATGGGCCGAAACTATGATTACGGCTTCAGTTTTGGTCAGAAACCAAGACCGAAACAGCCTTCTTTTTTATTTTTTCAAAAAAATTTCTAAGTCAGAGACCGGTTTGGGCTTTGGTTTCGTCCGGTTTCGTACCGAAACTAAAAAGTGCAAAAATGTGATGCTTTTGTATGGGCCGAAACTGTGGTTACGGCTTCAGTTTTGGTCAAAAACTAAGACCGAAACAGCCTTATTTTTTATTTTTTCAAAAAAAATTCTAAGTCAGAGACCGGTTTGGGCTTTGGTTTCGTCCGGTTTCGTACCGAAACTAAAATGTGCGAAAATGGGGTGCTTCTCTATGGACCGAAACTGTGGTTACGGCTTCAGTTTTGGTCAGAAACCAAGGCCGAAACAACCTTCTTTTTATTTTCCAAAAAATTTTCTAAGTCAGAGACTGGTTTGGGCTTTGATTTCGTCCAGTTTCGTACATAAACTAAAAGGTGCAAAAGTGAAAGTGTTTTTGTTTGGGCCGAAACTGTGGTTACGGCTTTAGTTTTGGTCAGAAACCAAGACCGAAACAACTTTCTTTTTTATTTTTCCAAAAAAAATTTCTAAGTCAGAGACCGGTTTGGGCTTTGATTTCGTCCAGTTTCGTACAAAAACTAAAAGGTGCGAAAATGGGGTGCTTCTATATAGGCCGAAACTGTGGTTACGGTTTTAGTTTTGGTTAGAAACCAAGGCCGAACCAACTTTCTTTTTTATTTTTTCAAAAAAATTTCTAAGTCAAAGACCGATTTGGGCTTTGATTTCGTCCAGTTTCGTACATAAACTAAAAGGTGCAAAAATGGAGTGCTTCTATATGGGCCGAAACTGTGGTTACGGCTTTAGTTTTGGTCAGAAACCAAGGCCGAAACAGCATTCTTTTTATTTTTTCAAAAAGATTTCTAAGTCAGAGACCGGTTTGGGATTTTGGTTTTGTACGATTTTGTATCGAAACTAAAAGGTGCAAAAATGGGGGTGCTTTTGTATGGGCCGAAACTGTGGTTACGGCTTCAGTTTTGGTCAGAAACTAAAGCCGAAACAGTCTTCTTTTTATTTTTCCAAAAAAATTTCTAAATCAAAGACCGTTTGAGGCTTTGGTTTCATACAGTTTCGTACCGAAACTAAAAGGTGTGAAAATAGGGTGCTTCTGTATGGGCCGAAACTGTGGTTACGGCTTCAGTTTTGGTCAGAAACCAAGGCCGAAATAGCCTTCTTTTTATTTTTCCAAAAAAATTTCTAAGTTAGAGACCGATTTGGGCTTTGGTTTCATACGATTTTGTACCAAAACTAAAATGTGCGAAAATGGGGGTACTTCTGTATGGGCCGAAACTGTAGTTACGGCTTCAGTTTAGGTCAGAAACCAAGGCTGAAACAACCTTCTTTTTATTTTTTCAAAAAAATTTCTAAGTCAGAGACCGGTTTGGGCTTTGGTTTCATCCGATTTCATACCGAAACTAAAAAGTGTGAAAATAGAGTGCTTCTGTTTGGGTCGAAACTGACTGTTTTGGTCAGAAACCAACACCAAAATAGCCTTCTTTTTATTTTTAACTCATCACATGTCGACTACAGTATTGTAACCTCATAAAATTTCGCACTAAAAGAAAACAATAAGTCAGTACTGAGGAGTGAAGTGAGCCGCTAATTTTCAGAAAAAAAAATTCTACCCTTTCTCCGACGGCGGCGGCTCCTACTAATCCAAATCAATGGCTCATTTGTTCCACGCTATGCAATCTGCTCGTCAGCAATCTACTCGTCAGCAATGAGCTTCTGGTTCTGTTACTCTCTCTTTTCTCCTGTTATATTGTTGTTGTTTCCCTGTAGGCTGAACCTTTCTTTCCTACTTTTTTTTTCAAGCCCGTAAATGAATAATAGGGTACATGTAAAAATAATGAAATCTGGGTGAAATGTTCGAATAATCCCTTCATTTAGGATGATGCCATAAAACCTTGAAAACAAGTTTACATAGGGTACATGTAAATCCCTTCCAAAAGAAATAACTTGTGCAATACCGAAACACCAATAAACAATAAACATAAAACTCTTTAACTTGTGTAGTAGTATGTAGTAGTGTTGCAGGCTTCCAAAACAAATAACTTGTTCAATACCAATACACCAGTAAACATACCTGTAAACAAAACAGTAAACATAAACTAATAAAGCCATAAAGACAACAAAAATCTTGAAACCCATTTACCATAACTATTTTTCAAATTTGTAATACTGAAATTTTATATTTCTTGTTTAAAATTTCAGCTCAAGGTCTCAAACAGGCTCACCAACCGTTGGAAAGGAAACTATCATCTCTTCCTACGGTGGACTCGTTCAAAACCTCCCTCTATAAATACCAAGTTATAAGGTCAATAAGATGAAGGAAGAACTCACTCCAACGGTAATAGGTTTAGGGGGTTTTCATGGAAACTTAGATAGCGATTTCCAAGTAACAAAATTGCACTATTTCAACTAGTTTTTGAACCGTGATAACAAACCCATTGAAATTTATTGGAAAAAGCTCGAAGAAATGGAAAGTCTGATTACAAATTTTTATTTTCCACAACCTACTGTTCCTAAAGAGGAATTGTTAGAAACAATGATAGTAGATGGGGGATTTTTGATTGAATTGTTTCAAAAACACAAGGAGTACTCGAAACATGGAGCGAACTTTGAGAAGGAGGTTTATAAATATATCCCCAAGCATGTAATGAGAACTTTGAAAAGGGATTTTGTTGAAGTACGAAAACCAAATACCTTTTGAGGTTATTCAACTATTATGGGGTATCCAACATGGTCAACAACCTTACTTCCATAAAAAAAATTACACAAAATTTGTATGAAATTTTTTGAGATTAAGCTCCCAATCCCAATACATGTAGAGATACTAACTCATACCCCCAAACACCTCTTGAAAATTTATTATTCCATCCATATATTCCAACATCCACCCAAAACCTACGCACCCGATGCAGTTGTTACAGTTGAGCCCGGTCTACAAGTTCCAAACAATAAAACCTTCACATCTGTACCGACGACAAGCAACTTGAAAGAATATGGGGTGAAATTTAACACAAGTTCAAGTGAGAACAATGAAATCTGGGTGAAATTTTCAGATAAAACCTTGGAGTTGCCCTTTTTTAAAATAGATGATATGAATAGGTGCATTATTACAAATTTTCTCATCTATGAACAAGTGCATGGAGGTAGAAAACTGGTTAGTGCACTATGTTCTCTTCTCAACTCGTTAATGCGTGATAATAAAGATGTCAATGTACTTGCAAGAAAGGGAATTAGAAAATATTTCAGGGAATGACAAAGATGTCGCAGAGTTCTTCTCTCATGCAATGATCGATGTTGAGATGGAACCTGAGAGAAATTACTTATCTGGTGTGATTGAGTGTATAAATGACCATTTCCATTCCCAGCTCGAACGCTGGTGGGGCACCTTTATGGGTGAATTTTTCAAATCGCCGTGGTCATATCTGATGGTCGCCTATGGACTCATATCAATTGTTATTAATATCTTCAGGTTTGTTTGGCAGGTTCAAGATCGCACAAGGAAGTAGAAGTCTTATCAGCTCACTGTTTTGCTAGTTAGTCAATTTGTAGGTGTTTTACTAATGTTTGTCTAATTGATTCTACTCATCAATACAATTTTGTTTGGTTTGTGCTGTTTGTAGGTGTATTAAACTGTTGACATTTTGTTTGGTTGATGCTGTTTGTTGGTGTTTCAGACGGAATTGATATTTTTTTGGTTGGTCTTGTCAAACAATATTACTTTCTATCTTGACTGAACTATGGTCATGTTCATCTCATTGTTGCCGGTATGATGTTTGATACTATTATTTAATACCGAAATATAGTATTTGGATATTTTGCTAATTATTGTAAGTGCTTACCGGTACCATTGTGCAGTACCATAGAACAAAACCATAGTTTAGAAAAGTGAAAAGGGAAGTAAGCAAAAAGGCATACATAGAGATAGGTATGTTTTAACTGATTGGGATTTTGAACCGGATCTAGAAAGAAAATAAGGCACTTGTGCAACAAGAAGAAGATGGCAGAAGACTAATGATGGTAAATTGCTTTCCTGTTCTCATACCTCTCAGTGGAAAAATTAAATCAGAGAAAACTATTGTCGATCAACACATTGACGAAATACGAGTGCAGAAAACTTACCAGTCCTATTAAGAGTTTGCACGCAACTCATTCTCTTGGTGCCCGACACATCCCTTTATAACCTCACAATCTACCTATTCAGAAATGAGAATAAATACATGAACATAAAACTTTTGAAGAAAAATAACTAATGTTAAAAGTATAGCCCAGCTGGTACTGAATTACTAAATAAAAATCAAATTTTGAAGTTGTCAGCGTCAACTTAAGTGTAAAAAGACTAAAGAAAAAGTGGTTGGTTCGAGTTTATATAGTCGAAATGAGATTTTGGCTTAAATTTTTTAGAAATAGATCGAGCCTAGTTGAAACCTCCTACTAGAAGGGAGGAGAAGCGAGTCCAATCAATAACATATAAAAGGAAATACAAGACAGATGGGTTCTTGAGCTAACAAGGGGCGGAATCCCCCCCAACCCACCGCCAACCCCCTCCTACTTGAAGGGAGCAGAAGCGAGTCCAATCAATAACATATAAAAGGAAATACAAGACGGATGGGTTCTTGAGCTAACATATAAAAGGAAATATAAAAAACGAACCTTAAAATGTAAGATAAATACATTGTTGTACTTCATTAACGTTCTAAAGCTTATACAAAATAATATGCAAGCACGTTGTTCATGATTTTCAATATTTATTTCTCCACTACCCCACTACTATTGAAATTCATAGCCCATTACTATTGGAATTCATTTTCCCATTTATTATTGTAATTAATTTTGGATGGCTTTTCATTCTCAATTTGTGGCATATAAATAGAGCCTTTGTAATCTTGTATTGTACCATGAGAAATGTATGAATAAATATATTGTCATCTTTTATATGTTATCTCTATCTTGTTTATTATTTAGTCTTTATTTTATAACACGTTATCAGCACGAGAGCTCTACTGGTTGAAAACTCGAGGTAAATTTGATATCTTTTATTTTAATTAAGTAATTGCTATATGGAATAAGTTATTAATTATGTACATTTATTTTTAGATGTTTAATATGGTTCATATAATTTTATATGAAAATGCAATTTTTTTTTTATAATTTAATCTTTCAGAAGAAGATTTATATGATGTACAAAATTAATATAAGAAGATTTCAAAAAATCTTATTGAAGAAGATTTATATAGTTTTATATTGAGAAGATTTCAATAAATCTTCTTGAAGAAGATTTTAACAAGATTATATGATGTGCAATTTTTTTTAATGATTTAATCTTCCTGACAAAGTTTCAAGAAATATTAGCATCTTTATGAAGAAGATTTCAGAAAACATCAAGAAGATTTCAAAAAAAGTTCCAGAAGAAAATTAAAAAAAAAATTATATGATGCACAAAAATAATATTTATATGTTACCTTTTACATTATATTATGTTAATAAAATGGTCTAAAGCCGTATGTTACCTTTTACATTACTACTTTAATCACGTCTCTTGAATCTTTTATTGTTGATATCGCCATAAACGGCTAAGCAACATCTTTCTAGGGTGAAGGCATGTAAAATAACTTTGCAACTTCTTCCGAGCAAGTCGTGCTGATAACGTGTTATAAAATTAAATAAAGTAAATAACAAGAGATAGAGAGAGCAATAACATAATTTTATTCTCTTCTGTTTGTGTTTTTTCTCTGTTTACAAAGCCTCTATTTATAGGTTAGAAATTGTACACGAAGAGCCATAATAAATGAATGTCGATAGTAGTGGAATAGTGAGATAATGAATTGAGAATTAATATTAAGAGTTACAGAATGAACATCCACATAAATTCTATTTAATTAGATTTATAACATAAATCAATTTCATCATAGTAATAATATTTTTTTAATCTTCCTTTTACTCTCAATTATTAACTTCTTATTTAGACTTCAATAAATTGCGCTCTCCATAAATAATTGTCGCATTAAAGGATGCTAGGTTGGCGCTTGTCTCATATTTTATTAAAAGAAAAAACATATCTCAATATAATAAACTGGTAATTAGTATAGTTTGCCCATGGCAAAATTCTAGAAATATGCAAACTTCCTATTTTATCTAGACCGTTAGATCAATATGAATCGGGTTAAATCTGTAATTTTTTAAAATATAGAACTTTCTATCTAACCTAATTACCCTCAAATTGTTTCATTGTATTACGGGATAGAATATGTATACTTTTCCGAACACTAAACTTTGTCGTAATCTATATTTTTTCTGGACCTTAGATGAACATCAAATGTATATCAAGCTTGTTTCTGCCTATTTTAAATTTTCAAAGAAATGAACAAAGTTAAAACTATATAGACTCCATCTTCTTCTTTTTTTTTTCTGGATGGCTTGATTAGCACAAAAACATGATAGCTTGTATGTTCTTTATTATTGTTGTATTTATTGACTTCCTAATTATTTATTTCTTTATATTAATATTTCATTGAATGGATTTTCTGTGGCTGGTTTATACGCTTGAATACGTGTCAAATCTATAAAAGCCCATCATCTTAGTTTATATTCAACTCGCAACTCTAAAAGACATATTGTGACGATCACAAAAATGACACAAAAAAACTTGCACCATACATATTCAATAAGATTTGGAGATATTTTTTAAATTCAAGAAAATTCAATGTAAACTAGGTTGCATTTTAACCCTCCAAAAAAATTTACCTTTTGCTATGGTAAAAATTGACCATAACTGAAAGTTATTTTTCATTCCATCAAGGGTCAACAGAACCAAAGAGAGTTTGAAAACCAAATCACATCACATCCCACAGTAGTAAAAACAAAATGTTAAGCACGTAGAAGAGGTTTATATATATGTGCCTTTTCATATTATGATAGTTCTATTTGAGTGTTTGATCCAGAATATATTGATCTTACATAAGTGCAACATGTAGAAGAGGTCTTAGACCTCTGTCCCGCGGGGCCCATCAGAAAGAGACACGATGGTCGGATTTTGTACTGGTTAAGCACGTGGCAGCAGCCTTACAGGACAAAAACATATTTCATCTATGAGAAAACATCACCGAGTTTCTACTTCAAATGAGACCTTAATTGTATTTTTGATCTATGAGCCATAAAAAAATACCATATTGGGATTACCTACACACAGCTCCAAATGAGACCAAATCAAAATTTAAATGTGTTTGTAATAAACAATGGTTTAATTAATGTTCAATCTTTGAAACCTTGTTTTTGTAGCTCAACTACCCATTTCTTAGCTCGTTCAAAAGATTCCTACATCAAAAGAAATATTTTACAAGGAATAAGAAAATAAACGTATGCCAGTAAACAACTTCAAAAGAATAACTTAAGCACCAGGGAATGAAAAATATCTACAATAAAAATGAGCATATCACCCTTCCTCCATTTATCTTTGAAGAAGAAAAAACAAGTGTACTTCTACTGTCCCTTGTTTGGAGTGAAATTTCCAGTTTGGGGTGTGACACCTTCGAAGAATCAAAGATTCTCTACGAATTAATTAAGCTGACACATATCAAGCCGTGTCACAGGTTACTGGCATGAAGGAAGACTTCCAAAAGAACTGTACGTACTCTGTGAAGCTTGCGGGGCCACACAAATCAGCAACTCGTTACAGTGCATTACTGGTAATCTCATGAATGGATATAATAAGTTGCTTGCCATGAGTTTTTCTAAAAATATAAGGGACTTACAACATTTGTTCTGTGTATGTATCTGTTACAGTGAATCATGAATGACTTTTCAAGGTGTAAAACTGCGAATTGCTTATTAACCAGTGCGAATTAAAACGAGAAAAATTGCTTGAAATGCTTGAAATTATGTTTTTATCCTATATAGGAGGAGGATCATTAAAGTGGTTAAGATTAAAATCAGAGAATTCTATTTATCCATTATAAAAAAAATTCAAAGAAAAATTAATAAATATTATGTTGGTTCATACTGTATTTTTAATCAAACTATTTAAGAAATATGAGAACAATTTCAATCTGGGACTTTCCATAGATTTTACAAGATTATTTCAAAGCATGTCATGAATTCTATAAGAAAAGTTTTGTTAATGCTTAAAAATCAGATTATTTTCTTTGTTATGAAGTGCTTATATTATATACAAAAAGATGAAAAATTTCAAGCCATAATTAAGTTGAAATTTTTCTATGAACAATTTTGGGATTGAAATTCAAAACATTAGATGTACAGTGCAAAACTATATTTTTTTTATTTTTCATTTTGACTCTATTACATGTACACTTCATAAAAACAAAACAGTATTGTCAATATCTTTATCCACAACACACACTTGCGGCTAATTAAAAGTAAGAACTTAAATGAATAAATATGATAATCAAAATCAATTACTACCGAATATCTTCTATTCTTCAAAGTTAATTTACGAAAAACATGCTAAGCAAACAAAATATTTGAGTAAAATAACTGGAATCTCACCTATTTTCCTAATATACCAATGTCAAATCGCTTAATTACTAAGTAGTTAAAATATTAACTCGGAGAAATTCTATAAATAAAAAATTTACGGTCTTTATCTCGGGAATAATTTGAGATTTTGTATGGATGAAATTATACGCTGGTAATATATGTAGATAATGTTGCTATAAAAGAACTGATTCCTGAAAAATATTTGCAAACTTTCTAATATTCAAAAATTGCAATTCTAAATCTTGTTTTCACCACTAGTTTTTTCATATTACTAATTAATAAATGAAAAGAAAATTGCAAAAGTCCGCTAATAATTAAACCATGCAACCCTTGAATCTTTTTTTTTTTTAAGGTTAACTCTTCAATCTTGATGTGTTGAAGCAGTTATTATGATATATAGCGAAATTGAAATCATAGAGGAGGAAAGGACTTAACATAAAAAAAAACAATTCAACAAATTATCAAAAGTTATTATCTAAAGTATGATCAGTGATATACTTATTCTCTTGACAAGTAGACAGTGATCAGGATTTTCTTAACAGTAACTGTCCTTTAATAATAGAAACCAAATTTATCAATAACATATTAATTACTTTCCGTTACATTCCCTTTCCTTCCACTAATGGTGCAGAGTCTTACTAAATTCAATAATACAAATAGCCATTCCACCGAGGAAGATGATGGGAGTAACGACAAATAAAAGAAAGCCCCAAAAGGAAAACCATAAAAACACAAGTATGCCCTGTATAAGTTCGGCATAGTGTCCTACAATATCATGCCATGTCATCTCCGCTCTGTCGCGAAACTGCCTCAAATCTTCCATCAAACCCAGAAAATATAGGGGCTGTTCACCACAAATTGATTGAAAATCGTTCAGCCGACTGAACAAGTCTGTTAAACTCTCATCGGTCATGAGATGGCTCTTAATGATTCCATGCTTTCGTAGGACAGCAACATTTCCGGGATACTGTAGTAAGTACCTCATGAAATAACAATAGCCTTTCATGATATCATCACGGGCAGCAACTCTTTCAAACATGACAAGGTTGATGAAAAGTAGTAGGAATGGCTCGTCCACAGACAGAATAGGCATTTCAAGAACTTTCCCATGAAAAGTAATATCCAGAAAATCTACGGTTTTTTTCGCTTTGAACACTACACCAGCTTTTTCAAGCTCTTTAGCAGAGGGAATAGAGGGTGAACTACGTACTTCTGCGCCAAATTTTGTAGATTTCCTTTCTTTTGGTTCGGCTAGTATCGCTTTTTTATCACCAAGAGGAGGAAAGATGAAGAATTGATGGTAGGAGTGCAACAGGCTGTGACGTGAGCAGCCTTCATATCTCCACAAATCATTTTTCATATCCCAGAAATAGTAGGCAAGAAGTTGATTTATGGTAGGAATTGGAACCCCATATTTACGTTGATTGCCATGCAATATCTCAAGTACAAGCAATGGTACCTGGTTCTCAATCATCAATAAGTCAGTTTTGATGTACCGTAACAATGACTCGTTCTTAAAAATTTCATGATCTCGCGTATGATTGTAGATTTTAATGAACAACTCCAGAATGAAGCACCCATCCAGTATCATCATACCTACAAATTGATCGTTTGTAAGATCAAACTTTGTCTCATAATCATCTCTTAGCATTTGTTCCATCTTCTTCAATTTGTTTCGATGATTCTCTAAACTTCTGCCAAAATCACGGGATAGGAAGTCCTGGAGAAATCGTGACTTGTGCCTCTCCATTTTGGCGAGGCAATTCTTACCATGATGATATGGCCCGATGGAGATTACTTGAGGTGTGAATACGCAATTGGTTATATCTGAGCTTCCACGCAGGCGGCATATAAATGGCGAGCTTCGCACACGCTGAATTGAAATTCTTCATGGATCATCTAAGTGGGCCATTTTGCTCTAATCTATCAATAAGTTTCTCTGGTTTTCTCTTAAAAATATGTGTGGCTGTTTCTTCTATTATGATATCAAGGTGTAGTCCCTCTGATAATTCAAGAAAAAGATGATGGATATGTACATTAATTTTATAACACTAGCTAGTAAATGAAACGGAGGAAAGTAATTAGTATATTAATTTTATTTTATTTCTAACAAGGGCTCCCATTAACTTCAATCCATTGTCTTTTATATATCTTTTGCGGGAATTCAATTTCCATCTCTTCGTAAAAAGAAGAGAGAGACCTATCACCATATGTACTAAGTAAGCTTACAATTAATTTTGAGTATATATTTTCAAGAACTAATATTTGAAAGTGTCTTTTGCATCGGAAGTTGTAAGTTTAAAACTCGGCTAAAAATATTTTGTGGATATTTAAAGCTGAGAGGCTTGATTTTGTGATTTCCATTTTTATCTCAAAAAAAAAAGTGAGTATATGTTTTTTTTTCCACACCAGAATATTGCAATGGAAGGGAGCTGCTGTCAAGAGTTAGAAATATTGCATATAAAATAAAGAATCTCTCATGTACAAAACAATTTAAGTCATGCCTTCTTTTCTCATATTTTCTGTTGTAAAATTTTCCTTGATTTTCAAATTCAACAACATTGAGGATAGTTTAGCAGTAGCTTATTTCTGCTTCATGTGTATGGGTGAAAATTGCCGGACTAATATCATATCTATGCATAATTGAAGATATTAAATCAAATAATAGGAAGAGCAAGCTGAATGCATACTTAAATAACTTGGGTTTTTTTTTAGGTTTGTCTATAGTGCAGCAAAATTAATTTGACTATAGTACAGTAATTAGTTTTAATTAAAATCTGACCTTTAATTTCTGTCTCCAACTTTTAAGTTATTTAGGGTAAAACTGTCTTTTTTCCCTTTTTTTTTTCCTGACACCGTTATCTCTTTCCCACAGAAATGAGACACCATTAATCTCTTCCTCTCATCCCTAAAAATCGCGGAGAAGAGAGGAGAAATCGCGCCAGGGCTTGCACGGGATGACGCGCTGCCTCCCCACACGACTCCAATCCCTGGCTCGTCTCTCATCCGATCGCTGGCCCGCTGATATCGCTGCCGAAGAAAGGGATTCTGGTGGTTTATTTGCCACAGGGTCATCCAGAGCATTTGGGGGAGAGCACCGCGGCTGCGTATCGGCACGACTTGCCCCCTCCTCAGGTGTTCTGCCGGGTCGTCTACATGTGATCTGATAGCCCATATGTTACAATGGTAGCAAGCTGCTATCACTTCTGTGGCAGCGGATATTGAGTTCATGATTACAAATTAGTCTCTCTCTCTATGTATAATTCTGAGATTGGAAGAGACAACACAAGAACTTGTTATGGGAGCGGCGCCGTCGACTCCACGGTCACAGACCTTGGCGGAGCAGCTGGTCGCCGCGTTCGTCAGCTGCACTCCGTACCCGATCTCCTCTGAGTTCTGGAAGAACCTTCTAGAACTCCCGCTCTCCCTCCAGTGGCCGCGTCACCGCGTGCTCTGAAACTTGGTAATTCGGTCGATTGGACTTGGTATTCTCTGAAACTTGCTGTGAACGTAAGCAGATGCAGATGAGAAGTTGAAATGTAGATTTATGAAGAAGGAAAAGTAATTCGGTGCTTTGCTCACTAGATTAGCTAGTTGAATTTGCTTATAAGCATTGGTTAAGGTATCCAATTCCAAGTAGATGCTCGTCAGATTATTCTCTACTAATTAAATACCAAAAAAAACCAATGCAGCATAATACTGTACCTATGTTGGTCTCAGATGAAATTTTTTAGCTGCTGATACTTTAATCAAAGTAATGATTCTTCTGTTAAATTTTCAATTGTGCTCTTGCGAGTTACTAAAAAGAGCAAATCATTATGTCTGTCTTCCACAGGAAAGTGATATAGTGACATCTGTAGTGAGGAGATTGCTGTTGAATTTCATAACAAGGCCACATGTACCTTTCAGTGGTTCCTCGTATCCCATCTTTTCTGACAATGGCGAACCTGGTGTTTTGCAAAGAGTTGGTTCTGCTGCAAACATTAAATACAGGAGCTGGCTGATTTGCAAACTGTTGAGACAGACAATGCATAAAGAAAAAATAGATGATGCCTTCAAAAGAATAAGCAGCCTTCTCACCAATTTGGATCTCTCTTTGGTACTTGAATTAGTCGACACTTGTGCAGGTCTTTAAGGACATAACATCGCTAGTGCAGGTCGTAATTCGGCACGAATGAACTGCACATCTCAAACAGGAGAACATAATGGTGGTTGAGCAATTATATTGTGAGGACAGTGTGTGTGATTGTTGAATGTCAATGTTTGAAGTTGTATTGGTTATTTTCAGTAGGTTTGAAGGATATATTATATACACCGGTTTAAGTTAGTTAGTTTGTTAATGGGTTGCAAATCATCTTTTTGTTAGTTGTTATGGTTTTATCAAGGACTATACCAGTTGTACATAAGGCAATCGTCAACTTAATTCTCTATAATTTGTAACATGCTTTTATTTCTATAATTTGAAATCTGACATTGTATTTTGTGTTCACTAGAATAATTAAGATGTGTGTCAAATTATTGTATTTGTAAAATGTGTGCATATGTAACTTGAGAGTGGTTGTTTGCTTGAACATTAGAATTGTAAACATTTATAGTATGATTCGAAGAATGACATTGATAAAATCATTGAAATTTACAGATTATTGTAATTGGTACCACAGTACCAGGAAATGATTTGAAGGGGAAAAAATGCATCGATACTAGCTGAAGTTTTATAATACGTGACTTCATATTTCATGGGAGTACTTGCTGAAGTTAAAATCAGCACAACAATTTGCATAACGACATAAGCGGTAAAGGACTGCTAGGGGATAGTTAATAAACAAAGGATCTTTCAACAATTATTCTGATAATTGATCATTTTACTGCAAAAGCCATATTTTTTTTCCCTGAATTGATAGATAAAGTATAGTCAGTTGGAATTAAAATAACCAATTTACTTTTAAAGCAAGGATATATCTACCTTTTTTTTTTCTGTCGAAACTTGAGTAAAATTACCTACAAGAAAATAACAATTCTAAATGATATCAAGAGTTGTCATTTCATGTCAAAGCCAGTAAAGCTCTATACAATACAAAAGCAAACAAACATTAATTCTGAGACAAACCAAGTATCTAAGACTGATTCAAGTATCGAATTCAAGTATCAAAGAGAGATCCAAGTTGGTGAGAAGGCTGCTCTCTTCTTTTGGAGGCATCATTTCATTTTTCCTTTCTGCATTGTCTATCTCAACAGTTTGCAAATCAGCACCTCCTGCATTTAATGTTTGCAAATCAATCCTCTAGCAAAAAAACTACCACAAAACAGTCCACATTTTTGGGGTTTGGTTATATGAAAACAACAATTGAGAGAACCAGTAAACTGGAAGGTTCGCAACCATTGTCTGCAAATTAGGTAATATAAAATGTTCAACCCTGTGCAATTAATTAACATAAAAAGGACAAGTGAATTATACATTTTTTTCTTGAAATGGACTAATTTGCACTTTATACCAGTAACATGCATGTACTGGTCCAGAGGTTCAGTGATGACCTAAAGATGCATGAACTTAAGAAAACATGAGAAAATAAAAATTAATAGTGTCATTGCTTTTTGTTAACCATAGAAAAAATTTAACAAAATTAAAAAGTCAAATTCAAAAAAAGAAAGAACTTAATTACTAAACTCATTTAAAATAATTACACTTATTTTGAATCCTTCATCACAATAACATAGAACCAAACAATCGCAATCAAACCAGCATGGTCATACAAGAAACTCAACCTACACTCACAAAAATAAAAATAAAACAATCAGAATTGGAAAAAAAAACGGCTTATGTGTATGGATTTTTTCTTAGCAACTTAGTCATTAAAAGTGCGTTCTTCCTGATAAGCTTTTCTCCATTGATACCTGTGGTTACCTAAATTAGTAAATAAACTTACAAGATATATATGGGATTTTTGAAAGTAAACAATGAGTACATACCCATTCTAGAAGCCACAGTGGCATATTATGTTGATTTCACTTTTGCTCCATTGATTTTGCACAAGTCCTTTGCATTGCCACTGTTAACTGGAATCAAGCACAATGTTCATAAAAGCACAGTATAGAAAGCAGAAACAAAATCAAGGAGTTAATTCAATACCACAGACAGTTACATGATAATATCCATGACAACATAAGCAATTTTTTGGTGAAATACATCAACCGCAGCATTGACATAAGCAATTTAAAACCCTTGTTAATCGATTTTTCACCTGATATTCTCTTTTCTATTCTCCTCTGTCGTATCAGACCGTCCATGTAGGCTTTATCGTTGTCGTATCAGACGGTCCAAACTAGGTCCGATGGGCATCGGACCTACACCGCTTCACTGGGTATGAAGGTAAATCAGCGTCCATGTTGTCAAATGCCATGTAGACATCTCCCGCATCAAAGTCATGAGGGTCGTTTTCGCCCATATCTTAAACATTATCATTAGCATTATTCGCAAAACGATTAAAATATTCTTTATTTTCTTACTAGAACCCTAATAACTCATAAACTAGTACATATTCAAATAAATTCAATTGTAGATGTATCCGACAGAATAATACTTTTAGTATGTTCTCATTATCTTACTTTTTGGTGAATCCATAATGTAATGTCTCTTTGGGACATTTTATCAAGCAACTTACGTGCACGGTTAGAGACTCCTAAATTGTACAGGCGCAGTACCAAATACGGGTCACAGTATTTGAGGAAAAAAAGAAAAAAAAGTCACCATAATCTATCAAGGTGATAAACTTTTGGCCTAGATGCAAAGCACCTAAACAAACTAGCACAGGAGGGCAGAGGTATTACCGTGGTTAAAGAGAGCCTCGCCTGTCTTCTTCATTCTTGCATTTCAGAGAAGAGGTTGGGAGTTTGTTTAAAAAACGTGTACGAAGCTCAGCCGTCAAAAACTGCTGCTAGAAGCGAGAATATCTCTCAGAGACATTTCACAAACACTTATGTGCCAGAGAGTTCTATTATACCTCTTTGAAGAAGGAAGAGAAGAGAGTTGAGGATTGGGGGGAAGAGAGGAGGGCGTCGGAAGTAGAGATCGAGCCAGCGATGGCTAGTTCAAGATTGGAGTTTGAGGAAATAGGTGATCCGCCATGGCTAGTTCAAGATTGAGATTTGAGGAAATAGGTCCGGTTGTTTTTGGGGACGAGAGAGACGAAGCGAGAAAGGCATACGCGGTTCATGCAAAATGACAATTTTGCCCTTCCGACTAAAATTTCTGTTAAATTTAACAGAAATGCTGTTAAATTTGTATTATCTCAATCGTCGGATTAGAAAATGAATGGTTATAATTTTACTGTACTAAAGCCGAAATAAGTTTACTATATTATAGACAAACCCTTTTTTTTTTAGTGGCCAAAATAAAGATTTGATTGACTCAACAAGAACACTGACCGTTCTAGAAACAACCTGAATTTATGAAATTGACCCAAATAATCTCAATTATCTACCATGCTCTGATTTGATCCAGGCCTGAATTTATCCTGGCATCCAAAAGGATCTGAAATTAAACTGACTCAGTACAAACTTAACTTGCTCATTTACCTCCTTTACCTGAAAGAACTGGCACAATATTCTGTCTTCTAACATAATTCCAGAAAAAATAATTAACATTTTGAGAAGAACAGCGCCCTTGCTATATATTCTCGAAAACAACTTTTTTAGAATTTCAGAATGATAAATAAAACGTAATACCCTAAATTTTTGTGATATTAAGTATGTACAGACTAATTTGTCTGTGTTTTTATCCTCTCCATGATATTGGTAAAGGTTGCATTTTTTTTTCTCTCAAAAGGAAAGAATTACCTTCTGCTTGTGCTTTTGTGGTGCTTTCTGAAAGAGCTGAGGAAAGCAATGGAGGCGGCGCTGATCGCAGCGACAGCGGCAATTGTGAGAAGGGAAGGATTGGAAAATCCATTTCTGAGTTCTGGATGGTTATGTCAGAAAGGCCTGAGGCTCCTTTGATATGTCTTCCGTATATATAGAAGTTACATTTCCTGTCTAGCTAGCATGTAAAATTATAAATATAGGAATGAAGAATATTTGTGCTATTTTTTTCCACAAGTTGTTAATTATAAATGTCCTATTTTTATGCAAGAGTTATTAATTGTACATGTGCTAACTTAGATCCTCTTAAATTAGTCTAAAATTGTCAAAAAGTTATGTTGTATTTTTAAAAACCAAATAAAAATTTAGTTTGTCTATTTTTATGCATCCTCTTAAATTAGTCCCTTGATATCATAATAACTTTATTTCGGTCAGTTATGTTGTATTTTTAGAAACCAAATAAAAATTTAGTTTGCCTATTTTATTTCGGTTTTAATCTAATCGAACAGATGAACACCATCAATATATATATATGATGCACATCATACAGTAGGGGCGAATCATTTTCATTTGGATGGGTACATTGCGCTCCCCTCTCATGTTTTTATTTAGTAATTTAAATTTCAAAAGTTGGTGATGTCGTCAAAATAAGAACCTTGAGTAATGACGGGAGCGAACAATGGGGACGTCTCGCCTGGCGAAAATAAAGGAGATAAAATCCATCACTGCATCAGCGATCCTACGGCGCACGGCTGAAATAGCAGCTTTCCGACGTGACTCATACGCACAGGTTCTCACCGCGGCCATCAAAAGGGAGCAAGCGCGTTAATAGGAGCAAGCGACACAACAACCCCCTCGGCAGGTAGTCACTTTCTGTAGCGAGGGTAGCAACAGTAATGGCCATCAGAACGCAGCTGAAAGGACTGACAACGCTGACAATAGTGAAGAAGGTTGGACCGTAGTTAAGAGGAAGAAGCCTAATCGGCAGGCCAAACCGCAAGCCCTACAGACCTTGTCTAAATGCAAGCAAGATCTCATAGCACAGGGCCGATGCTTTAAATGCCTGGAGAAGGGCCGCAGGCGGTTTCAATGCAGAGGGCAGCTCAAATGTCTTAAATGTGGACATACGGGTCACACAGCAGGTAGATGCAAGCCTCACAGAGAGCACAACGTGCACACTACCCAACCTATGATTGAACAGAGACAGAATGAAGGAAACAGAAGAATTAATGAAGCACACCCTACTGCTCCACCACGCACATAAGTTATTACTCAACCAACCCCACCCCTGGCCCCTCACCAGCCTATTTATCCCCAGCTTACCATGGTGAATGTCACACAACAACCCACTCAAAACCAGCTGACCCAAGCTAACATGGACGCCCTAGCAAACTGGGAAACCATGCCCCTAACAGATCCGGCATACATGCAAGATGGCAGAACAGAGGACATGCGGGTATTTCTGCCAAAAAGGGCCACATTGACACCGAGCACTGAGTGGATGGACAAGTCTGCTATTATACTGACGGGGCCCAACAACAACGACGAGCAACTTATTAGACGTGTCACCAACAAACTAGCACACCATTTCTCCCGACACCCACGGCAGTTTGAAGTTCGCAAGATTCCACCGGCACAAGGGGATCTCGTAGCTATATTCCCGGATAGGGATATGATGAAATGTGCAGTGCAAGTTGGAGCCTTTACGCTCAGTCCGGGGGTGCAAGTTCAAATTAAGGAGTACTCCAAGCACAATGGTATGTCATACGACCCGACAACTCATAAGGCAAGAATTCTCATTCATGATTTGCCGCACTGCTTCTGGAATTGGGAAGAACTGGCGCAATTGGTCTCAGGTTTTGGGACACTAGAGAAGATGGCACCGGTTTTTGATAATGGCAACTTCTCGGAGCTGCGCGTTTTAGTTGGCTGTTATCATCCCACCAAGATACCACCTTACCTCACCGTAACCCAGGATCCGCTGACCACTACGTGTAACATTGAGTTGGAGGGATGGCTGCACAATGAGGTGATACATGTAGAGGCGCCTTACACGGGGGGTGAAAGATCAGATGAAAACAACTTCGATGGAGATGAAGGTGAGGCTACATACTGGGAAAACGAGTGGAGAAGGACTGTGCGAGGAGCATGGAATCACTCCTTCGACTCAAGACAATCCTCCGGGCCTGTCACAAGGTTCAACAGAACCAGCAGGAAAACTGGAATTGAGGAGATACTGGAGGGTTCGACCACCTTCCAAACTGGAGAACTCCTACGTGCAGGGTTTCTCAAAAGAGGTGACAATACAGTAACTTTAGTTCAAATTAGCTGCTGCCAATACCTGTTACAAGTAAGGAGCATTAATGGCTTGCAGAGCACGGAGCTCCATGTAGACATCATACCTAGTCTACCTGCGCAGCTAAGAATTAATGGCCTCGCTACGTGTCTAATTGGAGAAGCAGCAGCAACACCTCATCAAATCCAGCAGCAGGCCGCCCACGAAGTAGTAATAATAAGGGAACAAGGCCCTCAAGGCTCGGAATCAGCAACTCTGGGCCTCAGCCTACTTCTGCTTGCTCACGGGCCGTCCACGCAAAGCCCGCTGTCACTCACTCCTAACGGGCCAGCAAAAGAACAGGGGCAAGATGGGCCTTTTCCTGTAAGCCCCAATCAAGTAAGGCCGGTGAATCATTATATGGAAACAGAGCAGAACATCCCAACAGAATCAGAGAAGGACGATCTCATGGCTGGCCCACCACCAGGGTTTCTAGGCCCCCCGAAATACCTTACCTCAGCACGCAGGAGCCCGAGATTGAGTGAAAAATACAGAGGTCCTTACATTAGTCCGGAAGAGCGGGCGCGAATTGTCTCCAAGCCGGGAACACTGCAGCCACCAAAAGGGAAACCGAAGAAGAAAACCACCACCTGATAGCCGAAACTCCAATATTTCAAATCTCAAGGACCGCTTAGCCAAGAGCAGGCGGAGTTGATCCTATTGGCACCGGGAATTGACTCACAGGGCAAAGTTGAAGATCATATCACCACCCTCCTGGCAGCATAGCGAGAAGTAGGGCGCCAGCAGTAGAGAAGGCACATCCTTGTCTAATGATAGGTCTTTATGTTTTATTAGCTGTGTGGTTTAGGAAGTTAGTTTTTCTTGGTTTTTCTTTAAAAGATGATGGGTGCAAGGGGCAACTTTTTGTATGCACTCTAGAGTCAGGTGGCAGCGATATTAAGGGGAAGGTAATTGAGTCCTTTGGCAAGATAGCAGGACATTGTTTAGACAATAGACTAGGGGAAATTTCTATGCAATGTAATGAACTTAGATGGGAGGGGGTGTACTTCAGTGTTTTCACTATTTCTCTAAAGAATACTTTTGTTGGGTTATTTTTGGAGATGTTTCACAGACAAACAAAATGGTGCTCATGAGTTACAAAACCAAACTAAAGATCATCACCTGGAATGTGCAAGGTCTAAACTGGAGACCGAAACGCCTGGCAGTGAATGAGACATTTTTTCTAGAGAAGCCCGATATAGTACTCCTCCAGGAGACCAAGCTTTCACAAATCGACGAAGCAATGAAGAAGGACATATGTGGTAGAAGGTTGGACACTTATGAATATGTTCCAGCAAGGGGCACTAGAGGAGGCATGCTTATTGCATGGAGGTCAACGAGATTTCAGCACCACACGACAGCACACAATGAGTACTGTTTGACGGTGGAATTAAAAGACAAGATGCTCGATCAACTTATCCAATGTACCACGGTATACGGGCCCTCCAGCCCGGCAGGAAGAAGTGACTTTTTCAGGAATTACTCAACCTCAAGCCAGGAAACAATGTGCCATGGTTGATTGGCGGTGACTTCAATGTCACTTTGGACACCTCTGATAGAAATGCAACCGCGCAAGATCGGAGATGGCCAAGTGCTTTTGCGGATCTCATTTCCAATTTAGAAGTGCAAAACCTACCAATGAGCGGGCAAAAATATACATGGTCCAACACAAGAGAACGGCCTTCAATGGCAAAGCTGGACCGTTTCCTCTTGTCAAATGATTGGAGTTTTCTATTTCCAAACACCAAGCAGAGGACACTTCCAAACACTAGTTCAGACCACTGCCCGATTATGCTTGAAGCTCTCACGAACTTCAAAAAAACAAAGACCTTCCGCTTTGAAACATTTTGGCTCAGGTTGCCGGGTTTCAGAAGCATTGTTGAGAGCGAATGGCAAGCACAACACCGGGCCTCCTCGCCGGCGCAGATGCAAGCAAAACTGCAAAGGTTGCAGAACACCATCACTTCATGGGTCAAGGGTAAAATAGGGAATGTCAGAACACAAATTCAAGTGTGTAGACAGTACCTTGAGTGGATAGAACAAGTGCAAGAGGCAAGGCAACAGACCCATCTTGAGAAGGAGCTAAAAGCAAAAAATCAAACTAAGATTCACAAAATTGGCAGTATATAAAGAGGATATTTGGCGGCAGAGGGCAAAAACCAAGTGGGAACTAGAGGGGGACAGGAACACACGGTATTTCCACATGTATGCATCAAATTCAAGAACAAAAAACGCAATTGGAGGAGTTGAAAGGGGCGGCCAAATATACAGAGATCAAAGAATGAAAGCACAAATCTTTAGGCAATTTTACATCGACCTCATGGGAACAGAAATAGAGGAAAATTACAACATCAACTGGGATCAGCTATACCCGAACAGATCTGATCTCTCGGCATTGGCAAGGCCGGTCACAGCTGAAGAAATTACCAAAGTTATCATGACTTGGCCAAATAACAAGGCACCGGGCCCGGATGGTTATTGTGGTGAGTTCTACAAAGAATTCAGGGATATACTTCTACCGGACATCCAGGAGGTTATCTCTCAGGCAATGCAAGGAAATGGCACACTATATCCCCTCAACAACTCCATCATAGCACTGATCCCCAAAACAGAAAATTCTGCTCAACCAAAGGATTTTAGACCGATTAGCCTAGTCAATGGAATGCAGAAAATAATGTCCAAAATACTCGCCAACAGGCTGCAGGATTGCATTGGACAGCTCATTCATCCATCACAAACAGGGTTCTTAAAGGGTCGTCAAATTACGGAGGGTTTCATCTATGCACAGGAGCTGATGCATTTCACCAATGAAAATGACATCCCATTGGCAATCTTCAAAGCCGACATACACAAGGCCTTTGACACAATTAGCTGGACCTTTCTCTCTAAAGTCATGCTACACCTAGGCTTTCCTCAGATTTGGGTTTCCTGGATTCAGAGGTTGGTATTGCAGGGGTCGTCACAAATAACGATAAATGGACTGCTTGGGAAAAAAATCTCATTGAGGAGAGGGGTAAGACAAGGAGACCCGCTCTCGCCTTTTCTTTTCATACTCGCCATGGATTTTATACCTCGATGGTTACAAAGGTTGACACATATAGGCGCATTAAGGATGCCTATTGAAGGAATGCAGCCATCACTACTATATGCAGATGATGCCCTTTTTCTCATTAAACCTGATTTGCAACAGATACAGGTTCTCACCTTAGTGCTCTCGGTTTTTGCCACTCTCTCGGGTTTAAAGGTCAATCTGGAAAAATCCAAATTAGTGGCCGCTGCTACAGCTCAAACACAGCTCACTCAGCTGGCAGCTCAAATTGGGTGCAAAGTGGGATCATTTCCCTTTAGCTACTTGGGCCTACCGCTATCTGACACAAGATTGCAAAAGGAGGTCTTCATGCCTCTCATCCAGAAGATTACTAAAAGACTGTCGGGGTGGTCGGCCAAGCTCCTCACCATGGCTGGAAGAATTGTTCTCATTAATGCGGTCATCACGTCAATGCCAATATATTACATGTCGGTGTTCACCATGCCGAAGTGGGTTTTGGATAAGATTGATAAATTAAGAAGAGACTTTCTGTGGCAAGGGCAAGCGCAGGGACTGCAGAAAATCCACTTGGCATGTTGGTCGCTAGTTTGCAGACCAAAAAAGTTGGGAGGATTGGGGATTATAGATATCACAAATTTCAACAAAGCTCTCATGGCTAAGTGGTTCTGGCAATGGTGTTCTGCAGAACAAAGACTTTGGAAGGGCTTGTTTCGGACCTTGTACTGTAACCAGTCAAATGATGAGGTATTTCAGTCTTACTTCTTCAGAACGCACATCAAACAAACCGTAAGCTTCTGCGCATCTTTCATGCAAAGAATTCAAGGTAGGGGAAACACAATTCCAATGTGGGATCAAAACTGGGGTATAGGCATACCCAAACATCAATTCGAGACTCTCTACACTTTTACTACAGCCCCGGACATCACCTTGGAAGACTTCCTTACGCACCGGCAATTACCATCGCTATTCAGACCGGTATTATCTCTCACTACGGAAGAACAGTTACAGAAAATGGAACTAGAGAGAGACCGGTACAGCACACTACGGTACCGCCAGCAGCAGGTACACGGGGACACAGACGATGCTCAGTGGCAACTCACAGACAGCGGCCAGTTCTCGGTTAGATCGGCATACAGGGCACTGCAGGATGGACCGGCGGTGGCCTCCAACACACATAGAATCTGGAAGTTAGCGGTACCGCCGCGATTCAAAGTGTTCGCTTGGCTAATGCTGCGGAACAGGATTCTCACAACTGACAACCTCAAAGCAAAGGGCTACAACATGCTCGGAATGTGCTATATGTGCAGGACAGCTGGCGAAACGGTATACCATCTGTTTAGTGAATGCAACTGTGCGAGATTGATATATGAAAGGGCCCTGCAAGGAACCACATTCAATGCACCGGCTGGGGACTATGTCAAGTTACTGGTACAACGGGGCACGGCAAAGAAGGTAAGAGAACTCCTGCTCATATCGCAATTCGTAATATGGAGGGAGAGATGCTGCCGTATTTTTCGAGATCAAAGCAAGCAAATGGAAGAATTGCTCCAGGAGATAAGATTGCAGTCGATAGCATCAGCAGCAAATGCGGGCAGAAGAAAACCGCAGGGGAAGCAATTACAAACATAATTACATTTTCAGTTTTTTAAGTTTCTTAGTTTTCTTTAAGTTTGCTCTTCTCTTTTTTTCCTTATTTCTCTTCCTTATCTCATTGTACTCTTTCCTCGTTTTTTCCTTTCCCTCTTTACAGAGTTTCTACTCAGAAACTCACCCATGTAACCACCATCGGTTAATGAAAATGAGGGCTAGACCCTTATTGTTTCTAAAAAAAAAAACCTTGAGTAATATAAATTTTCAGCAAACTGTCAGAAAATTATTGACGTAGCAGATCAGATCAGCCTCTGAGGAAGTTGTAAGATGTTAAATTTTCATTCAACGGAGTGTTTGGCGGGAAGGATATATAGAAGGGTATAATGGTGGGGATTATGTGATGGTATTATGTTTTTAAGTAGGGAATCAAGTGATGTAATTAAACTCGTACTGCTAATGCAATGGGTTTTATGCCTTTTTTGCAAAACAAAAAAAAAAAGGAATAATGGTCTTCAGTGAATTTTAGAGCCTAAAATACTATTATTTAATTATTTTTAGATATATTTAATATATTGTAGAGTTATAATGGTTAAATATGTGAGTTTAGTAAATATAATATTATAGACTTTTGAGGGTGAATACGTAAAATTGAAGTTTTTGAGGGAGATGCATGAAATTCCCAACCACAGATCCAAATGGGCTTCGGCCCATTTAATATTATAGTGAGACATTGTTCTTAGAATGGTTTAACTCCGACATATTGCTCTTTTAGCAATGAATCAGACGTAGAGATAATGATATGGTGAGAACACGACATTAATTGAATCCTTTATAATGAGCCAAAAACACCCAAAGAAAATGTATAAAATAAGTAAAATAAAATAAAATGATTCTTTAACGACGTCAGCTCTTTTACGGAAACTTCACGTCTCCCTCTCTTGTCTCTGGTCTTTCCTCTTCGCCTCCGATCCCCATCTCCATTTTTTTTCCGTTTTCTTTTTCTATTCCGATTGGGTTTCTGCTCCTCGCTCTCTTGCTGACATGGCGACAACTGGGCATAGCAACAACGTCATTAACGCCAAGCTTGTAAGCTCCTCTTCTCTCTATGTACACTCCTCTTTAATAGCTGTTATGTTTCTGCGAATCTCGTACTAAGTTGTGGAATTAGGGGTAGGGGTTTCAAGTGAATAATTGTAGCTCCAATCAAGGAGTTTAGGTGAAAAGGTGAGATCTAAGATTGACGACAAATTTCGGTGATTATGTAATTTCTTGTGAAGTATTGGTGTTATGGTTAGTCAACTCGAATCAGGATGGTAATCAATCTGATTGTGATTTCTTTTGTTTTTTTTTTCTCACTGGTGATTTGTTACTTTGATGGGGGGTGATCAAGTAATAGTTAGGTTCGGCCAAATTGAAATAAGATTTATTCAGGAATGTTGGAATTAAGCTTGAATCAAGGGGTTGTTTATATCTGGATTTGTAATTCCAGACTTCTATATTTCTAGCAATTTAGTGTATACTTATACAGTGAAAAAAGAGTGCTGTGAACATATTAAGGAGAAATGGAGAATAGACAAGGAGAAAGGAGTTAGAAGTCTGAAATGTAAAATAAATTCTTAGTTTTTAGCTTCCTAAGATAAGATGCAAATCATGTTCTAAAACTACCATTTATTGAACAATATTGGCTTGTTATTTGTAATGTACATTTCATTACCTTTTTTTTTTATATCCTTTCTTCTGAAATATCAGGTATTGCTTGGTGACATGGGAACAGGAAAATCTAGTCTTGTACTTCGATTTGTTAAAGGACAATTTCTTGACTTCCAAGTACTCATCTTCTCGTACTTATTTTTCTCTTTTAAATACCCTTACATTACACTGCTATACCATAGATTTTGTGCAATCAAATATCTAATGTGTACCAAATTTACTGGGTGAACTAACTCCCAAGCTTCCAGCACATGCTTTAGAATTCAATCTTGGATTTTAGTACCTTTTGGTCACCGCATGTACCAATTGCAAGCTGTCTGATCTCAATTACATTTACTTTGTTTCAATTTGTTGTTGTTGTTTTTTTTTGGAAAAAAGGCTGTATAGCCCAGATATATTGCTATGTAAAAAAGGTTTACATCATACTAAAATTAACCACTGCATCTATAGAAAAGAAAGAAACCATTATATGACTACAAAACCCTGAGAAAACCCCTTTTTGCCTCAGCACACACCCTGCATCCCTAACTTAGCATATGAACAGCAGCAACTGTACCATTTCTTTCTGCAGAGCCCAGTTTCAGTAGTTTTTCAAAAAAAAATTCCTCATCAGCATGGGGTTTTCAAAACACAAAATCCTACCTAGAAACATATCAACATCTGGTACCACATTGTACCAGTATCAACTTTTTCCTACAAAGACTTTGTTTTAATTTGTTATTGTTGTCGTCCAATACATCAATTCAGGTGATTGTCAGGATTCATATATCAAGGAAATTGCAGATCTTATTTGTTTAAATTTATCTGATACCAGGAATCAACAATTGGTGCGGCTTTCTTTTCTCAAACCCTTGCTTTGAATGATGCGACAGTGAAGTTTGAGATTTGGGACACAGCTGGACAGGAGCGGTACCACAGCCTTGCTCCCATGTACTACCGTGGGGCCGCTGCAGCAGTTATTGTCTATGACATCACCAGCAATGTGAGATCTCAAATGCTCTTATATTCTTATTTTTATTTTATGTGGCGACAATTCATGAAATATGCACTTAGTTATATATCTTTGGTACCCTAGAACCTTTTAACTTTAAAATATGGCCAGACTATATCCTTCCTTCTTAGTTCACAGCATAATTTGGGAAGAGGATGAGGATAGTTCTTGTCCTATCGAAGAAATTAGGAGATGGGTTCGTTGCTATTTATGTTAGAGGGGCCCAGTGCATGCTATATTTTTCTTGTTTTGCAGGAGCACGTGATATTATGTTTTTTCTTAGGGGCAGATATGAAGTTGTTGCTTTTACTTCGAGGAAAAGTTTTGTTAAACCGTTGCTAGACCTGAAAATTTTGTATTAATCTGTAAAATTTGTTTGCCATCTTTCCTATTGCCCCCAAGTATTCCTCAAAAGTTTCTCCGACTTCCTCTCTTTCCATCCTCCCTTTTTCACTCCAAACAAGGGACGGTAGAAGTATACAATTTTATCTCAAAGATAAATGGAGGAAGTGTATCAATGATATATTCCTTTTTATTGTAGATATTTTTCATTCCCTGGTGCTTAAGTTATTTTTTTGAGGTTATTTATTGGCATGCGTTTATTTTATTTTATTCCTTATAAAATATTTCTTTTGATGCAGGAATCTTTTGAGCGAGCTAAGAAATGGGTAGTTGAGCTACAAAAACAAGGTTTTAAAGATTGAACATTAAACTATGAGTGAGGCTACGATACTATGCATAGCGCACATCGGTCCATGGTCCATACTATGGCTCTATATCTCCGTTTTTAAAATCCAAACAATCGATCCGAACGCTGAACATGATCTCTGTATGGAAATGTACTTGGAGACCAAATTTTAAATTATTTCAGAATTCTTTTACTATTTTTTAAGGTAGAAAATCACTTGATCTAAAGATTCTTGACCATTCAAAAGTAGTGATTTTCTACCTATGTAAACAAATAGTAAAATAATTCTAAAAATGTAAATTTAGTCACCAAGTACATTTTCATATGGAGATCATTTTGAGCGATTCCGATCAGCCGTTTGGGCTTTGAAAACGGAGATATGGAGCCATAGTACAAACCGGTGTGTGCTATGCATAATACCATAGCCTCACTCTTAAACTATTGGTAATTACAGAAATATTTAAATTTTTATTGGATGAACTTGGTCTCATTTGGAGCTACATGTAGGTAATCCCAATATGGTAATGGCTCTAGCCGGTAACAAGGCTGATTTAGAGGATAAAAGAAAGGTTTCCGCTGATGTAAGTTGCCTCTCCATTTCTTTGGTTGTTTATTATCTTACGAGTGAGGCTATGGTACTATGGATAGCGTGGATTGGTCCGTACTACGAATAAATATTTTTTTTTTCAAAATCCTAACGATCGATCTGAACCGTTCAACATGGCCTCCATATGAATATGTACTTGTAAACTAAATTTTACATTTTTTTACTATTTTTTACTATTTTTTTAGATGGATAGAAAATTACTGTTTTTGGATGGTCCATTTCAGACCAAGTGATTTTCTACCCATCTAAAAAAAATAGTAAAAAATTAAAAAAAAAAAATGTAAAATTTAGTTTACAAGTACATATCCATATGGAGACCATGTTGAACGGTTCGGATCGACCGTTAAGACTTTCAAACCAAAGATTTGAGTCCATAATGCGGGCCAATATGCAATATGCATAGGACCATAGCCTCACTCTTTTATTTTTCGAAGGAAATTATTGCAGACTTCTTACCAAGGTTTTTGTTTATGTTTGTGGATGTTTGCATTAAATGCAGGATGCCCGTGCATATGCTGAGGAGAATGGCCTTTATTTTATCGAGACATCAGCAAAAACAGCCATAAATGTTAATGATATGTTTTATGAGATTGGTGAGATCAACTTTATCTTTTACATAAAAGAAGAGAATAATAAGATAAATTAGTATATTATTAAATGCTTGAAATGTTAAATTAAAAATCGGATCCTGTTGTCTTATGTTTGTAGTGTACTTAAGGTTATAGTTTTCATGTTGTTTTGTGATATTTTGAGGTTTTGAATTAGAAACTTGGTGATGATTGCTCATAGATCAAATATGTTTTTGTCCAATGTAGCAAGGCGGCTGCCACGTGCTCAACCAGTACAAAACCCGACCGTGGTGTCTCTTTCTGATGGATCTGCGGGACAGAGGTCTCAGACCTCTTCTACATGTTGCACTTAGGTAAATTCAATTCTGGATCAATTACTCAAATAGAACTAGCATATGAAAACACACATATGAAGTTTCATTTTTTTGCTTTCAATTGCAGGCATAATGATTAAAAACAAGAAAACGAAAAGAGAATTGGAGCACATGAAACATTGCTGTTACATATCTTTACTTATAAGTGAAATTACTCGGTTTTCGTCGGGTCTTGTAAATTAATGTGGCAATATGTGCACATGTTAACATTTTATTTGTACAACTGTCGGTGTGATGTGATTGCTCAGGTGTAATTTGGTTTTCAAACTCTTTTTGGTTCTGTTGACACTTGAGAAGTCAGCATTCTTTGACTACTAGAGCATAAATTGTTAACAACAGAATTCATGTGTTCTCATAATGTATGATTTGCATTATATTTGTATTTCTTACAAGAATGTTGAAGGCCTTTCTCTTGTTTTCCAGAAAAGAATATCAATTTGAATCCTTAACCAGAATGTGGATATTTTGCTAGACTTATTAGAAATATAGTGCTTTTTTTATTTATGTTTGTGCCAAAGTCACTAGTTGTATAGAACATTAATCCAAAAGAGGAATAAATAGGCAGGTATTTCACTATTTCATGCCAAATTTGCTATTGCTCATTCATCAGCCATTTCGTTAATGAATTTGTAGCTAGCCCTATAAAATACAGCCTCCGTAGAAATGCTCCCACGCTTCAATTAAAGCTTGTCAATTAGTGAACTTTTCATATATTGGATGGGTTCAGATGGGACCCGCTCCTTGGGAAATTATTTCATAGACCGGGTTTTTCAGTTCTGTTGGTAATTGTTATCCAGGGCCGTTGGGTTATTTAATTTGATCATTTGAGACTTGAGTGTCGGATTGAATAAAAATGACATGTTACCGTGCCTCTCCTCTCCTTCGTTAAAGTTAAGTGGGGTCGTTACCCGCCTCAGTGGGCCCCACCCCACGCATCTTCTGCTGGAGGTAGGGCTGCACAAAAAATTTGTAGTTCGTAATTTGATTCGAGTTTCATTCGAAAAATTTATAAAAAATTCGATTCGAAATTGAATTCGTTCGAAATTAATTCAAACCTTAAATGCTGCTCTGTGCACAATATGTAACATGTAAAGGTCCCACCATACAGTCGTACAGAGATCTTAAATAGAACAGCAAAGTTGGTTCGTAAGAAATGATGCATCCACCTTTAATATCCTTTTTGGTTCCACTTAATCAAGCGGTACCAGAAAATAGGCCCAGCCTAGGGCTACAAACGAATCGAACTTACTTCTAGTTGAGTTTGGTTTGAATTAATTTCGAACGAACTCAATTTCGAATCGAATTTTTACGAACTTAATTTCGAACTTTTACGAACTTTGTTACGACCTACGAGTTACGACTTATGACTGGGCCATAGTTTGAAATTACAGCACTTAAATAAAAACTCAGGTATTCTGAATTCTAATTACACATAAAAACTCAGGTATTCTGAATTCTAATTACACAATACACCAAAGTTTATATCAAAGTTCATTACAAATATCAAAATTTATATCAAATACCAAAGTTTAGTACAATCAATCAAAGTTCAGTACAATCACAGTATCTAAAGTTTTCCAAATAGCCAACAGGAGCAACATCACCAAAATTTCAAATATCCAAAGTATTCAAAGTACAATTTAAATATCAATTTAAGTACATAACAATCACCAAAGTCTTACAAACCCATTATCCAAAATAAAACATTAAAGTTTATTATCAACAGAGATCAACGGTTCACGTTTGAGTTAATTTCGAACTAAGTTTGATTTGCGACAAAATTTCGAATGAACTAGGTCCAGTTTGAGTTTGGTTTGAATTAATTTCGAACTAAGTTTGATTTGAATTAATTTCGAATGAACTCAATTTCGAATCAAATTTTTACGAACTTTTTCGAATCAAACTCGAATCGAATTACGAACAACGAATTTTTTGTGCAGCCCTAGCCCAGCGAGACAGTGCGACCCCGAATATGGAATTCAGATCTCCACCGGACGGTTCAGATCTAAACCCAATATTTCGGTTAGTTTAGGATAGACCGATACGTACCTTAGGGTTTCTGACTTTGCTTCCTGTCATTATTCTCTCTCTTTCCTCCTTCCTCGTTCCTCTTTCCTCTGTCCGTGCGGCTGTGCCTAGATCTGAGATCTCCTTTGTTTTGGGTTCGAAACTCCCGACGGCCACCATGCAAGGAACAGGCGCTCTGCTGTTTCTTCCAAAAATAAAGAAAGAAAAAGAGAAGGGAGCTGCTTCTGATCGCTTCTAATTTTCATTTTCTTTTTTCAAATTTGGAGCCATCTTAGCAATTCATCAGTTGCCTTGATGCCTCCATCTTCAGAGGGTAATTGATCAATTGCAAGTGTGAATAGTAATGAAGAAAATATACAGTTATAGAATAAGAACAATAAATAAGTCAAAATTTAGTTTTAACATAATTATGTTCTAATTTTTTGCACATTTCATCTTTCTTTATCATGCACCATAGTTCATTTATATCTTAATCAACATTAATATATTTTGATAGGAACAATACAGGAATAAAAAATTTCCCTACAAAAGATTTCGTTAGAATTTATTTGATTAGAGAAGTCATTTATATTCTTAAGCAACCTTAAATTTAACGATAATAATTTGCTCGTTTAGAAAAATATTTTTTCGGTTTTGTCTAGTATATAGTTTTTTTTTAAACCTCGAAAAAGTAACAACACGAATTTAAAGTTAAAAAAAAAAAAAGGCCCCTTATACTAAGAGAGATTAAAAAAAAGTTCAGGAACAATAGTTAGCATTTTAAATTTTTTCTCTAATTGGTAAAACCCTATACCCTTTTTAATATATCCTTTTGCACATTTCTAGCCACGGCTGCTTTCACCCCCAAATTTTCTTCCCCAAATCTAGAGCGACGACGGCTACTGTCTCTCTCAAAATCCAAATTCCAAATCTATGGATCCGTTATTTGAAGCTACTCAATCCTACTGGAGAACTAAATATGATATTTTTTTTCTATATTCTCGGTGTTATGCTTAGCTATTCTTTTATACCGTATTTTTTAAGTTTAGAAAATTCTTTTTTTTAATTTGCTAAACATAAATTAATGACCCTTGCAATATGGACCAAGTAGTTTTGCTGATATTTGTACAAAAAAGTCTAATTTTTGTACACATTAACAACAAAATAGACTATAGTTTGATCCTGGTGTTTTACAGTACCAAAAATTCAAATAGCTTTGCTCTTTTTTATCAAATTACACCAGAAAATCATAAATATACATCCATAAAGCCATAAAACCTATTGCCTTCAAACACCAAAGACCCTACATTTTGCCAAATTGTCATTGTACTCTTTTGTCAAAATTTTACACCAAGTAGCAGTTAAACATACATCCATAAAGTCATAAAACCTATACAGCCAACATCATGAAAACTATATACTACAAAAGTATATTTTTCAAATTTGTTATTGAAATTTATATATTTCTTTTTCCTTTCTTAAATTGCAGAGTCTAGTTCTCCTCTTCAACAAAGCTATCCAAGTAGACTCTCAAGCTCACTTGAAAAAGAAACTATCAGCCCTCACAACTCTAGACTTGTCCAAATCCCCCTTTACAAAATTTCAAGTCAAAAAATGAGTATTTTAAAGAAAGAATTAAATCCAACAATAATTGGTTTGGGTATTTTTCACTGGAAGCTAGATAGTAGCTTCCAAACCTCAAAAATTAACTACTTGAATGACTTTTTGATCCGGCATATAAAGTCTGCTGGAAACCCTAGCACCCCTGTTGGAAACGAAATAACAACAGACTTTTTATGCCGGATCAAAAAGTCATTCAAGTAGTGAATTTTTGTGGTTTGGAAGCTACTATCTAGCTTCCAGTGAAAAATACCCAAGCCAATTATTATTGGATTTAGTTCTTTCTTCAAAATACTAATTTTTTGACTTGAGATTTTGTAAAGGGGGGATTTTGGACAAGTCTAGAGTTGTGAGGACTGATAGTTTCTTTTTCAACTGAGCTTGAGAGGCTATTTGCGGAGCATGTTGAAGAGGAGAACTAGACTCTGCAATTTAAGAAAGGAAAAAGAAATATATGAAATTTCAATAACAAATTAGAGAAATATATTTTTGTGGTATATAGTTTTATGATGTTGGTTGTATAGTGTTATGCGCAGAACGCAACGCAAGTTTCGGTACGCTTGAAGGCGTACCTTTTAAAACCACGTTTACACTCCACGAGTGAGGGATGCAAGTGCACAACCCCTATCGTGTAGTATATTCGGGTATCGATCCACAGGAACGGTTAATTGCGAGGTTAGATTCTATCAAACTTAATCAAAAACTAGAAGTGGAAAAGGTTTGGTTTGGTATTTAATTTCCTAAAGGGTCAAGTCAAACAATTCAAGAAGATGTAATAAAATGCTAGAAGAAATGTAAATTGTGTTTTGATTATGGATAAAAGGCGTTTCCAGGGTTTCAGACTTCATCTCTGATCTGCCTCTAGTGGTACGGCCCGTACCTAAGTGGTACGGCTAGGCCGTACTTCACTTGGTAAGGCAAAGCCGTACCACCCTGGTAAGACCCGTACTGGCATCCCAGAACAGAGCTTACCAGTTCGAGTGAATGCATTTCTTTGCTGGTACCTTGTGCTAAACTCTTTAGAAAGGTTCAATAGACCATACCTAAGGTTCCTAACCCTCAACCATCGTTTGTTGGATCAAGATCTAGGTTGGAATGCAATTGATTGCCTTTTAGGATTTCTACACCCTAGCTGGTTGATTGGAGGTCTAAGGCACCCTCTAATCTGTCGATTAGAGGAGAATTCAACCTTTCGGCTTCAATTCGAACTATTCTACCCTAAGCATTTGATTTGGATGAAAGATTGAGATGATCACATGACCTTGATAGGTTCGATCTAAACCTAGAGGCACATCATACAACAATCACAGCAAGCAAAGCAAAAGATATCAAAGAAGATCACAATCAATCAAACTAAAGAGTTCATACAAGATACAAGTCAAAGAAAGTCAAAACAAATCAAGAATCAATCTCTAACCCTAGAAACTAAAAGAACTACTCACAGCACATAATCAGATCTAAAAATACAATAAAAGGGAGAGAGATAGCCATGGATCGAAGGGATCGAGAGGAGGAAGCTAGATCCGTCGAGTTTCGCCTCTTTCCTCTTCCTTCCTTCTTGCTCTCAGCTCCTTAGCTCTCTTTCTCTCTCTTACTGTGCTCTCAAATGGATCTGGAATGAATTAGATTCTGAAATTGGAGAGTTCCCCGCTTTAAATAGCCTCTGCCCAAATTTGAATCTGTCAGGCCGCCTTCATGTACGGCCCGTACCAATTTGGTACGGCCTGGCCGTACCAGGCGTGAAGAGCTGAAAAATGGCCAAGTATGGTAAGACCCGTACCAAACCTGGTAAGGGCCGTACCTCAACATCCAAATGGCTAAGTCTGGTAAGACCCGTACCAAGCCTGGTAAGGGCCGTACCGCATCATCTGAATCGCCGTTTCTTCGTGTGTTTTGCTCCAAACCTGCAGAAAACAAACAAACACTCAGCAGTACCAAATTCTAAACATATATCGATGAGATGCACATGATTCTGGTGAATTAGGGCACGAATCTGGTACTAAAACAGGCCTAAAATAGACTAAATATGCGAGGTATCATATAGGTTTTATGGCTTAATGAATGTATGTTTAACTGCTTCCTGCTGTAAAATTAGGACAAAAGGGTATAATGACAATTTGACAAAAATGTAGGGTGTTTGATATTTGAAGACAATTATGAGGGCACAAGAGCAAAATATACTTTGAAGATAATATGTTTTATGGCTTTATGGATATATATTTATAGTTTTCTGGTTTTATTTTGATAAAAAGGAGCAAAGCTACTTGGATTTTTGGTACCGTAAAACACAAGGATCATTAACTATAGTCTATTTTGTTGTTAATGTGTACAAAAATTAGACTTTTTGTACAAATATCAACAAAGCTACTTGGTCCAGTATTGCAAGGGTCATTAATTTATGTTTAGCAAATTTAAAAAAGAAATTTTCTAAACTCAAGAAAAATGGGATAAAAGAATAGCTAAGCATAACACCGAGAATATAGAAAAAAAATATCATATTTAGTTCTCCAGTAGGATTGAGTAGCTTCAAATAACGGATCCATAGATTTGGAATTTGGATTTTGAGAGAGACAGTAGCCGTCGTCGCTCTAGATTTGGGGAAGAAAATTTGGGGGTGAAAGCAGCCGTGGCTAGAAATGTGCAAAAGGATATATTAAAAAGGGTATAGGGTTTTACCAATTAGGAGAAAAATTTAGAATGCTAATTATTGTTCTCGAATATTTTTTTTAATATCTCGTCTTAGTATAAGGGGCATTTTTTTTTACTTAAAATTCGTGTTGTTCCTTTTTCGAGGTTTAAAAAAACTCTATACTAGACGAAACCCGAAAAACATTTTTTAGATGAGCAAATTCATTATCGTTAAATTTAAGGTTGCTTAAGAATATAAATGACTTCCCTAATCAAATAAATTCCAACGAAAAATTTTTGTAAGGGAAATTTTGACTCCTGTATTGTTCCTATCAAAATATATTAATGTTGATTAAGAATATAAATGACTATGTGGTGCGTGATAAAGAAAGATGAAATGCGCAAAATTTGGAACATAATCTATGTTAAAACTAAATTTTGACTTATTTATTGTTCTTATTCTATAACTGTATATTCTCTACTGTAGTAACAATAGAATCTTTATTGTCAATTACATATTTGTGTGAAAAATTATGTAATGGGTTCACTTTGTTGGTCTCTTTCTAGTGCACAAAACTGGCCTATTTGATAGCATTGAAACAGAGAATCCAAACTCTTTTTAACTACTTCATTACTAACGGGAGGTGTCCATTTTAATTCAAGGGTCTCCTTTTGACCAAATTGGACACACACGGCTTTTTGCCCAAAAATAACTAGAGAAAATGACATATTTACTTGTATAAATTCTAGCAGCAGCTAGCAAGTTAACATTTAACAACCAAACTAAATATTAGCGAAAGTGTGATGCAAACTACCTTGTACAATTTAACCTAAATGCAGAGGATACGAATTCTGGCATGACTGTGCCCTTGTCATCTTGATTTGATTCAAGGCTCCTTTTTGAGAATTCATACTTTAAAGGTCTCTTCTTATGGTTTCCTGATATGTTTGGAGATTACTTTATTGAACTTATGGTCATATCCTCCTTCAGTGAGGTATTCTTCATATTTCATGAAAAGTTCAACTATAAATGCTCCATCAAGGAGCATTATTTCTATCAATTCTCCATTAGGAATAATGGGCCTTGGATGATAGAAATTTATGATTGTACTTATCATAATTTCTAGTTTTTTCCAATAGATTGGAACAAAGTTTTCAACAGGGGTGCTAGGGTTTCCAACAGACTTTTTATGCCGGATCAAAAAGTCATTGAAGTAGTGAATTTTTTTGTGGTTTGGAAGCTACTATCTAGCTTCCAGTGACAAATACCCAAGCCAATTATTGTTGGATTTAGTTCTTTTTTCAAAATACTCACTTTTTGACTTGAGATTTTGTAGAGGGGGGTTTTGGACAAGTCTAGAGTTGTGAGAGCTGATAGTTTCTTCTTCAACTGAGCTTGAGAGTCTATTTGGGGAGCTTGTTGAAGAGGAGAACTAGACTCTGCAATTTTAAGAAAGGAAAAAGAAATATATGAAATTTCAGTAACAAATTTGAAAAATATACTTTTGTGGTATATAGTTTTCATGATGTTGGCTGTATAGGTTTTATGGCTTTATGGATGTATGTTTAACTGCTTGGTCCTTTATGGATGTATGTTTAACTGTATAGGTATATACTTTTATGGCTTTATGGCTTTATGGATGTATGTTTAAAAATGTATAGGTTTTATGGCTTTATGGCTTTATGGATGTATGTTTAAAAATGTATAGGTTTTATGGCTTTGTGGCTTTATGGCTGTATAGGTTTTATGGATGTATGTTTATGGCTTTATGGATGGGATATAGTTTTGTGGATGTATGTTTAACTGCTTGGTATATATTTTTATGTTAACTGTAAAACAAAAGGTTCATTAACTATAGTATATTTTGTTGTTAATGTGTACAAAAATTAGACTTTTTGTACAAATATCAGCAAAGCTACTTGGTCCAGTATTGCAAGGGTCATTCATTTATGTTTAGCAAATTTAAAAAGGGAATTTCTAAACTCGAGAAATACGGGATAAAAAATAGCTAAGAATAGCAATATAGCACCGAGAATATAGAAAAAAAATACCATATTTAGTTCTCCAGTAGGATTGAGAAGCTTCAAATAACGGATCCATAGATTTGGATTTTGGGATTTGGATTTTGGGGGAGAGTAGCTGTCATCGCTCTAGATTTGGGGAAGAAGATTTGGGGTGAAAGCAGCGGTGGCAAAAGGATATATTAAAAAGGGTTTAGGGTTTACCAATTTGGAGAAGAAGATTTGAGGTGAAAGCAGCGGCGGCAAAAGGATATATTAAAAAGGGTTTAGGGTTTTACCAATTAGAGAAAAAATCCAATTAGAAATGTGCAAAAGGATATATTAGAAAAAATATAATTATTAAAAAGGGCTAGAAATGTGCAAAAGGATATATTAAAAAGGATTTAGGGTTTTACCAATTAGAGAAAAAATTTAGAATGCTAACTATTGTTCTCCGAATTTTTTTCAATATCTCGTCTTAGTATAAGGGTTTTTTTTTTACTTTAAATTCATGTTGTTCCTTTCTCGAGGTTCAAACAAAAAAAAACTCTATACTAGACGAAACCCGAAAAACATTTTTTTAGACGAGCAAATTCATTATCGTTAAATTTAAGGTTGCTTAAGAATATAAATGACTTCCCTAATCAAATAAATTCCAACGAAAATTTTTGTAGGGGAAATTTTGACTCCTGTATTGTTCCTATCAAAATATATTAATGTTGATTAAGAATATAACTGACTATGTGGCGCGTGATAAAGAAAGATAAAATGTGCAAAAATTTGGAACATAATCTATGTTAAAACTAAATTTTGACTTATTTATTGTTCTTATTCTATAACTGTATATTCTCTACTGTAGTAACAATAGAATCTTTATTGTCTATTACATATTTGTGTGGAAAATTATGTAATGGGTTCACTGTTGGTCTCTTTCTAGTGCACAAAACTGGCCTATTTGATAGCATTCAAACAGAGAATCCAAACTCTTTTTAACTACTTCATTACTAACTGGAGGTGTCCATTTTAATTCAAGGGTCTTCTTTTGACCAAATTGGACACACGCGGCTTTTTGCACAAAAATAACTAGAGAAAATGGCATATTTACTAGTATAAATTCTAGCAGCAGCTAGCAAGTTAACATTTAACAACCAAACTAAATATTAGCGAAAGTGTGATGCAAACTATCTTGTACAATTTAACCTAAATGCATAGGATACGAATTCTGGCATGACTGTGCCCTTGTCATCTTGATTTGATTCAAGGCTCCTTTTTGAGAATTCATACTTTAAAGGTCTCTTCTTATGGTGTCCATGATATGTTTGGGGATTACTTTATTGGACTTATGGTCATATCCTCCTTTAGTGAGGTATTCTTCATATTTCATGAAAAGTTCAACTATAAATGCTCCATCAAGGAGCATTATTTCTATCAATTCTCCATTAGGAATAATGGGCCTTGGATGATAGAAATTTATGATTGTACTTATCATAATTTCTAGTTTTTGTCCAATAGATTGGAATAGTTTTCAACAGGGGTGCTAGGTAGGGGTGTAAACGGTCGGATACGGATCGGATAGTGGCCTTACCGTATCCGTATCCGTTATAATTTTTCGGATACGGATACAAATACGGATAGTCTCGGATACGGATCGGATATCGGACGGAAACGGATACGAATATGAATACAATCGGATAATTAAAAATAAATTACTAATATACATTTTTAATAAAGAATAACATCTAAATATAACTTCTTTCATTCATAAATTTGATTTAATATTTTTTATAAGAAGTTCGTTGGTTACAAAATATATATAATGTTAACAAATAATAGGCACTAATTATGTCATGTCGTTCATCAAAATACTAATCTGTACTTAATAACATTCTTTTAAAGCATATAGGATAAACAAAAAAACAAAGAGTATCAAACGTTATATTTTTTTAGAGTATCAAACGCACTGCACGTTCGACGATACTTGGCATTATTATAACAATAAAGAGCTTTTTTGTATTTAGTAAAAGCATAAATTAAAGAAACTTGTTCACATGAGATCCGTGGCGCAATGGTAGCGCGTCTGACACTCTGACTCCAGATCAGAAGGTTGCGTATTCGATTCACATCGGGTTCAAAACCCCAATCCAAAGTTAACTCGGAGTGAAATTCGGATATCCGAATTAAATAAGTTGTCGGATACGATAATTATCCGTATGAGGATCCGTATTTGATTCAATATCTAGAATCGTATCTGCATCTGTATCTGAAAAAAATTATCCAAATCCGGATCTGTATCCGAATATCTGAATTCGGAATTTTTCGGATTCGGATCCAGATGAATGCGGATAATATCCGATCCGTTTACACCCCTAGTGCTAGGGTTTCCAACAGACTTTCTATGCCGGATCAAAAAGTCATTAAAGTAGTGAATTTTTGTGGTTTGGAAGCTACTATCTAGCTTCCAGTGAAAAATACCCCAGTCAATTATTGTTGGATTTAGTTCTTTCTTCAAAATACTCACTTTTTGACTTGAGATTTTGTAGAGGGGGGTTTTGGACAAGTCTAGAGTTGTGAGAGCTGATAGTTTCTTTTTTCAACTGAGCTTGAGAGTCTATTTGGGAGCTTGTTGAAGAGGAGAACTAGACTCTGCAATTTTAAGAAAGGAAAAAGAAATATATGAAATTTCAATAACAAATTTGAAAAATATACTTTTGTGGTATATAGTTTTCATGATGTTGGCTGTATAGGTTTTATGGCTTTATGGATGTATGTTTAACTGCTTGGTCCTTTATGGATGTATGTTTAGAGTACAACTAGGGTGCTCCTAAGCTCACCAAGCCCTTCGTGAGCGCGACTCTAAAACCTATCGAATTGACTTCAAACGACATTTCCAAACCGTTAGATGTTCAATCTATATTAAAATGTGCTTGGAGACCAAATTTTACATTTTTTGAAATTTTTTTACTATTTATTAAGATGGTTTGAAAATCGCTGTTTTTATTAAAATTCTGCACCATTGGAAAACAGCGATTTTCAAACCATCTTAATAAATAGTAAAAAAATTTCAAAAAATGTAAAATTTGGTCTCCAAGCACATTTTAATATAGATTGAACATCTAACGGTTTGGAAATGTCGTTTGAAGTCAATTTGATAGGTTTTAGAGTCGCGCTCACGGAAGGGCTTGGTGAGCTTAGGAGCACCCTAGTTCTACTCTGTATGTTTAATTGTATAAGTATATACTTTTATGGCTTTTTGGCTTTATGGCTTTATGGATGTATGTTTAAAAATGTATAGGCTTTATGGCTATATAGGTTTTATGGATGTATGTTTATTGATTTATGGATGGGATATAGTTTTGTGGACGTATGTTTAACTGCTTGGTTATTTTTATGTTGACTGTAAAACAGAAGGATCATTAACTATAGTCTATTTTGTTGTTAATGTGTACAAAAATTAGACTTTTTGTACAAATATCAGCAAAGCTATTGCAAGGGTCATTAATTTATGTTTAGCAAATTTAAAAAGGGAATTTCTAAACTCGAGAAATACGGGATAAAAAAAATAGCTAAGCATAGCAGTATAGCACCGAGAATATAGAAAAAAAAATACCATATTTAGTTCTCCAGTAGGATTGAGAAGCTTCAAATAACGGATCCATAGATTTGGATTTTGGGATTTGGATTTTGGGGGAGAGTAGCTGTCGTCGCTCTAGATTTGGGGAAGAAGATTTGGGGTGAAAGCAGCGGTGGCAAAATGATATATTAAAAAGGGTTTAGGGTTTTACCAATTTGGGGAAGAAGATTTGGGGTGAAAGTAGCGGTGGCAAAAGGATATATTAAAAAGGGTTTAGGATTTTACCAATTAGAGAAAAAATCCAATTAGAAATGTGTAAAAGGATATATTAGAAAAAATCCAATTATTAAAAAAGACTAGAAATGTGCAAAAGGATATATTAAAAAGGGTTTAGAGTTTTACCAATTAGAGAAAAAATTTAGAATGTAACTATTGTTCCTGAATTTTTTTCAATATCTCGTCTTAGTATAAGTGTTTTTTTTTTCACTTTAAATTCATGTTGTTCCTTTTTCGAGGTTCAAACAAAAAAAAAACTCTATACTAGACGAAACCCGAAAAATATTTTTTAGACGAGCAAATTCATTATCTTTTAATTTAAGGTTGCTTAAGAATATAAATGACTTCCCTAATTAAATAAATTCCAACGAAATTTTTGTTGGGGAAATTTTGACTCCTGTATTGTTCTTATCAAACTATATTAATGTTGATTATGAATATAAATGACTGTGGCGCATGATAAAGAAAGATGAAATGTGCAAAAAATTGGAACATAATCTATGTTAAAACTAAATTTTGACTTATTTATTGTTCTTATTCTATAACTGTATAATTTCTTCATTACTGTTCACACTTGCAATTGATCAATTGCACAGAGTTGAAATGTTACATGGATTTGTTTAAAATGACTTAACACAAATTCCAAACATTTATATATAATTATTTATAGAATTATGGTTCTTAGATAATTGGTTGTGATTCGTTGACAACAAATTAATTTGATAATTTTAACCATTGTTATTAAAATAAATCAAAAATATTAAAAAAAATGTAGTTATTGTCCATTTTATAGATTTAATGTGTATTCATGTTATACGATTAAAGTTTTATTTGACATTTCAACAAAGTCAGTAAATATAAATCGTTGTAAATTTCAAATTATTCACTGAATTTTTCAAAGTTCGATGCAAAAAAAGTTTTTTTTTTTAAGAAATCGTAGTAGATCAAATTCAAAAAATATAATTTATTTTTACTATTATAAATTCTTTGTGGAGAATCCCATCATCTGGATAAAACACAAAACCTTATTAAGTGCTAACAAATGTTCTATATTCTTTTAAGCCTGTTAGGTAACTAATTACTAACATTCGAATGTTCACGTGCGTTAATTTAAGTTGTATCGCGGTGTTTAATTTAACAACAGAAAGTCAGAAACCTTTGGTACCTTGCTGTACTTGTAAAAAAGAAATGAAAGAAATAATAAGATTCTATTCCTAAGGGATTGTATAAACCTCAAAAGATGATTTAGAAATTCAAAAAAATGAGACAATGGAAAATCCCTTTCTTGCCCTCTTACATTTCTTTGGAATAACTTCTCTCAGTCCCAGAGAAAGTGCTTTCTCTCCTGGCAGCTTGCCTCCCTCTTCATATTCCAGCAAGCAATTTCCTATTCCCACTTAATACCATGTACTATAAATTGCCTCAACATAGCTGCTATCAAGCTACACCAAAAAACAATTCCCTTTGAAAATTAAGTCAAATCCCCCTCCACTAAAACACACACCCACACAAAAAAAAATGGCGGCTTCGATTAGTTTCAAAAGATCAGACAGCATTGCTGATGGCATGCCAGAGGCATTGAGACAAAGCCGTTATCAGATGAAACGATGCTTTGCACGGTATATTACTGATAGCTCTTACATCAAATTAACTATATGCTATGTTTTCATTGGCCTATGGGGGATAACTTGTTTAATTTTACATGACATCCCAAAGCAAAGTACATGTAAAAATGGCATGACGGATATAAAATACAAATTGCTGTGTTTAATAATTCAAGTATGCAATTTAGGTATATCTCAAAGGGAAAGAGGCTGATGAAGAACCAACAATTGATGGAAGAGCTCGAGAAATCGATGGATGACAAAGTTGAGAAAGACAAATTGATGGAAGGCTTTCTTGGCTACATTATTTGTTCTACACAGGTTAATACACGCCCTTCCGCTCAGTATCTCTGCTTTTAGTTACATATAAGGGTAATGAATCAAAAGCAAATTGGATCAAAAGAATATGTATTTATCTATATAGGAGATATACTATATCAAAAAAAGATAAGATCTTTTAGTCATCTTGGAACTGATTTTTTCTTTTTGGGTTCCAAGAGTACGTAAACAGCATCGAACTTGAGAAAATAAATAATAAATTGTTATATATTATGAATTTTAGGAAGCTGTGGTACTTCCACCACTCATGGCATTTGCAGTGCGGCCAAACCCGGGAATATGGGAGTATGTCAAGGTTCATGCAGATGATCTCTCGGTTGAAGGAATAACACCATCTGAGTATCTTAAGTTTAAGGAGACACTGTACGATGAAAAATGGTAAGAAAAAAATTAAACAAACATACATCTAGCACAAAACATATATAAAAAAACCCCGAAAATAACAAAGTGAAATAAAAATTATGGTCATCTTAGTTACATAGATATAGCACATGGACACAAAAGCAACATTTGATGATATCTAAACTCTAAAGGATATATATTATTTTGGAAACAATTATCATCAATGTATTGGTGATCTAATAAATGGATTTTTTCTCTAATTGACTTCAGCTGTGTTATTTTTGCATCCAACATTACAGGGCAAAGGATGATAATGCCCTTGAAGTTGATTTCGGAGCACTCGATCTGTCAACACCTCGTCTCACTTTGCCGTCTTCAATAGGAAATGGACTGCAATTCGTATCTAGATTCATGTCATCTAAGCTAGCAAAGGGGCCCGACAGCATGAAACCCCTATTGGACTACTTGCTTGCACTTAACTACCGTGGCGAAGTTAGTAATAACTAATTATTAAATTACCAGTTTTCTTAACCTGTACAAATGTCATAAAAAAAATTCAATTCTATATAGTTTTTTTGTTGTTGTGAAATTTCACTACCATTTGTATAATACCACTTGGTACTGTCCCAAACTCCTAATCAGTAAGCTACTGTTTGATATTTATAGAAATTAATGATCAATGATACATTGGATACCGTGAACAAGCTTCAAACTGCATTGCTTCTCGCTGAAGTTTTCGTAAGCGGGCTTACAAGAAATACACCTTTCCAGAAATTTGAGCAGAGGTACTTTTCTATTTTGGATAAGAACTACAAAATCATATCATATCAGCTTTTGTCTTATAGAAAATAAATAAGTTGATGCTATTTTATAAGAACTGTCAAGCTACACAAAATTAAACCATTAATTCGTAAAATGGCACTGTATAAGTTTTTCTTGCTAACACCTGAAAAATACAGATTTCAGGAATGGGGATTAGAGAAGGATGGGGTGACACTGCCGAGCATGTCAAGGAGACTGTGAATTCCCTCTCTGAAGTTCTACAGGCACCAGATCCAGCCAACCTGGACAAGTTTTTCAGTAGAGTCCCTACTATTTTCAATATTGTCATATTTTCTCCGCACGGTTACTTTGGTCAAGAGAATGTTCTCGGCTTGCCCGACACCGGTGGTCAGGTACAAAAGCATGAAGATTTTGAACTTTACTAATAAAAGCTCTACTTTAGTTCATTTAAATTACTGAAAAAATCCAACTGAAATCTTTTGTCGAACCAGGTGGTGTACATTCTCGATCAAGTAAGAGCATTTGAAGAAGAAATTCTTCAAAGAATCAAGCTTATGGGTCTTTCTATAAAACCGCAAATCCTTGTGGTAAACATCTATCTACCAAAAGAATAGATATATCATATATGCGATTTAGCACTAGTATTTGTTTAACATGCAAACTTCTTCTTTTGTCTGTAGGTAACAAGGCTGATACCAGATGCCAAAGGAACTAAATGCAACCAAGAACTTGAACCGATCTTCAGCACAAGCTACTCCCACATCCTTCGCGTACCATTCCGTACTGAGACCGGCGTGCTTCGTCAATGGGTGTCCCGTTTCGACCTATACCCTTACCTGGAGAGATATGCTCAGGTTTGTCAAAACATCTGTTAGTGATGTACAGGTTAAATTGTGTGGGCTATGTCTTTATGAACTAACTGATATGTTATGGAATTATAGGATGCAGCCGCTACGATCGTTGACCACATGGAGGGGAAGCCTGATTTAATTATTGGTAATTACTCCGACGGTAATTTGGTGGCCTCTCTTGTGTCAACCAAACTTGGAATTACTCAGGTATGAACTTATACACCACAATTTATGAAATACCATATAGGTATAATTCGACAAATTTATGTCCAACAAATAAATAGTTCCATCAAAGAATTTTCCATATAGAAGGAATAATTTTTTATTGTTGTTTTCCTCTTCATTTGGTTATTTATGATTTTAAAAGGTTGTGGACTTCTTCCATAGTATACATCAAGGAGACATTGAATTTATGGTCACTTGATTACCAAACAATTTCTTACCGCAAAGGGGCAACAGGGCAATGGCTAATGACTCAATTTTGTTATGGAAATAAATAGGGAACAATTGCACATGCTCTGGAGAAAACAAAGTATGAAGATTCTGATGTAACTTGGAAGGAACTTGACCAGAAGTACCATTTCTCGTGCCAATTCACGGCCGACATGATCGCTATGAACACTAGTGATTTCATTATCACCAGCAGTTATCAGGAAATAGCTGGAAGGTTAGTTATATAACTAGAAATTCCAATTAGGACTGGGAAACAAAATGATGGTTTTATTGTGTTATTCACTTCATATAGTTGGCTACCCCTAACTTTATTATAATGTTAACTAATAATGCAGCAAGGACAAGCCAGGTCAATACGAAAGCCACTACGCATTCACCATGCCGGGTCTTTGCCGATATGCAACCGGTATCAATGTATTCGACCCAAAATTCAACATTGCTGCACCGGGTGCTGACCAGACTGTGTACTTCCCGTACACACAGAAACAAAAACGTTTTACAAACTTCCACCCGGAAATCGAGGAGCTTCTCTATAGCAAAGTTGAAAATGAGGAGCATGTGTAAGAAAGCTTAATCACAAAAAAAAAAAAAATTGAGCCCCTTATTTTTTTTTTAATTAGAATTTACTTCTATTGGCATCAAATTTATTTGAAGGAAAAAGAAATAGTAGTAGAACATTTAATTGTATTTTTTCTCCTGGTGCTAATTATCATGTTGTTTGATAAACAGAGGTTATCTGGCTGACAGAAAGAAACCAATAATTTTCTCAATGGCACGTCTCGACACTGTGAAGAATATAACAGGTTTGGTTGAGTGGTACGGCAAAAACAAGCGGCTGAGGGACCTTGTCAACCTGGCAGTTGTTGCTGGGTTATTGGATCCTTCAAAATCAAAAGATAGAGAAGAGATCAAGGAAATCAACAAGATGAGGTCTCTGATTACAAAGTATCAGCTAACGGGTCAGTTCCGATGGATCCGGGCACAGACTGACCGCAACCGCAACAGCGAGCTGTACCGAATCATTGCAGATTCAAAGGGTGCATTTGTTCAGGTATGAATATAGATTAATATTACAAAATTAATAATGATAAAACTGCATAATATTGGGAATAACCAACCAACCCCCCCCCCCCCCCCCCCCCCCCTCCATGTTTATTTTCTTGTCAGCCTGCTTTGTATGAAGCATTTGGGTTGACAGTTATCGAGGCAATGAACTGCGGCCTACCAACCTTTGCAACGAACCAAGGCGGCCCCGCAGAGATCATAGTCGATGGTGTCTCGGGTTTCCATATCAACCCCTTGAACGGCGATGAGTCAAGCAATAAAATCGCAGACTTCTTTGAGAAATGCAGGGATGATCCCGGCTATTGGAATAAGGTTTCCACTGATGGTCTTAAACGCATAATGGAATGGTGCACACTCAACATAACTCATAATATAATTCTTCTCTACAAAATTCTTGTCTCTGTTTAACTAAAAACTGACAAATTCTGTCTACTTCATGTGTAGCTATACATGGAAGATATACGCAACTAGAGTGCTAAACATGGGATCGATATACGGTTTTTGGAGGCTGTTGAACAAAGAGGAGAAGCTAGCCAAACAGCGGTATCTCCAACTCTTCTACAATCTCCAGTTCCGCAGATTGGTACATTGAGAAAGTCAATAGAACTCGAGTTTTTGTTTTTTCATGGAATCAAAGTAATTTCCATTACTGATTTATTGCAAATTCTTTCCATAGGCAAAAGCAGTGCCAATGCCAATTGATCCAGCTCAACAAGCGGCCGCTGGAACCAGCACAGCCACTGCTATCACTGTAAATGGAAAAGTTGCTTTACCGAAGCCGCCAAAAGAAAGGCAAGTGTGCCCCCTCTTAAAAATTTTTCCGAAGAAAACACCAAAGCAAAGCAAATGACTGATGATGATAAATTTTCTACATGCAGAAGGACGCAATCACGCCTACAAAGGTAAGATACAACATCTCAAAGTGCAGAAAATTACCATCATTCTACTCAAATTTTAGTTATCTAACTCTGAATTTGATTCTTAGTGTTTTTGGGGACCTCCTTGCACCAAAGTTTCGTGTCTCCAAGACAAGAAGGAATACATCTTGAAGCAAAGAAGAATGTGTACAAAAAATATATGTGTGTATGAACTATTATTGGTTCTTGTTATGTTGTTGATTGATTGTGTGTACAGTTGAGAAAAATTCGTGATTGTTCATTTGTAAATGAGAGGACTTGAGGAATTCTTTTATGTTGTTGATTGATTTTAAAGGAGTGATACCTGTTATGTTACTAATGAGTGTTCATTGCTCTAAAAAATGTTGCTCTATTAGATCTGCAAGGCACGCATTTGCCGAAATTTTTATTAATAGAAAATAAAATAAAAAAATATCGACATTGAAGAACGATTTGGCGGAAATTCGAGATATAACAAAGACGTTATGGCCCATAACGTCCAAGACACTATAGCTGGACGTTATGGTCGATAACGTCCAGTTAATCTGATCACTAATGATCTAATGAAAAACACTGTAGCTGGACATTATGGTCCATAACGTCCAGCTACAGTGTTTTTTTTTTTTTTTTTGCTTCAGTTTGCGTTTTGAAAAAAAAAAAAAAAAAACCACGGTAGTGTTATGGACCATAATATCCAGCTACAGTGTTTTTTTTTTTTTTGCTTACTTGCTTCAGTTTGCGTTTTTTGAAAAAAAAAAAAATCACTGCAGCTGGACGTTATGGACCATAACAGTCTGGTTTTTCTTTTTCTTTTTTCAACACGTCCCTGGTTGTTATGGACCATAACGGCCCGTATTTTTGTTAAACTAACACAGGTAGTTAGGTGCTAATCTGACCGTTATGGTACATAACCACCCATGGACGTTATGCGTCTTTGTTATATTTCGAAATTCCTCCAAATCCTTCTTCAATGTCGATATTAATTTATTTTATTTTCTATTATTAAAAATTTGGGCACGCATTTGTGTCTCCTTTTAAATAATCAAGTCGTCTGAATATCTCCTGTACAAGTGCAAAAGCCTTTTTTGTAAACAAAAAATTGAAAGCGACTGCCAAGTACAGGAAATCACTTTGTATAACAATACCCGAAATAATGAGCAGCTACAGCTATTTAACGTCCAAACAAGTACATATGTTTGGTTCCTCCTATTTGCAGCATTTCTAGTAGCATTGTACATTGCTATCTAATTTACGTAGAGGCAATCAAGGGATCAGAATTTTACAAGACAACAAAGCAAGCAAACCACGCAATAAGAGCCTCGGTTAACTAAAGAGTGCTAGCACAGTTTACTGACTTCATATTCGCAAAAGACACGGTCATCACAGTCAGCTATGTCTTAATCTCCAACAACAGGATACCTACCACAAAGGACCACCAATCACACTAACTATTAACCTAACAGTCATACATTCAAGTAAAACACACCAGAGTACATACAAAACACACAAATAGTAATTTAGAAAGTAACTTCATTCCAACACATTATAAACAGCCTTATCAGCAATAAAACATGACACGCTTCACGTTATCTTTAAGGGCAGGAAGGGGTCTGACTGGACCAGCCCCAGGGACCCGTGAGGACCTCCCACCAGCAGGTCCCGCACCACGTCCAGGAGGGCCAGAAGGCATGGACCCACTGTCCGACGTCTCTGGCTCCATATAAAACCGTGCTCGGAATGCAGCTAAGTGAGCATAGTATGCTGGTGGAACTGCATGAAAAATTGTATAAGGTGCATGATATGTCAAACAAATCACATATATGAAACTAATGAGTCTGATGGCCGACATGACCCGAACAGTAAATAGGTTTATTTTCTTTTTGTATAAAACAATAGACTCACCAATTGAGACAGATCTTGTGCACCTTGCATAGCTGAAACATAAAAAAAAATTCAGACTTTCAAACATTATATCAAAAAAACTACAATAAAATTGTCATGAAAATATTTGACTTACGTGTAGCAAAGATTGTTTGTCAGGGTTTGTAAGTTATCAGCCGTGAAGTTGTTTTCATCCCACAGGACATGGTAGTGAGCTGGCCGGCTTGTCCCCTGGGGGTAAAATAAAAAAATCAATTAACACAACAGTTTTGAAGTACCATGAATTTAAAACTCTGCATGTGTCATGCAATCCATACTTCACACAAAACTGTGAACAGAAACGTCAGATAGATAGCTGAATATTTCTTGAAAAAGATACAGTAGAGAACTACAAAGAAATGCATCTTCTTTTGGCTGCTAACTATATAAAGTTCAATTTAAGAACATATCATAGAAATTACAACATAGATCAAACCCAGCCAAAGAAAGTCGCTGACCTGGATACCAGCATGGCTGCACAAGTAGAAGTCGAACTCAGTTGGGTGGCAGATTTTTGAATCCACAACAGTGCCTTCAAAATTGCATCACCAAATACAAGTTATTCAAAATGCAAAAGACCATGATGTATTTTGAAAAATAAACATCAATTAATCAATCAATTAAAAAAAATAAAAACACAAGAATCAACTAAAACACCAACCAGGGAGTATATTGCCGCTCCTATCAACTGAAGAATGGTCATTGTGGTTATTTGCGAACAACCTAGTATGGTGCCGTTTCTGTACCACCACAAAAGTTACCGGCGGCTGGTAATTTGGCTCAAGAGAAGCACAAGCCTGAAATAAAGCACAAAAAATAAATATAATTTCACATCAATAAAAGAGAAGGTGCACTTTGTGCAAATCTTTTAGTTCTGTTCTTCTGTCTTTTTGTTTTTTCACAAATGTGTTAATTAAAGCTGGTGATGTGCAATGTTTTCACATCACTAAGGTATGGAATCATATCATATCATGAGACTAACCTTACGAATCGTATGATACTAATCACAGTGGTGATGTGTACCAACGATTCACTGTTTTCAAGCCCATATGCAAGGATAAGAGGAACACAAACCTTACGAATCGCATCTAGTTCATGCAGTAAAACCTGATAAAATTGGCCTTCGCTCACTCCGTCCCTGCATTTGGGGTAGTGGAGTAGGTAAACATTGTTAAGAAATCATTTTCGAACTTGAACTTTGAACTCAGATAAAATAAATTAAATACCCCAAAAATCTAATAAAAAGTCCTTTGAAAAATTTACCTGTAGAATATAATACGCTGGGGTCTCTGGTTTGTTGCTCTCCTAAAAGATATGAGGAGCTCCCTATAACAAAATTAAGTTTTTGGGTTTCATGTAAGCTAGGCATACAATAATTTCTTTTTTTCAGAAGTAATAAAAAATAGCAAAGAATATTTTTAATCACCTGATCATTCCACCGCTGATAGCACCTCTTTGTGGGTCTTGATAGACCTTGTACAAATCTTGTATCAGCTCTTGTCGGTGTGCTTGAGCCGAGACCAAGCCTGCATATTTTGTTATCTCTGGCCAATCCTGAGATGCAACAACCTAATTGACAGCAAAAAAATTAAAATAATATATTAGGCAAAGGGTACCGCATTGAAGCAAGTTGGATCTTATTGTTTGCTTCCAAATTGACCTTAGTTGGATATGCTACTGCCACTGGTGATTGAGACCAAGTTTATAGTTAAATACAAACACAATAACATTTCTGACAGATATCTAAAGAACAAATGAGTTTACAGGGACTGCATAACAAATAAAAGCATTTAAATTTTTTTTCTTACCGCAGCAATAGAAGGGCTTGAATCCTCGCCAGGATGAGGATGGGTGACATCAGCGCCGAATATTATGGTGGGCCTGTCACTGACAAGTGGGATCCTCCTCGAGAGGGCATCAACCAGCACAGTATTCCTACCACCAACCTTTAATCGAATAAACAGAACAAAGAAATAAACTCATTTGATCCAAGAAAAGTAAAAGAAGAAACAAGAATTTACAACATTTTTCTATTTGAGACCTTGACATTTATCTTTAATGCAACATTGGCGAGGTATTGTTTACTCATGCGAAACACGTGCTTCGTTAGACAGCACTGTGATACCAACCCAAGATCTGTCTCACATATGCGTTTCAGATCACCTGTTAAATTCAGAAAAGGGAAAGGGAACACTCAGATATTTATACAACAACAACAACAAATACCAAGCATTTAGTCCCAAACAAGTTGGGGTATTTTTACTTGTATAAATTTTATGACACTTAATAGTTTCCCTCAAAGAATAGCATTTGCTTCTACAAATGAGTGTCTTTCAAGTAATCTATACAAATGATAGTTAAAACTACTACTTTTTTTCAAATCTCCAGTTAGCAGGTAATTGTACAGCGCTAACAAAAAAATTTATCTTGCCAACAATTGCCCATCTTTACTCAATAATATCTTACTTGTGACAAGAAAAATTAGAAATATATAAACACAACATATCCTTCTGGAGGAACAGTAAAGGAGCATAGTTTGGCAATCTTGCAAGTAATTAAAATAATTCTTTAAATGTTGTGTGGGAGTATGCAAGATGATTCTTATAGATATGTGACTTTGTAGAAGTTTTTGCAAGGGCACAACATGAAATTAGGCAGAAAAGCAGATAGAAAATACCATAGAGGGTGCCATTGTTGTCAGGCAAAATAGCAATGAGCAAGTCGAGCTCGCGCCTCTCAGGTTGCAACTTGACCACTGCATCATGGTACCGTGCCTTCAGAGCATGTTCCAATTGATCAGGTCGTGCACTCAATGGGGGTAGCACTGGCTCAAGTGCAAAATCCTACGATATTTTCAAGATCAACACAAGAAATATATTAGTGGGATATATCTCATTTCAATAATTACTACTTTTTGTACCTTGTCAATTTTACTTTTCACTTCTTTGTGAAACCTCTTCAACTTATCTATCTATCAGAGACATTTTGTTTGTTTAGCATCTCAAATGGAGAGAGGCTTAAACATCAAGACTGGACATAATCCCAAATTAGTGTTTTACCATCTTATACAGGACCAGACAGCACTAATGGCACCTAATATGACTAGCCAGTACATCAATATAGATTGTGATATAATGGCCTAATTACTAGTGTGTCCATAATTAGTGTTGAAGATCAAGAGCTCTAGCATATGAGTAGTAGGCTAACTATCAAGCCCTGAATGAATTTGTTAATAAAAAAATATATATCTGGAGAGTGAAATTGTGAAAATAGGGGAGAGGGGGGCTTACTATTCCAGAAGTGTGGCACATGACAGCAAGCTCATGACAGAATCCACGAGCAGCTTGATCTTGTACATTACGTGCAAAGTTGATGCAAATCCAGCTCTTCACTTTCCCGCCACTCCACATTTTCTGTAAATTACAAGCAAAAAAAACAGAGAACATTACCATATGCAAAAGCATATTATCAGTTTCAGCAAACAACAGACAAATAAGATGAGGCACATTTTATCCAATAATATTCAGGTATTACCTTATTCATCATATTCCATTGGCCGACTCTTGGTTGGCAATCTTTCTCTCTCCCTGTGTCATTGTATTTGAGCTGCCAGACCAGGATAATAATATTTTTCAATAAGACAAAAGGAGCAGTAAAACTGAAATAAATTAGACTGATGGAGGCCTTTACCATGCATAAATATGCTTTCAACATTTTCATTTACAAATTCAGTGTTATGACTTAGTAAAACAATAGCTTCTTTTGTCAATTTCAAACGCAGTGCTACATGAGGTCATGATATGCTCAAGATGAATAAGATTTAAGAACATACCTTTGGAGCAGGTAAAATTCTAGCCTCCACCTGTGCCAACCTATCGTTGATCTTGATACCAAATTCCTTTGCATAGGGATCATTCTGGTAAGCATTGTGGCGAACCGTCTAACAGCGATAATAAACAAGATTAGTGTAAGCATCCATCGCAATTCATAAGCCCATTTTAAGAAAAGAAAAAACATAGAAGAAAAAAGAGGGAGAGCAGAAGTAAAAATTACCCGCATAATATCCTGTTCTCTATCTAGAGGGCGCTGGCATGTGACTTTAAGCAAGGCAGTTATTTGTCTCTCATTCAGCTTCTTGGTGTACCGCTGTCCCTCCACTATTTTGCACACCTATAGATTTTATTAACCAAAAGCACAAAGAGAGAGACTCAACTTCTGCATATTTTTTGAAAAAGAGGGTGAAACCAAGAAAAAGGGAACTGGCAAGTAATTTGCTCACCTCCATTGGCAAGTAATTTGCTCTCTGCTGGTTTCCTACTTGCAGGCAAGGAAGGTAAGTGTGCTGAATTATGAACCCATATGTTTCTTGAAAATATTGCACCACCGATTTCATGGTGCCTTGCTCATCTACAGGGAACCTGTTTCACAAGGCAAATGTTATAACTACCATGTAAAAAAGAAAAATGCATACTGTGTTTTATAGATATATATCATTGTGCATACCCAGTACAACTGTACAAGTACATGCCAGGTGTTTTACTGTTTCATTTTTTGTTTTCTAATTAATTAAAATTGTACAACTTTGCATTAAAAAATGCTCACGTTAGCTCTCTAGTGGCCTGTGCTGTCAACCCAGTTATGCGATACTTCCTCCTCATGTTACCACGGTGAGTAACTTCTACCCTCACACCTCTCAGTGCCTTCTTTATCTGCAATTAATAAAAAAAAAAAAGAGTTACAAAAATGTAAATTACAGAAGTTTCAAACGCAAGTGAAGTTAAGACTTGCGAGTAATCAAAAGTGAGACCTACCTTGACTCGATCAGAGTCAGACAAAGGTCTTCCCTGGATGTCTCTATTCAAAAGTTCGCATACAAATTCAATCACCGGTAACGGCTCAATGAAGGCAGTTGATGACATATCTAACATGGCAAGAATATGTGGCAAGTTATAATACTGCACAAATGACACTACGAAGCAACTATTATAAAAATAATAGATGTATGTTATGTATATACCAATATTAAGCGACAACCCCATCTGAGTAGGCCTTATACTTTGGTAAAACCCTCGCCAGCTCTCCAAACCCTCGCCAAGTGTCTGCCTATTCCCCAAACCAGGAGAATAGAAAGAGCGGCCGATGGATGCATACCTATAAAGAACCAAAGAATTTCAAAGAACAAACAATTGAAAGAAGCTTGATTTATATTAATACATTACTGGGATTAATCAACTACCTAGTGGTAGGCAACTCTCGCAAGACAATGTCTAGTACTTGCAAAGCATCTTGGGGCGCATCAGCCAGACGGCCAGCTAAGAACAACTCAAGGGGGTGAAGGTCAGTGCGTGCAGCAAGCTTGATCACCACCGAAAAGCTCCTCTGTCTCCTGAAATAAGAATTAAAAATGTGTATATATGAGTCTTTCAATCATACAAAATATGATCATTTACAAACCCCGACGGTATGCCCAATGAAGTGGCATATATACGACCAAATAACAACCGAGCCCTCTATACAATTATAGTTGTTATATTATATGGGCTAAAAAGACCTAGTATATTTGCACAAGAAAGATAGATGAGCTCAGAAAGTTATGTAAGATCCAACAAGGGTTAATAACAAAAATCTAGAAGCACATTGGTGGCACCTTGGCAGGAACATTAATCTGCGTGGAGGCAACAAGACCAATATGTGTTCCTACGGGGCCATTAAAACCGTGTGCCCATCCATCCCTAGAACTATTTATCACAAAACTCTCTTGTTCCAACATTCCCCCAACCTACCCCAACTTTCTCAAATTCAAAACAGACTATAATGAGAAATCAGGGTAATTCCAAACCAAAACTAGGGATCATCCAATAAGTAGTAGAGGTGCATGGTGTTTCTTCCCCCCCCACTGGATAAGGTACGATATGGCTACGATGGTATGCAGTATGAACAATATCTATATAATTCACTTCAAATGAAAATAATAATAGTAACAAAATACGGCTGTCAAGAACAATAAGTACCCTGAGGCCGAGCCACTCCCATCATCTTCGTCTATTAATGTAATGTCAAATTGTTTGGACATGAAAGGGAGTGCACCAGCAGTGTACAAGCTCTTGCGGCCATCATAAACCGGGAGGCGGCCTCCCAAGTGTGACTCTTTGTACTGTTTCACCAGATTATGCATCACTGCACGGTTAACGATGCGCGACTCCACTTCCGGAGACATTGACACCTGTTCAGAAATGTAAAATAGCTCACTGACACAGGAAAAGCGAAGATAAGAACAGTAAATACTCAAATGTTGTACTAGTTTTGAAAAGATTCCAATTTCATCAATTGCACTTTGGCTGAATGAGACTGAGTTTAAGGTCAGCAAACCCTAGATTAGGCAACTAAGCAATGGTGTGCCATTTTGTAAAACTTAATCCAATCCAGAGTTGGACAACACGATTAAACAACTACATCTCAATCGAGAGTTCATTCAGTATCAATTGAACCCAACTGAGACGCACAACAAGAATATTTTAAAACTGGTGGTGCAAACCCATGGAGAAAGTAAGAAGCTAACATCATAGTGATGAAGATCCTTGTTCGGCAATTCAGCAAAGAAATGGTTTGCTTTGACAACACATTTTATGCCAATACTGCCCTTCCCAGGCCGCAGAGGAAACCTCATAGACTTGCTCGAAGCAACTGGAACAATTGGGCCCGCTACAGGAGCGGGTGGGCCCAACGGCTGGACAGCTTGGCTTGAGCTGGCCTCGCCTTGAACAGACATCTGTGTAAACTGTTCAACCACCTGTGCCGTAGGAGATGGAGCTGTGCAACAAGTAAAATTCTTATGAGTTTTAGGCAAAGAAGAATTCAATAATTAATTATGTTCTAAAACTTATGAGTAGTTATTCCAACCCCCAGCCACAATCAAATTTTTGCTTTTGTCCCTGATATAACTTTATCAAAGTAATATCGAATATTTGGGGACACAGTTTCAACTCCTCATCCCCACCCCAACAGAAATTTACAGAAAAAGAAGAGAAAGGAAATGGAAAATCGCCTATGTTGTTATCATATCCCCGTCCCAACCACTTACGACAGCCAACATTTCAACCCATAAATTGAAATTAGCAAAATGTACCTTACACCATTGATCTCGGTGCCTCGATTCAACTAAAAACCCTAAAAAGTTTCTCATACATTTTGGAAGTCCTAGGACCAGACCCAACCCGAACTACAAGGAAAATTACTTCAACAAATTTGCAACTAGATCCAAAAGGAACCTAAAAATACCACCTACAATACTGACCTGTGGCCTCAACGGGCAACTGTAGAGGCGGAGACGGAGCCCGCGTTGCTTGGTGCAGCTCGGGAGCCTGCTGGCTCGTGGGACCCACATGGTAGGGGCGGGGCCCCCTTCCAGCTGCCACATCAGCCCTGTAAAATCCCTGCTGTTGCTGCTGAGGCTGAACCTGCTGAGGAGGACGTACCCATCCCCTGCCCCCTCTGCCACCTGCTCCTTGCTGATATGGAGCCCGACCTCTGGGAGACTGCTGTGGGGCCCCACGCCCCCTTCCCCTCCTACCACCGCCAGTGTCAGACATGCTTCAAGACTGGAAACAGAAAAATGAAATGGATAATGTGGGGGTCGATAAATAGAAAACGGAACTAAAGAAAGAAAGTGTTTGGACACTTCTGGGGGAGAGATGCACCTCAATTAAACAATACAGGTTTTGAGGATTAGTAATTAGAAAAGGTACTGGTTTTGCATTAAAAATTTCTGGCTTCAGATCTATGTACTATTAAACAAACCAAAACTACTGTGCACAAAGAATTTTGTAATTATTAAAACAAATTATTAATTATTATCTAGAGAAAGTGCTAACATTTACATAGAGGCTTACTCAAAGTCAAACAAGGGCATCTTAGTTTTGTAAAATCAACAATTTAACATATTAAACAATAAACATTCTAATTTTTTAATTATGCATTACATGACCTCTTACTTAGCAAGCATGAGGTTATTAAGGTGCAATATCATCATTCTAGGCACAATATCAAAAACTTTATTTTAAGTATGTCCAATTGCAAAAGGCCCGACCCATTTCCTAGAGGAAAAACAGAAAGGAAATCTATGCTTCTACAATGTTTTTCATGGCCTTTGCAGATATGTTTATAAGACATTTTGCTACCTGGTAACTGATTTTTCTGATGCTGTACATGTTCTTTTATATTCAGTTTTGCTAGAGAAATTTAAAAAAAATTTATGCAATTGAAGACTTGATGGAGTTATATAATGCAATAAATAGACTGTACCGAAATTGTGTCATTTGTCACAATTCATTTATTTACTTTTATATGCATGATTTTGTTATTCTTTTAATTAATTACTTCATCATAACTAAATATGAACGGCGATAAAACCCCAGGTAATCTAGAAAACAATCTGAATCAATTAATCAAAAGCCACTACTGATGATTATTAAAAAAGAAAAAAAACAAACCCCCCCCCCCCCCCATTATCGCAAGTCCTCCCCAGCACACTCCTAAAAAATGAGAAAGAAAGGGGAAAAAACAAAACAAAAAAGCATCATGACAAAAAAAAAGGAAAAAATTAATAAAATTGCCCTATAAGAAGTTTATTCCTCTTATCGCTTGGCTAAAATAAAAAAATTAGCCCAAACAAAGAGGAATTTTTCTAGATAGCATCCCTTGTTTCCAATTAACTCAGAACAAGCCAAAATATAAAGGGAATTTAATAGTTCACAGACTTAAAAGAAATATTACCGAAGTATTAGCCAAATAAAATCCAAAACCACTAGTAAAGTATTTCTTCAAATAAAAAGGAAAATCAAAGTCTCCGAAGATAATAGCCTCTCGTTGAACGCACAGCGACAATACGAAATTAATAAATGAAATTTCCCAAATAAAAACCACCGATAGAGAGAGGAAATTTAAAATTAAAAGGAAGAACCTGCACTAGAAGTGAGAAGCCGATTCGGAGGCGAAATCGCTTTGCAAAAAACCCTCACTCGGTTCAGATTCTCTGAGAGAGGAAGAGAGAGAAAGCAGTTGGTACGAAAAGGAGAGGACTGAGGAGAGTGGTGTGATGGAGAATTGGAGAGAGAGAGTCGGAGTGAAAAAAGACAATCTGAGATCAAATTATAACCCCCACCGGGCGGTGAAGAAACTGCACTTACCTTCTTATTACTGACATCCGGGACCCACTCGTCAATTCTTTTGCTCCTGGAGCCAGGTGTCATTGGTAAGCTTTTGAGGAGGCACTAAACTGTATTGGCTGCATACGCCTGGAGCACGGGAATTTGAATAGTTTATTGAGACTTTTGCAATTTCACCCTTCTTTTTTTCTTAATTTATAATTTTAGTGGTCTCGTTTTTCAAACAAACATTTAATGAAGAATCGTGCTATTTGGGTTCATGAAAATCAAACTGAATAGGTACAGAGTACAGACAGCGACACTCAAACTTTTAACGAATAAAGTATTACTTAGTTGAATAATTGTACTATATCAAACTTATCATAAATTTTAATGCAACTGGCTCAGCAACAGTTATCCACCAACTAGTTGATACATTAATAAAAAAAGGTTATCATAATTAATGAGAGCATGAGAACGTGCTGGACTGGTGTAAGTTTCAACTATCAAGCACAATCAAATTTTAAAAAACTAGCAAGTTATGCTTGAAAAATAAATTAACAACATTGGGTTTGATGTGCAAGAATCAAAACCCTAATTTTCTTTTCTTTTCCCTATAGCTATGGGGACCACAGAGTGATTTGATTTTTCAGGAAAAAGTACGCCTGGTGGAAACTGATACTTCAATCCCGGCTTTTTCATGATTAAAGAAATTTTATGCTTATGATAGTGGGGTCCCATTAGTCAGATATAACCACCGGTGTTCTCCCAGTCATGATCCAGGTGCAGCTTGTATGAAAAAACTTTTAGATTAACGACAAAGCACTCCGCTTTGTCCGACCAAACATGAAAACTCACCACTGGGTCATGGATATTGCCATGCCTCAGTTCAAAATGGAAAATCACACTATCACCCACGTTGCATATTTACGGCCTTTTACAAAATGTAGCTTTTATCTGACGTGGCTGGTCTATTCGACCGTCGCGTAACTTATTTTCACGCCAAGTTAAAAACCGCGGTGTTGTTTAGGCACGGTACAAAAGATTCTGATAGCATTCGATCGTGGTTCGTGACTAGAGTCTAATCCAAATAAAAAAAAAGAGTATAGGCTAATCACATGGAAATTTTGGTGCCATAACGGAGCACAGGGAAAGTTTGTGACAAAAATTCGACAATGTAATAGCAAGTACCGACCAGGGGCGGAGTCAGACTTTCAGATTATGGGGGTCAAATGTAAATGGGGGTCAAGCATATAAAAATTTTCTATTACGAATGGAGATCAATTTCACACTATCTATAATATTTTACTTTAATCTATATTAAAATAGAGTATAAAAAAAAAAAATTCAAAATGAATGGGGGTCAATTGACCCCCATTCAATGTATGTGGCTCCGCCTCTGGTACCGACTGTCTTTTTAATGAAATTGCGGAGATATTATGATGATAAAAGTTTGCTTATCCAAAGAAGAAAATATCTTGCTTTCTCGTTTTGGTAACACTTTATTCTTTACTTAGCATGTTATTTTCTCGTTTTGCCTAAATCATTACACAAAAGCAACATGCTGTGTCGTGCAAAAGTGTGAGATTAAAAATGTGATATATTAATGAGTTCGGCTACCATACTACTAGTGTCATTTCAAACTAAATAACACCACATCTTAAATTATTGGATCTACTTTAATATTCGTGTACAAAATAGCGCTGGACTGACACTAGTGTCTTGTACGAATATTAAAGTAGATCCAATGATTTAAGATGTGGTGTTATTTAGTTTAGAATGACACTAGTGGTATAGTAGCCGGACTCTATATTAATATATGATCATTTCCGGTTTTACCCTCCCTTATTTCTAGAGATGCTAAACGGTATGTTGCCTGTGTTAAATGAAATATGATATATTATGATTGGACAGCGCTACGGTGCTACGCGTAGCATAGAGCCCCTTCGTGCTACGGCTCAATTTTTGAGTTTTCAAAATTCTAACGGTCGATCCGAACCATTCAACATGATCTCCATATGAATATGTACTCGCAAATCAAATTTTACATTTTTTTTAATTTTTTTACTGTTTATTAAGCCACTTTGAAAAAACACTAATTTGTACACGACAGTAAATTTTTCTGGACCATTGGATCATCGATTTTCAAAGTGGCTTAATAAACAGTAAAAAATTCTAAAAAAAATGTAAAATTTGGTTTGCAAGTGCATATTCATCATGTTGAACGGTTCGGATCGACTGTTAGGATTTTGAAAACTCAAAAATTGAGCTGTAGCACGAAGGAGCTCTATGCTACGCGTAGCATATTAGCAAAATCCATTATGATTAGAATAAATGAAATATGATATATTAATGACGAGGAACTTAACTTGTGACGGTGTGGGAAATTTTGATTTATCTAAATACATCGCACAAAATAATGTGAGATTTAGATTCATTTGACCCAGAAAGAATCACAATCCGTATATATAAATGAACCATTGACTCTGTTATAAGGCATCAATTCAAGGAAATGAATAAATGAAAAAAAAAATTATTCCATCTTATTATTTATTAGTTTACATTTCTTTTAGAATTATGAGTAATTTTCTTTAACCATACAGCAGTAACAAATACAATTCATTTTACCTAATGGTTGCACATGTTCACAAAACAATTTTTAATTCATGCAGTACACCGCAATAGAGTCAAAAACAACTCCACCCATAATTGTTGTCCTTTATTCTTTTTAATAAAATGTGTACCGTTATCTAACCATCATAACATGCCTTTGGCCTTTTTTTAAAAAAAAAATCTGCCCACAAACCTTACAAATCATTTTCCAGATATCTTGCCTCTATTTTCATCAATTTTATATTGAAATTCATCAAAAAAAAAAAAAATTAATCAAACACCTCAAAAATTGGATATATTATTTGAAGGAATATATTAGACTGATAAATTTAAATTATGTGCGCTAAAACTTAAAACTAGAAGGATGCATTTTTCAAGTTAAAATGCATCTTTCCACACACCAAATTCTAACACATATATGGACAATTTAAGTAGCAATTTTAAATTGAATCAACAGGCCAACGGAATAAGCTCATCCCAACGGAATGTGATTCGCTTGTGCGTGATGTGTCTCTCTTTCGTCGAAAATGATACGTTATGCAAACTGATCCGGTCACGTTACGTTACGTGATTAATTTTTATAACATTAATTTTTATTTTTATTTATTTGACAATATTTTCGTAATCAATTCACAACATGTTAGTCAAGACATATTTTTTTTTAAATCTTACATGGCGTAGAGAATCCGGGATTTGCTGTGGAATATTTGTGTTATTTATTTATGAGTTATGACTTATGAGTATGGAAATTGGATAAAGCAAAGATAATAAAGAGAGCGAGATGATTGGATGATTGGATATTCGAGTTCGTTACTTGGTATTGCGGCAACCGACATGTTCCTCTTCTCAATGTATCAGTCACCGCTACAGGCTACAGACTACAGAGATGTGGATGCATGTGTTTTGCAAATCATCCATTGCCTTTTCAAATTCAAATTATCCGATAAAAAATTTAGGATTGTAGAATTACAGTGAGGCTTGTATTGAATTAAAGAAGAAAGAGAGAGATGAGAGATGAGAGATGGCGCTCTGATCCATGAGCCCATTGAGTGTGTAATTTGACGGAGACTCAAAAGAAAGAGACCGCCTTTAAATCCTACCTTTTGAATTGATTTGATTTTGACCCCACCAACTTGTACCAGTACACACCTCAATTTTCAATTCTTATCCGCTTCAGCCACGCACTGAGTAGAGGTGCTACTTTTATCCGATTACCCGTATCCGATCCGGAACCGAACCGGATCCGACCTGGAACCGACCCGGATCCGGTTAATTTGGGTAGGGTATGGTTTAAAAAATATAACCGGTTAAATTATGGGTACGGTTACAAAATTAATAATTTATTATCCGATCCGGATCCGAACCGGAACCGATATTGTAATGGATAGGATATGGGTTTGAATTAGTTATCCGACCCATAACCGAATCCGACCGGATACCCATATAAATACCCGATAAAACATATATTAATAACTATGAAAATACAATTTTACATATAATCAAATTAACAAATGTCATCCTAATAATCACATTTTGCATATTAATTTTTTAATAAAATTTATTGCTCTAAATATATCTTTCAATATCTGCCTTATATATCATCTGCATAATCATGAAAATTTATTGCTCTGAATATATCTTTCAATATCTACCTTATATATCCTCTGCATAATCATGAAAATTTATTGCTCTGAATATATCTTTCAATATTTGCCTTATATATCCTCTGCATAATCATGAAATTGTATTGCTCTCATTGATATGTCTTTGCAATAAATCTCATTGAAATCAAATATCTGTCATAAATTTAATTCTCTATTAAAAAATTAGTATTAATATTTCATTCCTAGATTTTTTGAATCATAGAAAAGGAAATCACCATCTCCAATATTTTACTTTCTCAAATTCTTGGGAGTTGTGACATATACCCACTTCGGATCCGGAACCGCCCATATCCGGACCGGACCCGATAATCCACAAACAAGTTATGGGTATCTATCTATCCGGAACCGAAAGACTGGATCCGAAATATCTACGGGTAGATAGATATCCGGATCCGGACCCGACTGATTTGAAACAAATAAGTATATGGATCGAAATTTGGACCCGAACACTTTTAGAATACGGATCCAAATATAATAGTATCCGGACCCGACCCGACCCGATAGCACCTCTAGCACTGAGATCACATTTCTTGCTATTTAAAAAATAGCAAGATTTTAATATACCCCTCAAAAATCTCAAAATTAAGTACTTTTCATCTAAAATTCAAAATATCACATTTTACCATTCTAAATTTCAAAAACTCACAAATTTACAAAATTTATTGACTTTTCTATTAAATTCATTCAAAATTTATAAAGTATCCATTTTACCCATTATTAAAAAATAAAATAATCCGTTTTCTTACACATACTACATATTTTTTTTTATTTTTTTAATAAAGGGTAAAATTAGTACCTTATGAATTTAAAATGAGTTTTAATATAAAAATTAATAAATCTGATAAATTTGTGAGGTTTTGAAATTGAGAAGGGTAAATATGATATTATGAATTTTAGAGAGACCCCCCTTGATAATTATGATAATTGAGTTACTTTAAGTTAAAGTGGTTTAAACTATTTTGTATTTATTTAAAACTTGTTATTTAAGTCATTATTTAGAAATGCAATTAAGAAGAAAGGGAGAAATTGAGAAATATATATATTTTTTGACAGCAAGTCCCACAGGCGGAATAATCTAACTCGCTTGAAGAGTGGTCTAACTTAATCTGTCGTAACTTCATTATTATTCCATTGTAAAATATTGTCTTTTGAAAGTTTAAGAGAAAAATAAATCTTTTGTGGTGCTTTTAGTTTGAGTGGTTGTCATGTGGATCATGAAAAAACACATTAAATTTATAGTCTATTCATAATTATGAACCCATACGATTCGAACAATAATTAATTAATTATACGCTGGTTAGGCTCTTAAATTTAAATAATAAAAAATAGTCTCTTTAATTGACAAAAGATAACAAATAAGATTTTTAACCTTACATTACAAGTCGTCCACTTGTCTTGATAAATAAACATAGTTGTATTGAATATGAAAAAGGATTGCGCGAATGATAATTAATTTACACTTTTCTAATAATGAGGTGCAATTTAAAAAAAAAAGGATCTCCGGTTCCATTTAAAATGGAGAAGACTTACATCAACTCGGCTGCCAAGAGAAGAGAAAAGGTCCCACACGGCCCGCATTTGGTCACCATCACCTTTAAATTTCTTCTTTCTTTCGGTTTAGTAACTTTCTTGAGATAAACTGAAATCAAAATTTTCGACTCTTAAAATATTTATGAATAATTTTGGTTGAGTTTTAAATACACCAACTATTTTGATTATGTAATTAGTCATCAGATTCATAATAAATTCTTTCTTTTGCCGAGTCAAATCTTTTTTATCCGCATTGAGATTTGAGTGTATATGATTTTTCACAAACTCAAAAATTGTCCGTACTATCTTGTTGTCGTCGATCGAACGATATTCAAAGAGAGAAAATTTTTTATCGGTAGTAATTAATAGAAAATAAGAGAGAGAAACAGAAAGAGTACAGTAGTATTTGTTGGTAGTAAGATCGGTAGTATTTCTACTGATTTTAAAAATAAAAAAGTTTAGATCGGTAGGAATTTTACCGATCCAAATCAGTTTTTTTTTCTTTTAATTTTTTCTAGTAAAATATATTTTTTTTTACAAAAATAGATAAAGTATTTTAAAATTTAGATATATAAAAACATTCCATTTATTTTTTGAAAAACTTTTCATATTTTACTAGAAATCAAATATAAGAATTCTCTTTATCTATACATTAGATTAAAAAAAAATTAAGATCAGTAGAATTGCTACCGATCTTACTACCAATATAAATAATACTGTACTCTTTCTGTTTCTCTCTCTTCTTTTCTATTAGTTACTACCGATAAAAAGTTTATCAACTAGACATCGGACTTGGTATCTTGAACTTCCTTCACTGTGAAGATCTTCCTCATTCTTCACGAGAAGGCATTTTTTTGTTTGTTCCTAATTTCACTTTTTATCTGTCTAAATAAAAATGAAGCCAGGGGATGAGGGATGTCAACATTCCAAATGAATCTCATTGAAAGAAGCAAAGCAAATAAATTCCTTTTTCATTAGCTTTTTTAGAGCACCTCTCTTGCCTTGCCGGGGAAGGAAAAAAAAAGAAAAAGCTACCTTTTTCATTATCTTATTATTCCATTCATACAATTTCAAGAACACAAGCACGGAGGAAATTCTTTTTTTTGAACTTATTTATCGGATAAAGACGTGAATGAAAAACTATTTTACGAAATAAAATATGATGCAATATTACAAAATAAGTTAATCACATATCATTTTTTGAGTTGGGCTATTGTGCTTCATGGAGTAAATATTATTGGAATGTACTTGGAGATCAAATTTTACATTTTTAAATTTTTTTTACTATCTTCCTCAAATAGAGGATTATTGTAAATCTTCGTATTGAGCCGTTACCCGGGAGGGGGTCCGAATCCCGAGTTGTTCTTGTGTCTTTTCTTCGCGACCCAACTGAGCCTTGTCGGCTGGCATGTTGCCGGATCATGGGCCCTATTTCTTTTGGTCTAGGGTTGGCCCCGACAGGGGGGGTCTGAATCCCAGACTGTTCTTGGCCCATGATTGACTTATTGAGGGCCTTATTTTGTTTGACTCCAGGTTGGTCCTTAATGGGGTCCGAATCCCGGATTGTTTATAGGCCATGATAGAGCTAGTTGAGGGCCGCTGGCACATGATCCTATCAGTTCTGATCGACTGCTTGAACTCTGAAAATAAAAATATGGACATAAAGTAAAACATGACATTTACTTCTTGAAGTACATTAGCCAAACTCTAATTTTTAATCATTTAGTTAATATAACATCTACAATGACAGCAAGATATATTTAATGAGCATTTTATATGGCGATTATTAGTAATTGATTTGTTTGTTATCCGTTAATTTTAACAAATAATGGCAGAAAATAGCTAAGAACAATATAAGACTAATGCTCATCAAAGGCATGTCCTGATAATAAAAAAAAAAGAGGTCCGAATAAAATAATTTTCAATAAGTAATGTGTTGACAACTTTATTATATTTTGAACTTAATGCATACTTACCAGTTAGGTCAAAATCATTGAATCATTAAGAGTAGATCATCTGCCCAACAGCTCAAGTTTTTATTTAATTTTAATTTTTCATTTGGCAACATTTCTATGATGCTCCATCCATTGATTGATTGATCCATAAAATAGCTTAGGTGCAGCCACTAGGCCATTGTGAGTCCCCTTTGCAAATTATGCTGTCTGTTCAAACTGTAGGAGATGAGAATAACACACTTTAATTTGAGAGAGGAAGGGGTTCTCTTCCATGGTCATCAAACTAAAGGATATTGGTGCGGACGGTATAAATTTACGGAACAATTAATCGAAATTAGTGTACATTTAAATTTGCTTGTGTGAATCTCAATGCGAATCAGACAATTTTAATCGGACATCTTACATATTTTGGTCTGATGTCCATTAAAAAACCGCACAAGGTTGTTATGGAGTTAATAGTTTAATCATTTCTCGATTGATTTGACCCGTAAAATCCGTGTATAGTAGAGATAAATCCTATAAATTGGAAATTTTAAAGAAATTAGAAGCGGTTCGATAGGCATCGAACTAAATGCAATCCAATGTTAAGTCAAAACTATCTGATGCGCTAGATCAATATTCGCACAAACAACTGTAAGATCTATGCGGATCAAACGCACACAAATTTTGATGCAGATCAAACTAACTCTGACCGAGCATCGCTCAACGGACCAGTCCCATTTCAATTTTAGAAAGGTTAGACCGTGTTAATTACATGTCTCAAAACATGTAAATCTAATTTGAATTGGATCCGATACCCATCAGATGGGTCAACACCCGTTAGGGCCTGAGAAATTGTAATTCATACCGTACAGACTGTACAGTTGTACAGTGGGTGTACAGCAATCTCATGAAATCCGTATTTCTCTTGAACCAGAGAAATTAATAATGCCGCATTAAATGTGATCATTTCAGCTAGACAAGAATAGTAGAATACTAGTTCATCATAATCTCGGTGTACGGTTTGTAGTTGTCTTTCTTCATCTAAAATTCTAAATGCTGTTCATGAAAGTTTGTAGATTTCCCAAATAGCTTTATTTTTGGATGCACATATATGTCTTTCTTCAAAAAAAATTACACACTGGTCATGATGTTGCCTTAATTTGGCAGTACGGTTTGTTTTTTACGTTGCATGTACTCATTAATAGCAAAATTGTCCTTCTTTTTGCTGTAGATATATAGTATGGTCCCAATAATTAAATCAATTGACAAAATTGCAATAGCGGTGTACAGAACAATTTAGGTTATAAAAAGGTAAAAAACAATCCATACCAGAGATTTACTGTAATGTATTTATTGCTTATGAGGAATAATGCAACTGTATAATAAAACTATTTCTAACCGTCTCAGAGAAACAGCGTCATTGCAGTTGAAAGTAAAAATAAATAAACTATTCATATAACCGATCGTTGGAAACCGGAAAACTTGTGAAAATAAATAAATTCTTCAGATTCCTTGCACTGCATTTATTTTTGAAGTTTAGTTGCTCCATATAATTCAGTACAAAGAGAAAGAGGCATGGAGGTATTTGTTTCTGGAAATTGAACCCAGACTTCTGTACAGTAATTTACTAATTTTGTCTGTCGCTGGCATTTAATGCTCAAAATTAAGTTAAATTAAAAAAAAAAAAATAAATAACAAAGGTGCTTCCGTACGGCCGCCGTGTCCAACGAACTGGAAACTTTTCGAAGCGCGTGATTGGAAAGTACAACCGTCCAATCGCAGATTCTTCGGAATCTTTTCCTCGATCGTTGCTAGACCGTTGGATACCTTGACCGGACTCTCCTAGCCGTCCGTACTATTGGAGGAAAAGATACCCAGAGAGAGAGAGAGGTTCTAGAAGCTGTACCCAACGGCCAATTATAAACAGCCGTGTGTTTGTCGTAAAAAATATTGTGTGCATTTTGACGGGAGACTTTGTTTGTTCTTCAGGCAAGTACCATGTGATTGGTCAGGAGGAAAGATAGCTCGCACTTGCGCTTTCTAGATGTTCTGCGGCAGAATTCTCTAAGATTTCTACGCAACCATTGTGGATTTTCCCTCATGCCGTGATTCACTACACGGAGTCTGCAGATTGGATTAAGGAATTTGTCCTGATGCCCTGATTCTTGATTTAAATCGGGGGAATATATTTCTTTTTACGCTTTAGTTAATGCTTTGGAAAAAAAATATTAATGAACCTTGAAAAGTACCGCGTTTTTTTTTTTTGGATGAAAATCCAGTGAATGGTTTGGTCGTTTTCAACGACTGATCAAAGTACTTCTGCAAGATACCTTTTTCTACAGAGCTTCTAGAAACAGGTAAAATTAATTATTTTGTCAGTCAGGAATGAATTTCATTGCCTAAAAATATGATGGTAAACTGTGCTATTTTTTTTCTTCCAAATTTAAAATAAAACATTCAAGGGATTAAATTTGTTGCAGAGTGAGGCTACAATAATTTGCAATGCGCAGATCCATCAGTGTTATGTATATGTATCTCCGTTTTCAAAGTTAAAACAGTCAATTCAAACTGTTCAATTTCATATGAAAATGTATTTGAAAAAAAAACTTTTATATTTTTTAAAACTATTTTATACTAATTTTAAATAGGCAAAAAATCACTACTTATAGATGGTCTGTAAGCTTTAGATCAGGTGATTTTCTACCTATCTCAAAAAATGTAAAATTTGATCTCCAACTTCAAGTACATTCTTCATATAAAGATTTAAAAATAGAAATATAAATCCATTATACAAACCTACTTTAAAAAATACGAATTGCAAATTACCATAGCCTCACTCCTTTATTGCATAAAATCCCAACTATATTGTATGCAACAAGTACAACTTTGAATACATAGACTACATAGTTCGGACCAATAACTTTCCTTTTTCATTCTATCATTCGGAACATGCAGCGCTTAAAGGCCCAAATTAGATTTATAATCTATCTAGCGGTCTTAAAGGCCCAATAGGAACAACCAGCTCATCTCATTAGCTCAATGTAATGAAATGTGCAATATGGTTGTCCCAAAAAAATATATTAAAAGCATCACTGGATTAAAGAATGACATTCAAAATAGAAGTACAATTCAGTCAATCAAAAAATAATATTCTATTGGTGTCTAATCTGACCTAATTGTTCTATCAAAAATGCTCATCTAACAACACTTATAAATGTAAAAGAATTGTGTATCGGTTATCATGTAAGAACACTACAATTCAGCTTGATTAGAACCGATCTGGCTGAACAAGATAGCCATATCCATTCCTTGTATCATAGTGGGCATCGCCACTTCATACGGGCACTCTTTTGAGAACCCCAATTTCCCCGATTTTTTCACTTTTTTAATGCACCGCTTGAACTTCTCGTGGCACCATACACTCATCATACCTGAATTTTTTTGCATCGATTTGTTCATCAGAAAATGTTTCAGTTTATATATCTGCTTATAATCCCAATCTTACAGTTTTTACAGAACTAGGTTCTTCAGAAGGTCCTCTTATTTTACTACAATTCAATTTCAGTATAAAATAAAATTTAAATTTGAAAAAAAAAAAATATGATGCAGTCAACTAACAGAAAATCAGGATCTGATTTCAATGCCGTACGGCTTTACCAGCATTATTATGGCACAGCCCAGGAGTATTACAGTACAGTTTAAGTGCCGTACTGGTACTATGGTAACGCAATTGGTATTGTACTGGTACCAAGTGGAACAATTCTTCATGCAATAACCGAATTTCAATGATTATTCTGGAATTGCATAAATACATTCTTCTAAGATCTGGTCCAATCAGAGGTCAGAAAAAGAACCTTTTTTCTCAACACATTCGTCATGAATCTTGCAACATGCATCGAGATCGTCGCACGGCTTCTCACCGGGGCATCCTGACCATCCAACCCCACAATATTTCCCATACTTAATTCCCATCGCTATTAATAATTTCAAATTAGAAAAAAAAAAGACGCAAATCAGATTCGAAACCGAACCCTGAAAATATCAAAGCAGTTAAAAGATCTTTGAATTTATTGCTCGGAGCTTACAATTGCAATCCTCCGCCACGCATGATCGGCTACATTGTACCTGGTAGGGATTCAACGCACAGAGCGCAACACAGTTAGAGACACAGAAAAATGAAAATGGACGTGGGAGACAAGAAAGAAAATGATATGCACAGCTGGGAACAAACCTGGGGCTGGTGGTCCGGGATGGCTTCGCAACGAGATGCGAGAGGAAGGAGGAGGAGGAGGAGCAGGGGAAGCGACGGGAGGTGGCGCATCTCTCTCTCGGTCAATCAAATGATTCAAATCTGATGGCGCTGGTCAGCTACCTCCTATCGGGGCTACAAATCACGTGACAAGGAGAAGCGTGCATTTTGAAAATGGGCAAAGGTCATGTGCGAGTAGCTTGACCAATAGGAGTTCGACAGATGGCGGAGGTCACACTTGGCAGCGTCTCATTTGATGAGCAGCTAGAGGGGTTTCGTGACGACGAGAGGATTTTTTTTATAAAACGTAATTAAAATAATTAATTTTAAAGAAACAACATGATTATTGTGTTTTTTACAAAAATCATCAAAACCGAAATGGCAATTTGGTTTAGGCGTTTTTTTTTCTTCTCTAAACCGAATTGGCAATTCGGTTTAAGCTTTTTTTCACAATTCCCCACATCCAACTGTGTGGCAATACGGTTTAGGGGATTTTTTTAGCCTAAACCGAATGCCCCTAAACCGAATTGGCATTTCGGTTTAGGATTTTTTTTTTTTTTTAGATACTAAGAAGAGCAAAATAAAGAAATCTAACATTGAAAATTTGAATTTTTTATTTAAATTATTTGTTAGATTACTTCTTTTGATTTATAATTAGCAAAAAAAAAAATACACTTTACTTGAAATTATGTTGAATTACACTGTATTACAATAAATTATGTTGAATTACACTAAATTACGCTAAATTACAATAACTCCGCTAATTACGCTAAACTACGCAAAATTACGCTAAAGTAGACTGATTTTGTGTCATCTTTCATGAATCATAAAAAAATTTCAAAAATAGTAAAAATTGGTATTATACAAGTTCATTATTTAACTAATTTACTGAGCTACTTAGATGGAGTAATAGAAATAAAAATTCTAATCGGAAACTTCAACTGAAGTTTTGAGGCTCTTCCCTTAGTTCTTTGGCGATTTTGAATTTTAGAAAACAACATAGTAGTCACTGACGCATGCGTATTTTCGCAAGCTTTCCGAAAAGTTGTCATTTGCTGAAATCGGACACTCGAGCGCCGTTTTGATGACCGTTTGAAGTTTCGCCGTCGTTTTTCGCCTTTTCAGTGAAGTTATCATCCCTATTCATATCTAATTTAGCGTAATTTACCGTATTTAGCGTAATGTAATGTAATTTAGTGTAATTTAACTTAATATAGTGTAATTCAACATAATTTCAAGTAATTTAACGTATTTTAGTATAAATATGCTAATTATATATCAAAAGAAGTAATCTATCAAATAATTTAAAAAAAAATTTAAATTTTCAGTGTTAGATTTATTTATTTTGGTCTTCTTAGTGTCTAAAAAAAAAAAAAAAAAAACCTAAACCGAAATGCCAATTCAATTTGGGCTAAAAAAATCCCCTAAACTGAATTGGCAATTCGGTTTGCTCACTTTTCGGATTTTTTGTGGCGTGGTAGCAGAAACGCTGTGAAAAAAGCCTAAACTGAATTGGCAATTCGGTTTAGAGAAAAAAAAATGCCTAAACCGAATTGTCATTTCGGTTTTGATGATTTTTGTAAAAAACACAGTAATCATGTTGTTTCTTTAAAATTAATTATTTTAATTACGTTTTATAAAAAAAATCCACGACGAGATGCGGAGATCTTTTTTGGTTAATAATTTGGTAATAAGTTGGAAATTCTTGACGGATGTAATTAAAAAATAATTCGTTATTGGGTAAGGAAATAATATATTAAAATAGTAATGTTTATTGAAATAATAATGTTAGATACGTAGTGTGTTGTACTGCTTGACAAATTCGAAAACCATTGAGAAGTGCTGAAAAAATAATAATGTGAATATAATATGAATACATCCAGCACTTTGTTACCGTTGAAATAGGTACTAAAAGAGATCTTGTTCATTTCGAAGCATGTGCTTTACATTGGCGGAGACTAAGAGCCTGTTTGGCGCGGTAATTGAATTTTTTTTCTCCACATGCACAGTAAAATTCAGTTCAAAAATTTTCTATTTTCAAACCCATTCCTGTTCCCCTCTTGATGCCGAACATGCCCTAATGAAATATTAGTACCTTTTTGGAACTTTACTATGAAAAAACAAATTAATATACACACACAGATGAATTCTATCAAATATAATGTAACATAAAATATATATATATGAATGAAAATTTCAATAGATGATCATATAATAAATTATTAATTTTGCATATTGGATTAGGTATAACGATATCGATATATAAAATTAATAATTTAAGCAATACAATCAAATTTTAGGCAGATAAAAAAAATTAGACAAATAAATCAATAACTTGGAAAATTAATGTTCAGAAATTATATATATAAATACTTTTTATGATGTTGAGAGTCGAAACTAACGAAAATGAAATCAAAATTTCTTAAATTTTTACACGTGTTTAGAGAAATTAATATAGATTACGTTTAGTATTTAGTAGTAGAAGTTATATATTTATAGTTGAATTCAAAATGTTAAGTTATTATAATGAACTCATAAAAATATAAAAATGTTCGAAAACTTATTTACCATATCAGTGTGAATTTACTGTCACAAAGAATTTTTTAATAAAAAAATAAGACTTATTAAGTCTAGTGTAACTTTTTACCAATATATTTGCGCTGACTATAAATTGAATTGGCCCAGATTCGAAGTAACATGCCATTGCCAACAACATTTTTATAAGAAGAAAACTAAAAGGGCTCCTGGGTAGATTTGTGGACTATGTAATATGCTACTGTTTAATGGAAGCCTACGGGCCTTTTCAACCCAAAAAAGAAAAACAACATTTTTATACAAACAATTACACAGAGTATCCAATAGAAGAAACTTGGCAAGTCCGGAGATAGCTTTCCATGATTCATCCGTGCTAAACATTTTCGCGACATTTCCTGCAGAATCTTCCCGACAGAAGGTTTAAAATTTATGCGATACAAACGTGAGGTTACAAAATAGAAATTATATATGTTCAACCTGTCAGTAGTTCATTGCATAATTATTGATTAAGTAAAGCAACAGGGAATCCGAAAACCATTTATGTCCGGGAGACCGTAACGGCGTGACCTACGTACGATTGATTCTACGACAACCAAATCCCAAATTGACTTTCTTTCCACGTCAGCTCCACTCCATTCACTCCTCTCCTCTCCACGCTCTCTCTGCAAATCCATGGCGGCGGCGGCGGCGCAGTGCAACATCTCTCCTTCCACTTCCCGATCCCATTCCATATACCGTCCATCTCCTACACACCTCCGTCTCTCTACCGTCCGATGCTGCGTCTCCCTCCAAACCTCCAGTCTCACCTCCACCACCACCTCACCCGACCCTCCCCCTCATTTCACCTCCCTCTCCGCCTTCGCTCCTGCGACTGTCGCCAATCTCGGCCCCGGTTTTGACTTCCTTGGATGCGCCGTTGACTCCCTTGGCGACACCGTTACCGCCGCAATTGATCCTGCTTCCCCTCCCGGCTCTCTCTCCATTTCCTCGATTACCTCTGACCTTCCCTCTTCATCGAAGCTCTCTCGGGACCCCCACGTGAATTGCGCTGGCATAGCAGCCTTGGCTGTCATGCGGGCCCTCCGAGTCAGATCGGTTGCCATTTCTCTGACTCTCCATAAGGGCCTTCCTTTGGGGTCTGGTCTGGGATCTTCTGCAGCTTCGGCCGCCGCCGCCGCTGTTGCGGTCAATGAGCTGTTCGGCGGGCCACTCTCTCTTTCCGAGCTTGTTCATGCCGGGTACATAATTAAACCAGATGCTCTGTATTTTCTAAATTTTTTTCTTCTTATGGAAAATTTATTCACACGGTCACATACTGGGGCATGTAATCATACAAAGTATCTGTTTGGACTGTTTGCAGATAACATGACACCTTAAAAAAATTTGTTGAACACTAAGATTTATGCAAGCAAACATAGCAATTTTTCCATGAAATTTTCTTTAAATAACAGTTAATGTTATTCTTAAACATTTTTAATAAACTTGGTGTCCGGCAAATGTGGGGGTACCACTGCAGCTCCAGTTCAAAGAAAAAAAAAGACATGTAATTACATTTAAAGCAAATTTGTTGTAACGAAGATAATGAAATATTTTGTTCTGTATTCATAACGTAGGCTGGAGTCAGAGAAGAAAGTGAGTGGGTACCATGCTGACAATGTGGGGCCAGCCATCATGGGAGGATTTGTACTGATAAGGAGCTATGAGCCGCTCGAGCTGTTGCGGCTTAATTTCCCTGAGGGGAAGGAATTGGTGTTTGTTTTGGTTAGTCCAGATTTTGAGGCACCAACTAAGAAAATGCGAGCAGCGTTACCGGCTGATGTTAGCATGAAGGATCATGTGAAGAACTCAAGCCAGGCGGCTGCGCTTGTAGCCGCGGTGCTCCAGGCAAGTGAAAGACACTTCCTTTTCTTTTTTACTTGTTTTAGAAAAATCATGGATATGTTTTGGCTTGCTGAACAGGTGTTTTGTAATGAATTTTCCTACTGGAGTTGATTACCGAATTCGAAAACTTTTTTCTAATCATAAGGTTGTCAACAGTTTCCTGATATTCGTAGAAAAATCTTTGGTTTGTACTGGTAAGGTGCTGCAGCTTTGGTTAATAGGTCTCTCTTACAATTGGATCAAGTAGACAAATATATGAACAATTAAATTGTTCAAGAGCACATTTGGGAACACACCAACCAAAAGTTGATTTTGTTGTCTTGGCCGACTCAAAAGTCATCTAATGAAAATGCTATCACTGTGTAATAATGAATCTAATTATAATTCCAAGGGAAGAGATGCTTAATATTTCTGTGAATTAATATTTTTACCTTGATCTGAATGTATACTAGAATGCAGGGCATGCTGATCACTTCTAATATGGTGGGATTTTGATATTAGTAAAATATTTTTGCTTTGTAGGGAGATGTGAGGCTGTTGGGGTCTGCTGTCTCATCAGACGGAATAGTAGAGCCAACGCGGGCCCCACTGATCCCTGGTATGGTGGGCGTAAAAAAGGCAGCGTTGGAGGCAGGGGCCACTGGGTGCACAATAAGCGGCGCGGGTCCCACTGTGGTTGCTTTGACAGACTGCGAGGAAAAAGGGAAGTATATTGGAGAAAGGATGGTGGAGGCCTTCTTAAGCGAAGGTGGATTGAAGGCGAAGGCGACAGTTTCCCAGCTGGACAGAGTTGGAGCTAGGGTTATTGATAAAAATGCACTATAGTCTATTGATACAGTGATGTGTTTTCTCGAGCAGTGGGTGCTTAGGATGATCAAAAGAGAACCGGCAATGCCTTCCTTTTCTTTTCTTTTCCTTTTGTGGGTTGGGTTATTTGGTTTGAGGAGGGGGAGTTGCATGGTGGGTGGCAGTGGTGAGGTCGGTGGAGAGGCTGCATGGTGGTGGTGAGTACGGAAAAGCTTTCGAAATAAAAAATAAATAATTTGAATTATTGTTTAGCGAGAATTTGGCTAATTAATATGCCTAACAATCACTATTTGCTTACTCGTAATGGTATACGGGTAGAATTTGCCTGAGCTGGAGCTTGCTCTATATTTGAATAATTGTGGGCTTTGTAATTGTATGTGAATGTGATAAGTGAACTCAAAAGACTTTCTTTTCCCATCTCTCAATAAATTGGTACATTCCATCTTGATTTGCTTGATTTGTAGTTTTGGGTAAATAAATTCTGGAATCATAATTTATTTGTACCTTAGGATTCAACTCGACAGGTTATTGCCTCTCCAATGCGATTGATCTTATATTTGCACTTGAGCTGAAAGCTTCGGCCATATTATAGGCATTGTGGCACTATGGAAGGATAAAAAAAGATGGCCAGGATTTAACAATTCACAAGCTTCAAGATTCAGTTTAGATTAATTGATTAGTAGGCATATCATGTACCTTTACCAGTGTCTTTTTTTTTTTTTTGAAAACCTTCGCAGAGGCTACCTTTACCAGTGTCATGAAAATAGAAGAACAAATTGATTAATGGCGTTTAGTGTTAAGGCTTGCGTTTTGCGGTGGATCCAATTTGCCTCGGTCTCCACACATGCTTCTTCAAAGATATAAAAATCTTACAAACCAATGTAGGTGCGTAATTTAATCATATTCTAAACAAAGTTTTGAATTATTCATCAAGTTATTTGCTCTTATATCTCTCAACAAAATGGTTTAGCTAAAGATAAATCTCATCGTCTGTTGGATTTTCCGTGGCTTCATCTCTATAACCTGTATTGCAGTGGGTTGGTATTCACCTCCATTACTTTATCCAGCAACCCGCTTTGTTTCAACCATGCAACTCTAGTTGTGTAGAACAACTAGAGTGTTAAATAATTTTCTTTATTATTTTTATCTAATATGGAATTTGGAATAAAGAAGTGGTAAACAAATAAATAAATTAAAAATACACAAGTTCTCTTAGTTGAAGGGCAATGCTACAAACAAATTTGGAAACACAATTGACATGCACAATTAAAAACGCTAATAATCATTATAAACTAAATCTATATTTAATGTCCTATAGAGAACCAAAATTTATATCATCTACAATCACTCAGTATGCATGACAAACAAAGTAAAACCAAAAATAATGTATGCATGAAAATAATTAAATTTATTTCATTCATTTAAGATAAGATCCACATGAAGATAGTAGACCAAACTGTAAGTGCAATTGCTGCCACCAAGTAGGTCCATAAAAAAATCACTGAGCATTCCTCTTGACCAACATCAAACAGTTGAGCCATTGTACCTACAATTTCCATATATATTGCACATAAATAAAGAAAAAAAAGGCCCAAATTGACCCAAAAAAGAAAAAAAAAAAATTTAAAAATTGAGAGGTAAATTATCTGTACTTGGTATGAAACAGAGAAAATTTAAATTAGCTCATAGCATATGATTGTAATGAAAAGATGTGCATACCGATATTCATGGCAGGAGGCAGCGTAAATTGTACCATAAGCACATACTGGTACAGCGGATCTTGAGGCAGGAAACCGACATGAAAGGCCGCCTTTACCACTGCTATTCCAATTATGGGAAGAATTACGTATCGCACGACTACTATCGCCATGATTCCTACCGGATTTATATATGACTTGCGTAGACCTGTATAAATATTCTTAGAATGATTACATTAAGAAAAAGATAAGTAAAATATTACTCGTGTTACCTTGAAATGGTAAAGATATCCCGAATAAATCAGGGAGGCTGTGCAGTCAATTTGATGTTTATAATGTACCTTGTGTGAGGTTACCTCCGAGGATGAGTGTAATGCATGGTATTGTACCATCTCTGCATTGAAGAATGGATTACTTAGAAATTAAAAAGGTATTATTGTTCATAAGAATATGGTAAAATACTTACCCCAAGAGCATGATGGAATCTTGAATGACCCGCAAAGGAGCGCCATCTCCTATTATCAAATTCTTGACCCATGGTATTGCACCAACAATAAATCCTATTATCTGAACATGTATAACGAAATTAATTAATCTTTCTTTTACTTGCTAGATTCACCAAAAGGGAAAAATAAATTGTGGTCCTCCATTGGCAATTGGCTTGTACATTTGCAAAAGTTGGTTATTTTTAATGAAATATACACCTTTTCACATACATATTGCAAGAAAAAAATAATCAATTGGAACATTCCCAAGGAATTAATTTTCTTTAGGTATATGCTAGCAAATAGCAATACTACTGGTAGGGTACCAGTACAGAAGTTCTTGTACCAGCACAGTGTTTGCTAGTAAGTTGTAGATTAATTAATTAGAAACATACAGCTGACAAAGTAGGTGGGGCAAATAACTCCTCGATAATTTGGTGAAAGGCATCTTTGAGCCTTTCCCATATGCTTCTCTTGCTACCACTCAAGAAACCACTGGAATAACTGCTTGATAATAGAGGCAAATTCTGCAATAAATGCAATAAGACATAAGACATAAATAGTTTTTTTCAACCAAGCCAACTCATGACTAACTATATATATTTTTTCCTTCTAGAGTTGTTTGGCCATTCATACTTCTAATTTCATTTCCAGTAAGTTCTGGAAGAGACTTCTTTCCATTTAGGGCTAATATACAATTATGTGTCATTTTCAAAATTATTAAGAACATGCCTTGGTCAATTAGAGTTAGGTTGAATTAAAGATGCAGAGTAATGTCACTGGAATTTTAAAGAACAAACAGGTAACACAAATAGAAAATTAACGAAAAACTAGATTTTTTTTGTTTTGTTTTTTAACGAGTATATACCAGTTGGCTTGAAACCTTCTCTTCTATTGATTTTTCGGGTTCAGAAAGAGCAGCCTCATGATCAGCATCAATTGCTACATCATCTCTTTCTTCTACAAAAGAATTAATTCGTTCTATTGCCGTTGTATTACTTATTAGTTGCGCCCTATGATATAATTTGGCTGCTCGCTTCATGAGGCTATACGTATGCGTCCAAATATAAAAGCCGCCCAGCTGCATTTGAAATATTAAATCAAATTTTTTTATTAATAAATGGTTGAATTATTTATGTCTTAAAGTTTATCATTAGCAAATAATCTGCAAACATATATCATTTTGCAGGACCTGGCCTGGTGTAGCAATAATTTGTCTTCTTTTACACATTTAAGTAAATTGTTGATCACCTTTTACATGGTAGCCAAAGAGAACATTTACATTAAGAACACAGAGACAAAGGTTATTAATTATTTGAGTAGTTAGGAGATGTAGCAATATTGAGTCAAATGTAAAATTCGTTTGGTTAATGTAAATTTACCGCCATAGAGAAAGACGCATAAGATAATCCTCTGGCACGGCACATGCTTTTATCGCTTCCGAATGGATTTCCATCTTCGTCACAAACTGCCGGGATTATGATTACGAGAAGATTACCCAAATTCCCTAAATTTTATTTTCATACATTTCAGAAGAGATAGTAATTAATTAGTGTGTAAAAAGAGAAATAAAAAAAAAATCAAATATGGGGTAATAATTAGAGACAATGTGAGAGCAATACCAGCAGAACATGAAGCGATTATAAGGCCTCTGAGATGCTTTGGAGGCTTCAAGATCTTAACGGCTATCCATCCTATCATCCCTCCAACTAGAAATATTATTCCAATATTCACCGGCATAAACCACCTAATTTTTAAAATCAAACATGAAAAATATGACTCTTCCTTATTTCAGTCAATAAAAAATACTTGAGTGAGGTGCTGACATGGCTAGACATTTATAATTGGAAGGTTCAATCAAGGATATCGCCATGGTGAATTCATGTATGTGCCTTTTGCATTATGCTTTGTGTCAAATTTGATTTTCAATTGGCTGATTGATCATAACTGCTCAGTTAATTGTGGCTTAAAAATGAAGATGAACCCCACAAAAAAAAAGAATTTATAAATTGTAAATCCTACCTATATAATTAATAATTCCATACAAACATACCAAGAGATGACATCCTTGAGAGTGACTGTTTTTGCTAGGTTTGAAAATACTAATGCTGGTGTGAACACTGCATACACAATCTTACAAAGCAGAAAAGGAACTAAAGTTAGCTTTGCTCAGTATTAATTTTCATTACAAGAACATGGAAATAATTAAACCTTCTCTGTTATTTTCTGTCTGGGACAAGGAGTGAATTATGAACAAGCAAATATATATAAAGAAAGATGAAGTAACAGGAAAGAAAACTAGGAAAGAAGAATGCTATCCCTTAATTACAATTTTGAGACAACAAATTCTGGTTCAAAAATGCAATCATCAGAAATTTTGAATTTGTAAATATACCTTATTAATATCTTTCCTTGCATTGGGTGTCAGTATATTGGAATGTCCAGTTGCAAGATATGCGCCGAGAAGTCCGATTAGCAGTACTTGCACGATCGGCTGTGACGCGACAAGAAGCAGAGATAAGAAACCCATTTTTTCTTATCCTTTTGCCCTTGATATGTCTCTTTATATTGTTAGAATTTCGATCTAATATCGAAGGATCAGCAATGGATCAAGAATAGAACGAGATCGTGAGCCTGAAAGAGTTAAAGACAGATAGCTTATGAATTTGTATTGTTTTTTTTTCTCAAAGCTTAATTATGGAACTGTACATACTACACATTAATAAAAAAATACAAAGGAATTGTTTAAAAGAGCTTTAATTTTTGCTATTTATTAAGGGTTTAAGTAGAACAATAAAAGTAAAGGAAGCTGTTAAGAAAAAAATGGTTTAACAAAAATGGAAAATGAAGGAATAAATGTGAAGAATATGACCTTAAATCTTGTATGGTGCTATGCATCAATTGAGAAGGAAAACAGGTATCCATAAGAGACCAAGATGGAATGAATGGTCCAGAGAGTGAAACAAACAGCATGTTATAAAGAGCAGATTACTAAATTTTTTGTGTAGACCCGGTGCATAATATTCATTTAGTGATCCGGGAAACAAAATCAGGCAAAGAATATTTGTGCTCTTCTAGAAAAGAAGTGGTCAATTTCTTTTGGATAGTAAGGCCAAAATATGCAATTTAATTTAGTAAATGTGATACATGCATTTGATCAGACATGCATACAGGCAGCCCATAAGAGATTAAAATAAAAAAAAATCAAAGTAATGAGTATATGTTAAAAATATAGAGTCATGATCTCAGATTGTATTATCATCATTGATCTATATTAGAGGAATAGAGGGCTAGGATTAAATCAAGGATAAAAGGCTACTGTGGGTACCGTGAACAGTAGAGTACCAACGGTAATATTAATGGACCGTTGGTACCGTAGTATATATAGAGAATAGAAGACTTGTAAAATTCATAACTTTTGATCAATAAAATCAATCTCCTCAGAATTCATAAAATCAACATGGTATCAGAGCCAGTCTGATTTATAACCCGATAACCCGATAACCCGATAACAGTGGTTACCAGTAAAACTGGTAACTTCATAAACCAACAAAAAACAAGCGTCAAAATGGATCAATGGGGGCAGCAAATCAGTGAAGCTACCAACCCATCGAAGTTAACTCCGACATTGCTCAACGGATTGAATTATCTGTCATGGGCAAAATCAGTAACCATTTCTTTAAGTGGCCGAGATAAAATTGATTTCATCACAGGAGATCATGCAAAACCAAAACCAGCAAATTCAGAAAAACCAACAGAAGCCGAGAAAATCCAAATCCGAAAATGGCAAAAAGAAGACCATACAGTAATGGCTCTCTTATATGGGTCTATGGAGCAACAAATCACAGATTTATTTCTCCAAAGCTGTGAAACATCCAAAGAACTGTGGGACGAGCTCAAAGCTTTTTATGGGCAACAAAAAAACCACGCACATGTATATCGGCTCCGACTTGAAATCCAACAAGAAAAAAAGGGGTCTCGAACCCACTTAGAATACCTTGCTTCTCTCAAAAAGAAGCACGACGAACTTGATATTTATCGCCCATTCACAACAGACCCGAAAGACCTCAAAAAACGCAAAGAAGAAGATCGGATTTTCTCGTACCTTGCGGGTCTTGACGCAAATTACGAAGGTATCCGGTCGCAAATCATTCGAGCACCCGACCTTCCTTCCTTTTCCGAAGTGGTAAACCAAATACAACGTGAGGACTCACTGCGAGAGGCTATGGGGGGTCCTCAAGCCAGTCACGGCGAGGGACACGAGCCCCACGGCCATGCCTCGCATTTTCCCCAAAATCACTGAAACCCTAATTCTCAGAAATCTCAAAATTGGCAAAATCCAAAGGGAGAGACATGCTCTCACTGCAAAAAGGAGGGACATAAGGCCGAGAAATGCTATTTTCTTCACCCCAATCTCCGGCCTAAGTGGTGGAGAGAGGAACCGAAGAGAGGCGGAGAAAGAGACGGGAAGAAGAAAATCGCAACAATAGAAGGGGGCGGATACGCTGCTCAGACCGAAGAAATAAAAAGATATCAAACCGGTTCGGGTGAACCGGGTTTACCTTCTGGCGGGTCATGCGCTGGCGGGTCAGGTGGATCAGTGGATCAAATGCAACAGTTGCTGCACCAACTAACCATGCTGCTGTCTCAAAACAATTCTGGTTCTTCATGTGGTATTTTATCAAACTCAAAGAATTTTAATTTATTTGACCAAGTAATTGTCGATAGTGGTGCAACCGACCATATGTTTGGAAATATAAAATTCCTTGAGAATATTAAACCATCTGAAATTGACCAATATGTAACCGTAGCAAATGGTATGAAAGAAAAAATTCATGGGGTAGGAGAAATTACTTTGAAAAACAAAAAAATTAACAATGTTTTATTTTTAAAAACATTTCCTATAAATCTAATTTCGGTAAAAAAACTAACGCAAGAATTTGATTGTAAAATAATTTTCTCACATGAAAATGTAATCTTTCAGGACCGGGTAACTGGGGACAAGATTGGTGAGGGTGTGCTTAAAAATGGACATTATATTTTGGATATAGAAAATTCAAGATTTTGTGCTTCAACAAGTTTGATTAATTACGATAGGTGGCACAAGAGACTTGGGCATCCCTCCAACAAGATTTTAAATAGCATTTTAAATTTCAAAAATTCTAGTTGTATTAATTGTGATATATGCAAGTTAGCTAAGCAAACGAGACTTCCCTTCTCACTTTCCACTAATAGAAGTGAAGCTCCGTTTGACTTAGTTCACTCCGATGTATGGGGTCCGGCCCCAATTAATTCTTATAATGGATTTAAATATTTTGTTATATTTATTGATGATTTTTCAAAAGCTATATGGTTGTATTTACTTAAATCAAAAGACGAGGTATTTATGTGTTTTAGAGAATTTCTATGCCTTATAGAAACTCAATTTAACACTAAACTTAAAATCTTTAGATCGGATAATGGAACGGAATTTGTAAACAAAAATTTTACCAATCTTTTTAAAGAAAAAGGAATTATACATCAAACGACTTGTATAAATACTCCCGAACAAAATGGAGTATCGGAAAGAAAAAATAGACATTTATTAGAAATGACACGTGCATTATTATTTCAAAATAATGTTCCAAAAATATATTGGTCGGATGCCATCCTTTGTGCTACATATTTAATTAATAGATTACCAAGTGTTATTTTAAAAAATAAAAGTCCAACCGAAATCCTTTATCAACAAAAAAAGAATCTTGATCATTTAAGGATTTTTGGGTGCGTATGTTTTGTTCACATTAAAAGAAAAGAAAAATTTGATTTTATGTCAAAAAGGACTATTTTTTTAGGATATTCACCATACAAAAAAGGTTACAAGTGTTATGACCCTATTACAAAAAAACTATTTATTTCTAGAGATGTAATTTTTAATGAAGATGAACCATATTTTAAAAAGGGGGTAGATGATAAACAAAAAAATATTTTTCGGCCAATGCCACCTCTTTTAGATGATTTAGATTTTATACAAAACGAGGATTACGAAATCGAATCCAATAATGAGGAAGAAGAAATAAATAATAATGATGATAATAATAATGATAATGATAATGATAATAATAATGAGGAAGAAGAGAATACTATGGTTAGAAGGTCCATAAGAGTGCGTCAACCATCCACTAAACTCAAGGACTTTATAACCTATTCGGTACAATACCCTATACAAGATTTTGTATCATATGCAAATATTTCACCAAATTATCATGCATTTCTTATTTCTATCCAACAAGAGATAGAACCAAACACTTACCAAGAGGCAATAACCAAACCGGTATGGTGCAAAGCTATGGAAGATGAACTAATGGCTTTAGAAAAAAATGATACATGGAAATTGTACAACTACCAACAAACAAAAAAACCGTAGGATGTAAATGGGTGTACAAAATAAAATACAATAGTGATGGTACCATAGAACGGTACAAAGCTAGGTTAGTGGCCAAAGGGTATACTCAAACCTATGGTATAGATTATAATGAAACTTTTGCACCGGTAGCAAAAATGAATACCGTTAGAATTTTATTTTCTATTGCGGTAAATAACAATTGGGACTTGTACCAAATGGATGTAAAAAATGCTTTTCTTCAAGGAACACTTGAAGAAGAGGTGTATATGACCCTACCACCCGGCCATAAAATAGAAAACAACTCTAAACTCGTTTGTAGGTTGAATAAATCAATCTATGGATTGAAGCAATCGCCTCGGGCATGGTATGGCAAACTTAGCTCATATTTAAATTCTTGTAATTTTAAAACTAGTAGTGCCGACCATTCTTTATTTACCAAACAAGAAGGAAAAAATGTAACCCTTGTGTTAGTATATGTAGATGACCTAATAATTACCGGAAATAATTTAGAAGAGATTAGCAAAATCAAGTCCAAATTAAAAGAAAAATTTGATATCAAGGATTTAGGATATTTAAAATATTTTTTAGGAATAGAAGTAGCTTCTTCCAATAAAGGCCTATTCCTTTCTCAAAGGAAATATACCTTGGATTTGTTGAAGGAAACCGGAAAATTAGGTTGTAAACCGGCCTCCACACCTATAGATAATAAATATAAATTAAATACCGAGGATGCTGAACCCTTAGAGGACATAAGCCAATTTCAAAGACTCGTAGGAAAATTAATTTACCTTACGGTAACCCGTCCGGATATTTCCTTTTCCGTAAGTCAAATTAGTAAATTCATGCATTCCCCAAAAACACCCCATTTAGAAGCCATAAATAGAATATTAAGATATTTAAAAGGAAACCCCGGAAAAGGCATAAAAATGATAAACAATAATTCTAACGAAATATGTGGCTATTCCGATGCAGATTGGGCCGGTAGCTTTGATAGAAAATCTACCACCGGCTTTTGTACATTTGTAGGCGGGAATTTAGTCACATGGAAGAGCAAGAAACAAAATGTCGTAGCTCGATCGAGTGCGGAGGCGGAATACCGAGCTATGGCATCCACCGCAAGCGAATTAATATGGATTAAACAACTACTTAGAGATATGGGCATTAAACATGATCAACCTATGAAGATGTATTGCGATAATAATTCCGCTCGTCATATCGCATCGAATCCCGTGTTTCATGAGAGAACTAAGCACATAGAAGTGGATTGTCACTTTATTAGAGAAAAAGTCCAAGCCAAAGAGATAGAGACACCATTCGTATGTAGCAAAGAACAACTTGCGGATGTTTTTACCAAAGGATTGGACCCGACGAATTTCGAGACTATCAATAGCAAGCTAGGATTGCATGACCTATACCTTCCTAGCTTGAGGGGGAGTGTTAAAAATATAGAGTCATGATCTCAGATTGTATTATCATCATTGATCTATATTAGAGGAATAGAGGGCTAGGATTAAATCAAGGATAAAAGGCTACTGTGGGTACCGTGAACAGTAGAGTACCAACGGTAATATTAATGGACCGTTGGTACCGTAGTATATATAGAGAATAGAAGACTTGTAAAATTCATAACTTTTGATCAATAAAATCAATCTCCTCAGAATTCATAAAATCAACAGTATAATTTGTAACACATCAGATAGAGGTTTACAATTTTTCAAATTCAGTTGAACAATTTTAAGTTTTCAACGAGTGAACATGAACTTATTAAGCATATCCCGCTTATTAAGACAAATCTTGAATAAATGATGCTTCTTTGTTATTATTCTGTTTTTGGAGCGGACAATGGTATAAACATAATACATAAGGGGTTCAGATTATAAAAATCTCTATAAAATTTATACAATAGTTAAATTATAGATATAAAAAATAAATAAAATACAACTTAATCAATAAATTAAGAAGTCAAATCAAAGTTTTAGAAGACACATATTTGCATCTTGTGAAATGGATGGTACAGATCGCTCACAATCTAATGTTCTTTTCAGAAAGATTCTCATCTTTATGTAAGAATGAGGCATGTTTTAACAATTTTGTTGAGATGCTTTTCTTAATAGAGAGATTTAGATTGCACATTAAATTATGGACCACGTTTAACCAAAAAATAAAATCCAGCTATCAACTTACAATTATATGGCATGCGTACTATTGTATAGCTTAGCAAGCCGACGTGAAGATTAGACATGATAATTGAAGTCCAAAAATAAATATGCATAAAATAAAAAATCGTTATGTATTGAGTAAAAGTTGGAGTCTAGTATAATTTTTTTTTATTATAAAAATGTGGTAAATATCTTTAAATATCCATCACAAAAAGTTTCTCATTTAAATTTCAAACCTGCATTTTTTTATACATAGAACATTGACTGTTGACACAAACAAAAATCGTTTCTAAATAAGATTGTATTTGATTAGAGCATGTAGAAACAAATAAATATCTTATTCATTATATATATTTTCAGACATAAATAATTTTAGTAAGACAAATGAAAACAAAAAAAATTAAGGCAGCATATCTTATATTACTCTAAAATATGGAATAAGTTATTTTTTAATTAATGCTTAAATAATACTCAATTTATATTAGTTATCATTAATTTTATCATTATTATCATCAAGAGGAGGGATCTAGTTACCACAATTTTGAGTTACAACAAAGTTACCAGAGCAAAACTAGGGTGTGATGTGCTCACCAAGAGGGATTGGTGAGCACACCTCCAAAAGGCTATTGGATTGACTTCGAACTACGAATCCAAACCGTTGAAATTCATGTGCTTCGTGAGTGATGCATATACATGCAAAAATTTTAAAGTTTCGAATTCATTTAGTACATGGTCAAGCGGTCAAAACAATAAACATTTTATAAGTTATTTTTTAAATTGTTTTATGTATTCATTTTTCATCATTTTATAAGTTTTTTTTTTTGAATTTTTTTACTATTTATTAAGATGGGTACAAAATTCAATAGTCTGAATTTGACTAGTTTTTGTAAAATACTTATTAAATAGTAAAAAAATTCAAAAAAATGTAAAATTTGATTTGGAAGCACATTTTATTGTGGAGATTATGTTGAACGGTTTGGATCGACGATTTAGAATTTGAAAATGTAGAAAATAGTTGTGGTAACTTTGTTGTAACTCAAAATTGTGGTAACTAGATCCTTCCTCTATTATCAATATCAATTTTTTTTATAATTATTATGATTGTTATTATTATTATCATATACATATTGTTGTTGTCGTTGTCGTCGTTATTTCTCAATTTATGCTTTGAATTCTTTTCGGGCATATCTTTGATTTTATATATAAATAGAAAAATCTGCATTTTAAAAGCAGAGCAAAATTACATGTTCAGCAAAAGCACAGCAAATTTGGGTCCCAAAATAAATTTTATATTTCCTTGTACAATCTGAGGTACATTTTTTTTATTTTTGTTGCAATAATTGTACTATCACTTAATTTGAGGCCCACAAATAATTGTTACCTACTATAGAGCACGTGTTTATGTCATCCGAAGAGACACTCAGTATTATTTCAACGATTATGACTTGAAATTTGTATGATTCCATCCATCATGTCATTTTCTCGCCCAAAATGCAGAGATGGTGCTATCAGAAAAATTGAATTTGTTTTCAACATCATATATAATAGGTAATACATTGCTTTACAATATATTTAATAAATTGCTGGGTCATCGATCGATAGCATCAAGTAATAACTAATGAAATAAATTTATACTACGATATAACCATGATTAAATAAATAAAATAGTCAGATATATATGAGCCTAAATTAATTGCTACTATATATTTTTCTCGATGATATTGATAAAATATGAAGAAAAGTCTAATAAATTTGGTACATTATTCTCAATTAGAACAAAATTTATTTTCAAATGCAAGATAGTTTCATTATATATAAAAATACAAACCAATATGATACAAGTTCAATAAAAAGTAGCAAAATGAGAAAAGAAGAGAGGGATAATTCATTTGAATTTATCGGAAAATATAAGCAAATAAATAATAAGCTTTGTTTCAATCTTGCTCTAATAATTATATGATAGAAAGAATTGAAAGCACTAAGCATGATAATCTTGCACTAATACCAATATGATAGAAATAATTGAAAGCATTAAGGATGATATTTATTGAGTTAAGCCATTGGTCATGTTTGGTTGTGAAATAGGTGTAGTAAACCTCTCACTTCACGCTTGAATTGTCAAACAGCAGGTAAACATGAGAAATAAGATGGAGTAAGATCTGAATTAATTCGAAATAAGTTATCCCACCTCTTTTAAACAAATTAGCTTATTTCACACTTACACCGCATATAGGGTCCACTGTCATACACATATAATCATTTTTCAATATCTTACTCCTCCAAATAGATTTTAAAAACCATAACTTAAGCTGTTAAACGAAATTTAAAATATGATTAATAAAACAGAGAAAACAATTAATTTTTTTCTTAAATTTAAGTGGCATCCAAACATGACCTAAAGAGCAAGCTTAGATTAAATGAGATCACGCAGTAAACTGGTTGCCAACCGGATGGTTATAATAGTACTATTGTCTGTGGGAGGTCATGAGTTCGAAATTCGGATGGAAATAAATTTTCATCGTAGTAATAATAGAGGTATGAAATTTAAAAGCTTGATCTTTGTCTATTTTCAAAAAAAAAAAAAAAAAAAGTAGCACTAGTGTCTATGTTCTCTTATAATTAGTGCATTATTTGTACAGAGAGCGACAAGAAAACTTACTTAAAATACTAAAATTTATAGAAGTCTAAAATACCCTCTATAAGTCATTATTGAAGTATGAGAGTTAATGAGAATTTAAGATGAATTTTTGGAACCATGGTATTTTTCAATCATTGATGCCCCGTACTTGCTAAATTATGTTAACCATATTCTATTCATTATAATTAGTAGGGTTAAAATGCTTCATTGATTTTGTGCCCATCATACTCCAACATCGTTATCTCTATTTTTAAAGTTTAAATAGTCGATACGAACCGCTCAATATGATTTTCATATTAAAATATGCTTGGATGCAAAATTTTATATTTTTTTGAAATTTTTTTGCTATTTTTTAAGATAGATACAAAATCATTGTTTTTAGAACATTCTGGACCATTCAAAAATAGTGATTTTGTACCTCTCTAAACATTAAGTAAAAAATTCTAAATTTTTTTATCCAAGCACATTTTAATATTAAGATCATGTTGAACGGTTCGGATCGATTATTTTGACTTTTAAAATAGAAACAACAATGTTAGAGTATGATGGGGCACAAAACCAATAGAGCATTTTAACCCTACTCTCATTATAATTATAAAATTCTAATCAAGAAAACCTCTAACATCATAAGAAATTAAAAGAATCTTAATATATAATTAGAAAAACCAAAATCGAATTAATTTCTTCCATTTATTCTAAAAAGACCAAATTTTCAATCATTGATTCATATTTTTATTTTAAAATCTAAATAGTCGATCTAATCAGTTTAACATGATCTTCATTTCATGTACTTGCAAATTAAATTCTACATTTTTGGAGCCTTTTTTACTGTTATTTTAGATAAGTAGAAAAAATCACTTGATTTGAAAATTCTGAACTTATGAAAATCAATGATTTTCTATCTATCTAAAAAAGTTAGTAAAAAGATTCTAATAATGATAAAATTTGAGTATGAAGAATATATTTAATAATTTGAATGGACAATTAAATTTTGAAAACAAAAACATAAAGCCATAATACGAATAGGGCATAGCCTCACTCTTGAGGGTATTTTGGTCTTTTTTTCTGCCGGAAGAAAATCAAACCATAACGAAGGGCCGTGAATCATGGGTCCGGATCCCCTAAAGTAACCCAATCTTTGGGTTTTAGATTGAGACCGTCCGATCCGAATTCGTCGCTCGAGATTGTCTCGGGATTCGAATTCATTGTTGGGATGCGGGCGCTCACTTTGGAGATGGATTTTCACAAATTCGAATCAGACGGTCTCGATCAAAAACCTAAAAATTGGGTTACTTCTATGGATCCGAATTCAATCCATGATATGTGCCTCTATTCATAGGCATTGTAGAGGAACAGTAGCACCTCTTGAAGCTTTGTAATATTAATATAGATTATATATATATATATCTACGTAGCAAGAAGTAGAACCTTTTGGATGTTTCATTTGTTTAATTGGTGGCATGCATATAGAGAAATGTCCACATATATAGCTTTCAAAGACACTGACAAAAGCAATGTTTAATTGGTTAATTTTATCTGAGCGGAAATAATATTGTTGAATCCATTCTGTCAAAGGCAAATTAATAGTTCTGAAAATTTTCAATAATATGAAATATACAATCCTAGATGCATCATGAGAAATCATTGCTTACAATAATTCCTTTTCACTTCAATCAATATTCAATTTAATATGTTGAAATGGGAAAACTAGAATAGATACCCTTCAATTTTGTTTTCTAAAAAAAATATTAGGTATCCGAGAAAGAAAATTATAAAATAAATTTTTTTCACTTATTTGATCCTACATAAAATAAATCTTTTTGATTTATTCTCCTTATTAAATCAAGAGGAGGGTTCAAATGCCTCCATTTTTCATGCCTCCATCATGCCTCCATTTTTCATGCCTCCATCATGCCTCCATTTTTAAAAACTTTAACAACTCAAAATTTAAAACTTAAAAATCAAAATAAAACCGTTGGATATGATCTACATCATTTTATCTATGTGCTCATAAAAAATTATCACATTTTGATTTTGTTTTTATGTGAATCAATAAGTTGAAAAATCAACGTCTAGAAATTATCCACATTAGTACGTTTTTACAAGCTCTTGATGACAACCAAAACAAAATTGAAATGTCATAATTTTTTACACGTGCATAGATAAAATGATTTAGATCATATCCAACGGTTTTATTTTGATTTTTAAGTTTTAAATTTTGAGTTATTAAAGTTTTAAAAATGGAGGCATGGTGGAGGCATGAAAAATGGAGGCATTGGAACCCTCCTCTTAAATCAATAATTTGAACTGCTGAATATTACGAAGTTATCATCAGTCGTTTCCATAATTGTGTCAAAGAAGTGACAACTTCAAATATTTTGATTATGTTTTCAAATCTTACATAGAGACAAACACCACTTATAAATTTATTTGTATTTTCACACAATCCAGATGATATTATTTCAATTTTAATTTATTTGATGAATTATTTAACAATCCGTATTTTCTGAATTTTTACCTCAACAGTTTTCATACCAAATAAATATATATATATATATTATATGTGGAGCAGATAGTTGTATTAAAGTTGACATCAATGCCACGTCCCCATTAGTCGGTTGAGACTTTGAGAATGGAGAGCAATCATAAAAAAGTACAAACAGAAAATAGTAACAATGAAAAGGAAACAAATGAATTAATCAACCAAACAAATTAAAGTAATTAAGCTTGTGGTGCTCGTTCCCCATCCCCATGTTATGAATAGTTAGCAATTAAATCTGGACCGTTAGTCGTTTTCAGAACATGGTCTTAATTGTTTGTGTACGCTGTGAATGTACATCAACCAACTTAGATCTCCTACTTCACATTTTAATGAAAAGTAGTAGCAATACCCTTTAATTACTTAATTAGGGTTGTCAATGCTACAATGTCACTCTTTTATCTATTTATCCGATCCGTACCGTATCTAATAAGCCGGGTACGGATAAGATTTTTGTTTCATAAACTTATCGGATACATGTACGGATAAATATTTTTTTTCATTATCTAAACAGATAAGGATACTGGTAAAGCCTATTTCGTACCGTTACCCAATCGGATAATTATAAAAAAATATTATATATATTAATAAGCATTGAAAAGAGTACTTTAATTGGTTTACTTATGCTTAGCCTGATTAGAATTTTTTTCCAATAAAGTACTATACATGTGTGAAATGAATGTATATGTTTTATTTAATAATAAAATAATTATTATATTAGTATTACCCGTTATTTATCCACTACCGTTTTGTTATCTGACAATCATAATAGATAAGAGCAAAGTATGGATGCAATAATTTATAGCGGATAAGGACAGAGTACGAATAAGGACAATTTGTAATAGGTAAGGGTATGAAAATAAATACTTCCACCCAATCCTTACAAATTGGGAAATATAATAAATGCCCTACAAATTTGGTTTAAAGAAAGCAAGAGGACATGGTCCTAAAATAAATATCCTTCAATTGCTTAAGGGTGTATTAAAATTTAGATATAATTTTCTATGTACCTTTCATAATTTATTAATTTGTACGGTTTTTTATTTATTTCTAGAGACTTAGATTTTCTTATTTATTCTCTTAACTCTTAACTCTTGTAATTTATTTTTTAATTTTTATGTATTAAATTTTATTTTAACCTATCCAACCCAACCCATCTTTGTGTTTTATCGGGCTATGATGTGGTCGGATTGGGTATGGATTTAAATTTTGACTAACCCGTTTATTCGGATTAGATTGTGAATATATCTTTAAAAATCTGTCTTAATTGAATTAAGATCCATCTGTATCAATATTAAACCCTGTATTTCTTAAATATTTATATGTTCAATTAGTCAATAATAAAATGTGAAAAAATCACTTATATAACGTGATTATTTTAACTTAAAATATTGTGTTGATTGCTCTCGATATTCCAAAACATTTTTTTTTCTATATAACATGACCCACTAATTGTCAAATCTATATAATCGAACCGGGTTAAAATTTCTAACGTGATCCATTAATTGTATATATAATCGGGTTAAAATTTCTAACGGAATCCATTAACCCGGTCACAGTCTGCTATATATTGCTGCATAGAGAATGAGAAAATCCTTTTCCGTATTGTAAGCTGGTATGCCTCTCAAAAAAAAAAAAAAAAAAAAAAAGAAAAAGAAATTCCCAAGTCATGATTGATCCACCTCTGCCTTTCTCTACTAGCTACTAGCTAGTGTCCTTTTTTCCTTTCTCAATGAATCCGGTAACAATTAATAATGTACTTGACATTATTTCTTCTAGGTTATGTATGAGGTGTTACATTTGAAGCATGAGAAACGGGATTTTCAGTGAACTTGGTCTTTTTATGATTATTTTTTTCAAACTATTTGCTGTAATTAAAGAAAGATTTGTTGTACCAAAATATATAATACTGGTATCAACTTATTGCTTCAACCTATTATTTTCTGTGCAGATGTATTAGCATCGACTGTTATTACAATAACGTAATTAAATCCATAACATTTGATTATTCTAATACACATTTCTGAAATTTATGTACCATTAAAATTAAATCATTTTCCGTATCAAAAATCAACATACACAAATTAGATGTGTGGTGCCTCTTCTACTCTAGCGACACAAGGAACAAGAAATTATTTGATTTACTCCAAAATCTAATTTAATAAGAAAATTGTAAGAAATATTCTCCAAAACAAATAACAAATTATGCTATCATTCTTAATGTTATTTGTTCATGACAATCAGTTTCAATTGTATAACAAATAAGCTTATAAATTGGTTTGGTAGTAAAGATTTCAAAACAATAATGAACACATGAATGTTTCATAAAAAATGTATTTTTTTTGTTAAAAAATAAAAAGACGATAAATGTATGAAAAATGAATAGATCTCAACTCTCTCCCTTGCACAAATTTGTCTAAAAAAATATTTGACCGAATTTATATGAGTTGACATGAGTTTAGAAAAAAAATGGAGAATTTGATCATACATGCTGGCTAAAATTATTTTGAAAGTGCAAGGATCTCTAAGAAATGAGCCGTGCAATGAGTGAACAGGTACTGTGGGAGTAGGTAGGTAACAGATGGAATGAAACCGGTACATGCTCCTGCAGCTGCTTTGATTGATAGCCTTGAAAAAAACTAATAATTGTCCTTTATTGTTATAGTTTAATCAGGCGACAACAGCGTTTCAGTGTGTAATGTATACAGAGTGGTAAAAATGTGATTGAGGGAAAGTCACACGTGCCGTGACTAAAATATTGGAGGTGGTCACAGTACGCGAGTTATGTCGTATCCAAATGTGCTGTGTTCAAACGTGACTAGTCACGTTTGGTCACGTTTAATTATTTTTTTTATAATTTAGTTTAATAAAATTCACTATTTGATTAAGATCTAACAATCCTAATTACACGTGACTCGCGTAATCACGTGCCGTGTCGTACCATGACCAAATTTTTAAAAGATGATTATGACACGCGACACGCGAATCACAGCACGTAACAGTCACACGTGCCGTGCCATTCTATGCCGTGATGGAGCTTACGAACGTTGATCTGCCCCTGAACTTTTGACACGAGCTGAGTTGAAGCTTTGTCAGCTCATTTCCATGTACATTTAACATTTAAGCTGAATGCAATAGGGGGTCCTACTCCTACAGCCAACTTTGGCGCAGGACAAGGTGGAGCATTGAATCAATCAATCAACTGTCTTGGCTCTATTTTATTCTCCAGCGTGTTTTTCCATTTTTAGTTTCTAGCGTTGCACATATCAAAGATATATTTTTTTTTCCAATTCAGAGATCTAGTACAATGAACCAACCACAAAAATTAGCAATAGCTAGAAACCCCCTAATTAATGAGTTGTTTGTTTGTTTGTTCATGTTCACTTCCTGTCAAAATTACTTAATTAATATTGAGGCCATGTGTTTGGATAGTAGAGACTAGAGAACAGTCCTGAGATTTCTATTCTTCGATTTGCTAGAAATTTCATTTGATGCTCACATAAATCTCTCTAACTTTTTTTTTTTTTTTTGTTCTAAAGAAAGCCAGCATGACACAATTAGGACTTCATATCTGGCCTCTTTTTTCTTCCTCTTTCATCCGGCATTCATCTTTTCTCTAATTAATGAATTTAAACAGTATAAAATTTTAATTGTACCTCACAACTTTCCGTTAAATATAATTAATTAGATTAAATATACAAATTATATATACAAATTTTAATGAATTTAAACAGTATAAAATTTTAATTGTACCTCACAACTTTCCGGCATTCATCTTTTTTATTACATAATTTAATTTGATTATATATACAAATTTATCATTTTTTTATTTATTAGTGTTTTTTTTTCTTGCTATCCTTTGTTCTTATCGTTCATATATATATATATATATATATATATATATATATATAGGGGATGAGCTATGATGAGACGTGGAGTAAAACAAGTTTGTACTCCACGCCATATTTTCATTTTGAAAATTCAAACAGCCGATCCGAACCGTTCAACATTTTCTCTATATTGAAATGTGCTTGGAGACTTAATTTTACATTTTTTTGAATTTTTTTACTATTTATTAAGCCACTTTGAAAATCGCTGATCCACTGTGAACAGCGAAAAACAGTAAAATTTTCTGGACCACCGGATCAGTGATTTTCAAAGTGGCTTAATAAATAGTAAAAAAATTCCAAAAAATGTAAAATTTGGTCTCCAAGCACATTTCAATATAGAGAATATGTTGAACGGTTCAGATCGGTTGTTTGGATTTTCAAAATGGAAATATAGTGTCATGGAGTACAAAATGGTTTTACTCCACGTCTCACCATAGCTCATCCCTATATATATAGAGAGAGAGGGGCTAATATCAAAACGTTTGCACCAAGGCCCTTGTGCAACCAAGTTGTTTTCGGATTTTCAAAGTCCAAACAATCGATCCAAACCGTTAGATGTTCAATCTATATTAAAATCTGCTTGGAGACCAAATTTTACATTTTTTGAAACTTTTTTACTATTTACACTTTGAAAATTGCTGATCCGGATGAACAGTAAAAACAGTGCAACCAAATTCTGGACCATGTGATCAGCAATTTTCAAAGTGGCTTAATAAATATTAAAAAACTTCCAAAAAATGTAAATTTTGGTCTCCAAGCAGATTTTAATATAGAGATCACATCTAACGGTTTGGATCGACCGTTTAGACTTTGAAAATCCAAAAACGACTTGGTTGCACGAGAGCCTTGGTGCAAACGTTTTGATATTAGCCACACACACACACACTCTCTCTCTCTCTCTCTCTCTATATATATATATATATATATATATATATATATATAATCTGGCTAATATGCTACGCATATATAAGGGCCTCTCCGTGCTACGGCTCACTTTTTGAGTTTTCAAAATCCTAACGGTCGATCCGAACCGTTCAACATGATCTCCATATGAATATGTACTTGCAAACCAAATTTTACATTTTTTAGAATTTTTTTACTATTTATTAAGCCACTTTAAAAAAACACTAATTTGTACACAACAGTAAAATCTGCTGGACCATTGGATCAGCGATTTTCAAAGTGGCTTAATAAATAGTAAAAAAATTCTAAAAAATGTAAAATTTGGTTTGCAAGTACATATTCATATGGAGATCAAGTTGAACGGTTTGGATCGACCGTTAGAATTTTGAAAACTCAAAAAGTGAGCCGTAACACGGAGGGCTCTATGCTACGCGTAGCACCGTAGCACTGTCCTATATATATATATATATATTAAACCTTGGCAGCGGCTGCCAAGTATCGTTAATAGATATAGAAACGCGGATTTTTTTGTTCGTTTATTAATTTTGAAAGGGAAGGTCAAGAGACCAATGACATAATCAAGTAATTAAATAAAAAGATGTTTAGAGAACCGGCCTTTGGTCTAGTGGCAAAGGCAATGCTCTTCGTGTGGGAGGTCGCAGGTTCGAAACTCGAAAGGGGCAATCCATTGTGGATATTAATTAGTTGGGTGGCTTGACCTCCAACCTTTACTCAGAATAAAAAGATGTTTATTAACAAAAAGTTGTGCTTTATGTTGAGGAAATTAACACCATTAAACTCATAAATTAGATGAAAGGTGGATGCCATGCGCAATTAGAGATTGACTAAAATCCTCTCCACATGTGGATGCCATGTGTCAATTAGAAATTGGCTAAAATCTTTGATGAGCAAGATATTCCTCCTCACTCATTTTAGAGCTATTATTTATTTAATTTTTTAGATTCTCGTTAAAGACAATTATATATTGTTAAAAAATCAAATTTATTTCTTCACCGCAAGGAATGAAAAGCTATAACAACTTGTTCTTGTTAAATTTGCCGACATCATTAGTGAATCATATCTCTAATGAGCTGGTCACAAGTGTACCTGCATAAGAAACAAAGAGGATGAGAGTGTTAGATCTTGAATTGATGAATATAGTTTTGGGTAAATGAAGATGGAAATTTAAAGATTCCTGTGTACAAGGGATTTGAAAACAAGCTATTCAACTAAATTACTACTCTGATTTACCCTTACATTCCTTTTCTCCCTTCTGAGTCAATGAATATCAAATCCGTTGTACTCATAGTTCTATCCAATTCTGGAATGATATATGAATAGAGAATTGCTCTTTAGCTACCACTTACCCCTTCCTATATGTCTTGTGTAGTAATCGAAATATTACATTACAAGAAGTCATATCCTCTCAGGGCTTGGGTATTGTGTTTACCAGATCATTAACAGGGGTAAAAAAATTTGAATGGCAGAAAATGCTTAATATCATTCATACCTTTTCTTCAGGAGAAACACAAGATCATATCACATGGATGTGGAAACACAGTGGCAAATTTATTGTGAAATCCCTATATCAGTTTCTTAGTTTTATAATTAAATGCATTAGAATGGTGGACCCTCAAAATTCCTTCCAAAATTAGAGTGTTTATGTGGTTACTACATAGAAACAAAATTCTTACCAAAGACAATTTGAGTAATAAAAGGTGGACAGGTAACTAGAAGTGTCAATTTTGCTTAGCTGATGAATATGTTGATCATATCTTTTTACTTTGTCCTAAAGCTAGACAAGTTCTCTTTTGGCTGGGTCATTGTCAAAATTTCATAACAGATTGGCATAGTTTACAAGATTTATTTAATTTTGGTTTTGCCTTATCTTATGGTACCAAAAAATTCTTCCTTGTCACTATCAATGCTTTTGCTTGGGTTATGTGGAATTTGAGAAATAATATTTGCTTCAATCACTCTTATCCAGAACAATTGTTATGAATGTTAATAACTTGGTTCTGTATTGGACAGGTGCTGGGATGTGGACACAGAAACACAGCAGGAGAGAGCAACTTGGTTGCCTCAGACTATGGAACAAATTCCACTGCAAGAATGGAACTCTAGCACTGAAGGACAAGTGGTGGCCTCTGAAGAAGAAGACAGTGTGCAGTAGCTGAGTCTTCTGTGTGGCTACAAATCTTATCCTTTGGATTGTTTTAATATTAGATGTTGAAGAATGATCTCATAATATAATTTCATCATAGATCAAGAGTATATGTGCAAAAGTGTAAATAGGTACAGTTGTACAAAATATTAATTAGGATAGATACCAACGGTACAATTTTTCTAACCGTTGAAACAAGATTGTAATATATAGATAGAAATCACCACTGTAAAACATATAACAAAAAAGAATAAAAAAGAATTCAAGTTTCTCCTCAGCTTTGCATCTCTCAAAAAATAACATGGTATCAGAGCGACAAGTTCTGTGACCGCAAAAACAACATCATACGATATCAGTAAACTGGTATTCACAACAAACAAATCGATAACCGGAAAATTCAGCAAAGAGCAAAATGGCTCAAGAGGGGCAACACGAGGCTACCAATACCTCCAAACTCACAAACACTTTGCTCAATGGCAAGAATTATCTTTCATGGGCAAAGACTGCATCTAGAGCGCTCAGCGGTCGAGAGATGCGGGAATACATCACAGGAGAAAACAAAGAGCCAGAACCGGCAAACCCAAATTTGCTGACCGAATCCGAAAAAAAGGCAGCAAAGAAATGGAGAACCCAGAATAACAAAACGTGTGCTCAGCGTGGTTTGTTTTTTGACATTTGACAATAAATCTTGTAACTTACCAGGTTTCTATATGAAACGGACCTGGACCTTGTAGCTTATTTTCAAAAAAAAGAAAAAGAAAAATAGGGAATCATATCGCTCTCTGTTCCTATAAAACGTGTGTAACGACTAGGCTTTATCTTTGTGACATTCATACTGTGCCCCTAGTTATTGTTGGAAGAGTAAAATATTTACATTACTTAAAATACAACTAAATCATAAGTCCAACACATACGATGATGATAAAGATGAAGATGAAGATGAATCTATATACTTGAGATCTTGTCTGCTGTTTTCCTTGTCAATTTTTGCTGCAAAGCCATTAATGTGCTTTGTATAAGAGTAAAATATCGCATCTTGTGCTGCTTTCAGGCTGCATTTCAAAAATTTGCAAACAATAGCTGCTAATTAAGCAACCCATTTTCTCATATTGACAAAGATTATGCATATATTTTTTTGTTTAAATTTTAATGCATATGGATGTATTGCTTACGTTCCCAAAATCGATCCCAAGAGCTCGAAGTGAGATTTGGCTACTATTGTTTGTTGTAATACCCGGCTGCTCTTAGCCACCAACCTTAAAAAAAAAAAAAATACCCAGCTGCTACCAGCAAGGAGACGCGGTGGTTCGCCAAGATACACAATGTATGGTATGGCTACATCACAAATTAAGATGTGTAATGAAATGGTTAAGTTTGATGATATACATTTTCTTTTGAATTATGAAGAAAGGGAGGCTTTAAGTCTGTACCACTTTATCAGCAGCTATGGCATTTTCTTTCAAAAGGAATAATGAGAGCAAAGCAATGAAATGTTAACTGTTGTCATGGCCATGGATCACTTAATCGCTCTTTGTTCCTATAAAACGTGTATAACGACTATGCCTTTTTTTGTGATTTTTTTTTTTTTTAAGGTCAGAGGGCAAGAAGCCCACTAACTTGTGTTAATTATAAATGAGAAAAATATTTACAAAGATTTAATTTGTGCCAGGTAACTGCCTCGCACACCGCATATATCACCAAGTCCAACGTGTTCAATTCTCGCAAGAAACAATTAATTATAAGAAATAGCTGCTGGAGTTAACAATATTCTTTTATAAAAATAAAAATCAATACAACTTAAAAGTACATCCTTGGCTTTGTTTTCCTCCCTCTTCAGTCTTCAACAGAAACAGCCTTTTAAGTTGATATGTTAATGCTCTCTGAATTGGAAATGGAACAGATGAGAGATGTATGTAAAAGACCCAACAACTTTTCAGAACATAGAACATGAACCCCACAATAAAACTTCAATCAAAAACTTCAATCAAGCACTACAATGCTTTAGATCACAATAATGCCATCCATCTCATCTTTTCATACAATGCCACTGCCAACAGAGTTTGGTTTGGTTGTCCTCTCAATAATATATGCATGTATTAATTAAATTCTGTTAACATTTAGAAGTACATCAGAAATGTTACTTCTACTAATGAAGATTCAAACTAAATAATATTTAGAGTTTTACGTGTCAACAAGCTTCCCATATTATTATGTGCTTAATTTCAAGAAATATGGATCTGCTATCATTATTGTAACGATAACTTTCCATGGTAGGTCCCAGCAACACTGAATAAAAAATTATCAATCTAACCCCAGAACCAGCGAATAATTACCAAAGATATACTTGTCAAAGTATATCTTAAAAAAACTTCAGAAAAACAAATGGCCCAATAAAAGCTTTTTGGAGCACCAATTTCACATTTAAACTTGCACGAGGACTTTATTATACGTAAATTTCAGAAACAAAATACTTTTGCCATCACAGACATGCTTTAGTTTTAGAAGTAAAACTTCCGACCTCAACAATTATATTTCACAAATTAACTAAAGTTGTTTCCTGACATGCAAACAAAGGCAATAACGCATTGAATCCAGTAAACATATCAGATTGCAAAGGGCATATTAAATACTGAAAGAAAGACTTCATCCGATGTACTCTAATTGCTGAAGCTTAAAAGTAACAGAATCAAGCTCCCCATTCAATTGACCAATCTTGTCCATTAGAACCTTTCTTGTGTTCTACAATCAAGTTTACAATTTAAAATTAAGTGAAAAGAAGGTATCCATGCAGATAACAACTGACTTGAGAAATAAAAAAGAAAAAAATTGCATGCCTAAAGCTGTAAAGCATCTGTACTTGGGCTCCTATATACAACCTAAGAAACCATCAACACAACTCAACATAGATTATGTGAATACAAGATTGAAATCAATTCAACTTTTGTAATTGTTAATATCAGTTTCAATAGTCATAATCTTTTGTTGGTGAATGGAAAGATGTCTTCTTCTCTATCTTTTTTTCTTCCTTTTTTACGTCCTTTCCTATAATAGTTTATGCAAGATTTTTACCTAATATTTTGTTTAACGAGCCCATAAGATTAATAACTCATTATGCACATACCAGCAAGGTACAGTGTACTTTTAGATACAGTAATGATACAAAATTGGGGCGGCAAAATATGGGGATAGAAGTTACCTCTAGATCCTTTTCCTCATCATACATAAATTTAGGCAGTTTCTTGAGTAGCTGCCTCTTTTCTCCAACCACAGCTTTGCTTATCTGGATTTAAAATTTTACAAACCCAATCACAATTGAAGTTAAGAGAATAACTCAATGAGAAATAGGTACTTTTAGGGAGGCAACAGAAAAGGCTTCACTGCTTGCTAGTATATTAACATAAGGCTAGATTACAGAAAACTTTCTTAATTTTTTTCTATCATGATCAATTTAGTGACATAAGCCTCAACACATGTTCACTTTCCAACACAATCAACATTAATTAAAATGAAAATAACTGTGATAATCCCTCACGCCAGCTTTATTTAAGGAGAATTGTGATTTGCAAACTTCTTCTAGAAGGAAGAAAAACAAATATATTCTTGAGTGAGTCTATGGTACTATGCATAGCACGGATTAGTCTGTATTACGGAGCCATATTTTCATTTTGAAAATCTTAATGGTCGATCCGAACCGTTCAACGTGATCTCCACATGAATATGTACTTGCAGACTAAATTTTATATTTTTTCGATTTTTTTACTATATTTTAAGATAGGTAGAAAATCACTTGATCTGAAAATTCTGGACCATCCAAAAACAGTGATCTTCTACCTATCTAAAAAAATAGTAAAAAAATTTAGCCCACAAGTATATTCTCATATGGAAATCATGTTGAACGGTTCGGATCGACCGTTAAAATTTTGAAAATGAAAATATTGATCCGTAGTATGGACCAATCCGTGCTATGCATAGTACCATAGACTCACTCTATATTCTTTCTTCTAGAAGAATATAAAGTTAAGTGTTCGTACAATTATCACAACAAATATTACACAATCTGATATTTGTAGCACATATTAAGTGTTCATACAATTATCACAACAAATATTACACAACTGTGATAATCCCTCAAAACAAATATATTCTTCTTTCTTAATTGCCTGTTTATTGTAATATCTGAACTGTAAATATGTATCAGGGAAACTATCAAACCACCGTTAAGGGCTTTCCCCGCGTATTCTAAAAAGTTTGTTGTGATTTTGGGTAATATATCATTAAAACATAACTTGATAATAGTTACTACCATATATGCACGTCTTCTGCACATGCAACATAGTTCTATTTTTGAAGCAAAAACAACTCCACAAGCAAAGCCACATAGAATCTTCCTCTGGTAATTATCTCCAGATTTTTGTGGTTTCCTTTTATAATTTAAGGAGGACCACAGTACGGTTAAGGGCTAAATTGCATTCAACCAAGCATATAAAAATGTGCTTAGAAGTACTGAACTGTGATTTAACATACCACCTACTAACAGATGGATATTATCAATCCAATCTGAAGTCTGGAGATGTATGTATGACATGTTACATTTCAACAAGGCAAGAAAAAGGTAAATATTATTATTTACCTGAGGAGCATAGACACAACCAAGAGCTCCTATGATAAGCCCACCTAGTATGAAACCTCCAACAAACATGCCGGCACTATCCAGCGGATCAGATTGCCTGTTTCAGTACCACATAAGCGGATCAGATTGCCTCCAACAAGGTAAGGATGCTTATACAGGTACCAGTGAATATCAAAACGATTATGTAGTAGTAAGACATGCCTTCTCAAATTGGGTTCTTTACAAAAGCCAGGACCAAAAGAACTTTCATTAAGTGTTCTTCTCAACCCCAAATGGAAATTATTTAATTTAAACAGGGAATTAAATATGAAAAAGAAATATATAGTTGAAATACAGTTACACCATATTGACGGAAACTCAACTACCAAATACACATACCAGCCATAACATTGCAAGTCCCCACTATGAATATTATTTTACGGTACCTGTATGATGTTGCTTGGATGGTGGTTGGCTTTCTCATCCCAACGTTCCCTTTCCCTCTGAATGATACACTAGCGGGCCCACATTTCAGAGGATGAAAGGGTTTGGAAGACGAACCTGACACGAGATATCCAAGAAAGGGGATGAGATACAAGGATATGGTTCTATTTGCATACCAGGTGAAATGACAACCAGTATACAATCTCCGAATTATTATAAAAACATCTATAAGCATTCTAGCGTACCCATCAAAATTAGTCGTACAGGATTTGAGAAAAATCCACTCAAATTAGACATACTAATCCAGTTCTGGCAATCAACTTTTATTTCGTACAATTAGTAGATCTACTGAGCTGCGCCTGAACAATCAGACTCAAATTGAGTTCGATTTATTCATTCACCAGGAATTGGGAAAGAAAAATCGAACTTTCTACTCGATGCGCATTTAAATCCAAAATATATAACAAAACCAGCTAAATGGGATATATCCATAGAGAAATAAGAGTAGTTGAGAAAATTACCAAAGGAACCAGCGGAGAAGTGGAGCGCCACGGCCGATTTGGTGATCGTCGCCATGGGATCAGGTCGTTGCACAGTGAGAAGTGAGGAGGAGCTGGGAAGGAGACGCTTATCAGTTTAATTTTTTTTAATTATCCTTTTTCTATATCTCATTTTTTCTGAAGACAACAAATTTCGATATTATTGAGGCAAAATTCGATCCGACCCAGGGTCAGAATATTGGGCTTTTTAATATGAGCCTCTGGTTTATTTATTGGGCCGGATATAAGAATTTATATAAAATGGGCCGTTTCGATTTTGAATTGTTTCTTTGTTTCTTGTGGAGTGAAGTGTTTACACGGGTGAAAATGGATCGATCGGATAATGGTAAAACTATATCCACGTATTTGTATCTGTTTTTACTTATTGAACGGATACGGATCAAATATTAAAAAAAATATAGATGCGAATTAAATATTAGATGAATAATTCGGGTCGGATATTTATTGAAAAGTATATAAATATTATTAAAAAATACTAAAATTCATAATATTTATTTAATTATAATGGTAAATAACATAATTTTTTTTATAATATATAAGTAAATTACATTATATATATCTACTATTCGGCTATGAATAATTAAAATTTAAAACTATATCTATATCCGTATGGATATTCAGATATCGGATATCTGTATCTAACTTTTTAATACGGATCAGATATTATCCGCTCCGTTTTCACCACTGTTGCGTTTATTGTTTTTTTTTTATTTCAATGTTTCCAATATAAAATGATATTATTAAAAAAAATTAGTAACTTTTAACACGAAAATCCCAGTTTGCTACGAAAAATTACCAGCTTAATGTGAGAGGATTAATAAAATTATTATGAGGCTAAAAGACTCGTACTTTTTATACACTTCTCTTCTCATTTAGACGGTTATGTTTGATATGTCTAAGGTGGAACAAAATACTTAAAACAATGCAACTGATTCTGTATTCCTCTGCATAAAATTTCTGTACGAATTATCGTATTATTTTTCATTTTATGTGAGTTTAATGTTTTAAAAAAAATATTAGTGTTAAAAAGTTATTGAATATAAGATATATTTTTTTTAACAAATGTCTTATGTTAATGGCCAGTCAGTCTAATTTCTTGTAAGAATCCAATTCACAAAATTATAGTTTCTTCAAAGTTTCAATTAAAATGTTAAAACATATAAATTTCTATCAATCGTCCTGATTTTTTAATTTAAGAAAAAATAAATCTCTAAGAAAATAATAGGTGAAATTCGATATTTAGGAAGGCCGAATTTGAAATACCGATCTTAATGTACTTTTTCAGACTCAATCGTTTAAATAAAATATTATTTTAGGCTCCAAGCTTTTAGTAGATATTCAAAATATTGGCGCTAATATTAATTTCGGTGGATCACACGGAAAAAAAAAGGTTTAATTTGGAAGGTACTCCATAAAGTTTTGGACCATTGGATTCTTTTCTTGTCTAATTTTTCTTTTTATTGAAAAAGCTCAGTACACTTCAGCATCTTTTAAATGTTATACATGCAATTTCTCAATAGAAAAATAGTACTCGTGTTACTGTACTAAGCCGCGACTCTTCGTGTTTAATTTTTGAATGGTATTTTTTATGCACCTTTTGTAAGATTATGTTTCATGCACTTTAGTTTAGTAATATTTGATGTCAATATATTGTACTATTATGCTTATGCATGATTGCATTGTAATAAATGCCAGGCTTTAATTAATGACTTTCAAGTGATTATGTATCATGTAACTGATTTCTACAACTGCTGATGTGCTACTTGAAGGACAAAAAGAGAGAGATAATAATCGAAAATTCAAATTTCGGCTTTTTTGAATCATGAATTTCATCTATTTTGTTTGGGAATTTAATTTAAATTTTTTTAAAGAAAAAACAGTAGTTAATGCAGTATCTAACCGTTAGATGCATCATGCATGTAACGATTCGTGTTAGCTTCAAGTCCTGTTTTGTTCGGTTCTGAAAAGAAGACTACGGTTCAGATTGCATAGTTCGTCGTGTAGTGAGTTAGAAAGTGATGTACATGGGTCAAGAAGAAGGCGGTATAGTTGGCTATGCTCCGAAACGCCACAACGGAAAGCAGCCAATTATAAATGCTGGAGAACCGGAGAAAACACAAGCCGTTGTGTTAGTTAATTTCTATCTCAATCTTTTATGCGACGTAAACATTGTGTCCATTTATGCAATATGCATTCGCTGGCTGGCTCAAATTATCTCAAAATCTAAACCAGATCTCACCGATCAGCTTTATTAAAATTCCACAAAAGATCTAACAAAGTGTGCGCTTCTGACACTTTTAGTTTTTTTTTTAATTTTGTTATACACATATCAGTACCCAATTTAGATTTTTTAAATTTCCAAAACATATTTCAACAATTCTATTGGATTTATTTTACAGAAGAAACACACACTCTAATCGAATCTCAAGAAGTCAATTTTTGCTTGTATTTTCTTTAGGTATTAGACGGTCATTTCGAAAACATCCGTATAATTAATGCTTACACAAATACAACTTCTCTAATTTTAATAGAATTACTGATTTATTAAAACTTGCAATTCTGTTTATCAAAATTGTTATAGAAATAGTGTCAGAAATTTTCTAAAAATTTGACTTGGTTTAATCACTAGGTTCTGACATTAGTATATAAACAAATTAAAATAGGCTTAAGCTAACAAAGAGTATGTAAGCTTAATATAATAAAGCTTTAAATCTACTTCAAACATTGAAGTTAAACTAATGTTTTTAATTTGCTTTACAACTCAAACATTTTCATAAGATATTAGTACTTATTAAAAATGAACGCATCAAAATTAATTTAATTTTCAAATATTTATGAAAAAATTAAAAGAAATAAAGTTTGGAATGTAAATATTTAACCTGTGAAATAGATCAAATAGAAAATTAAAAACATTGTATGGAAGGGACTTTCCAAAATCTCTCATACTATTTTGAGCAAAATGCTCCTAAAAGTCTCAAACTAAATTATTGGAGAAAATGACCCGCTACATGAATGCCTTCAAAAGAAGTATAGAAGAACCTAACCATCTCATCTCAGCTCAGCCATTCTTTCCGACGCGCTCATATCGCTCCTTGCCTCCTACTTCAAAAAAAGAAAAAGAAAAATGTTCAAACAACGAACAAAAAAGTTTCTCGAGAAATTCTCTCGCGCTAAATTTATCTCGACAGCTCAATTCTCAGAACCAGTCATACACCGCTATCTTTCCCTCTTCCCGCCTTATCTCTCTCAACCGCTTTTCTCCTCCGCTCTAAGTCAAAAAGGGGGGAGATCTTTTTGAAAGATTTTCTGACATTTTTTGGTTCAATCAGAGAAAGCAATGGGGGGAGGTGGAGGTGGTGGTGCTACGAGTCCTATAAGAGAGCTTGATCAGACACCGACATGGGCTGTTGCCTCTGTTTGTATGGTTATTATTCTCATCTCCATTATAATCGAGAAGGCGCTCCACCATCTACAACAGGTAATGTATAAATTGATTTTACTAGAATGGTCATAATCTTTCTGAATTTTGTTTGCTTTAGTATTAAATCCCCATTGGTGTTTGTTCAATTGCCAATTTGCCTGGCATGGTGGCATGTAACTTATGCCCTATGCAATAATATTTTTTGTTTGTTTTGAATTAAATGCCGTATTCAATAATTATAATAATATAATTTACAAGTTAGAATTTAATGACTTTGTATGCCCCGAAAATCAAAATAATGTTTTCATGGGGATTTTAATTCAAAATCAGTGTATTTAAATAATTTCTTCTTGTGCAGATGTTTGAGGCACAAAAGAAGAGGGCTATGGTCGAGGCGTTAGAGAAAGTTAAAGCTGGTAAAATCAACAATATTCAACCTTTTCAAATTTAATCTCTTCCACAGTTCTATTCCTCCCTTTTCTTTTCTGTGAAATACCTTTCTCCGTTCCCTTGCAAAATAAGAAACATCGATCAAACTAGGGTACTTAGTCTTTCAACATTTTTTCGTCCTATAAAAGATTAGTACGAGGTATAGTTCTAGGGTTGCAGCCATGTGTGCACTAGTGATACCTTAATTACCTGGTAAATCGAGAAAACTTTATACATCAGTAGACTTAATGCATGATTCCGTAGAGTTGCCTTATAGAATATAGATTAACAAAATGACACAGCTGGATTAACATATGTTTGGAGTTTTCTAAAATAGTAATAGAAAAAAGTAAAGTTGGGGATGAATAATTGCAAGAAACTGCAGAAATAAAATGCGCTGCACCTTTTATGGTAGAATAGAGGTTCCTTCAAATAGTGCAAAACATAAATGGAATTTCAAAACAAGGCAAACGAAAGGTTAAACTTGATAATAATACCATGTCAGGCAGGAAATGGTAAAATAATTTTCATAACAGTTCCTTTATTGTCAACAAAGTCAACCTCAAGTTCATCGCCACAATTTTAGCATGCTGAAGCTAAATGTTTTTTTTTTCTTTAGTGCAATTATAAAATGTATAAGCAAAAACCTCTGAAACCTCTAAATCCTCTCCATGTACTAATTGTATATCTGCCCCTAAATTCTTTTGAATATGCGAAGAAAAAGAAAATTGGATTAAATGCTGTGACTGGTGACCTTTTGAGCCTTCTCTGTCACACAAAAACACTATAATTCATGACATCCTAGAGCATCATATTTGTTTGTAAGAATTTACAAGTTTTTCTGTGATGAAAGCTTTAATTCATGACTGCGGTACTTATAGTAAATCATGAAAACGAGTCATGTAATCAAATGAGAATTCAATGTATACAGAGTCAAATACTATATTCATCTAGCTCTGCCACAGTGTAACATTTAGTCTGGTAATTTTGTAACAATGAACAAGAAATAAAGCCCCCATGGTTCCGTGGGCAGAATTATCAATTAGAACCTGTGGACACTCTTCATTTAATTAAATAATATTAATTATAGCAACTATAATGAATTGTTATTTGGAGGCAGTTTCCCATGTTTTTATGTTAATTTTGACAGAATTGATGGTTCTGGGTTTCATCTCCTTGCTCCTGACATTCGGCCAGAACTACATAATTAAAATATGCATCACTGACAAGGTGGCCGACACAATGCTGCCATGCCGACTCGAGGAAAAGACAATCGAAGAGGAAAAGGAGATACCCAAAGAACATGAAAAATTTGTGCTGGACTCATTTATCGGCTCGAGATTCAACCATGAACGATTCCTTGTGGAGGCCTCTAGTACCCCTCACTGCCCTGCTGTAAGTGCAAGTCTTGCTTATTGTTTAAACAATAATGATAAGAGTGAGGCTACGGTACTATGCATAGCGAGGCTTGGTCCATACTATGGATCAATATCTTCGTTCCAAAGTCCAAACAATTGATCCTAACCGTTCCACATGATGTCCATATGAAAATGTACTTGCGGACTAAATTTTACATTTTTCACAATTCTTTTACTAATTTTTTAGATAGGTTGAAAATCACTACTTTTGAATTGTCTAGAATCTTTAGATCACGTAAAAAAAATGTGCTTGGAGACCAAATTTTATATTTTTTGAAAATTTTTTACTATTTTTTTTTTTTCAGATAGGTAGAAAACTTCTGTTTTTGAATGAATTCTAGACCATAAAAATAATGATTTTGAAATATTCTAAAAAATTAGTAAATAATTTTAAAAAAATGTAAAATTTGATCTCCTAGCACATTTCAATATGGAGATCATGTTGAGCAGTTCGGATTGTCACTTTGATATATCAATATAGAAAATATGAACGTGAAGTAAAACAAGACTCTTACTTCGCAACTCACTATAGCTCAACTCTCTCTCTCTATATATATATATTATGTTTCCGTGCAGTACAAGCATATCTACCGTAATATTGTCAGGCATGGTGAACATCTGCTAGACCACCAAAAGACCAGGAAACCTTTGACAAAAAAAGGAATAGGAAAAATAAATGAGATGCACCATGAGGAAACACTTAATAATTGAATTAGTATTTTAGTCACCATTTATATTAATTGAGCCAGTTTAGCAATGTTTTGTAGTGTAACCTTGTATATTCTATTTTGCATAATTTTGCAGGGAAGGGTGTCGCTTATATCGATAAATGCAATCCATCAATTACATATATTCATATTTTTCCTGGCGGCTTTTCATGTGCTATATAGTGCTACTACTATGGCTTTGGGTAGAGCTAAGGTAATTAATTTTTTGTTCGCTGAATTTGTTTTGCAATTAATATGCATTACTATTTTTCTATATATTATCAACAAATATATTCTGCTTGCATAGATTCGTGGGTGGAAGGAATGGGAAAAAGAGACATCATCCCTAGATTACGAATTCTCAAATGGTAATTTCCTCGACTAAGTTTATGCAAAAATATGAAAATTGAACACATATTTTTCTTAATTCCTGTTCCCAAATATCTTGTCTTCAGATCCTTCAAGATTTAGGTTTACCCACGAGACTTCTTTTGTGAGGCATCATACCAGTTGGTGGAACTCAATCAGATTTTCCTTTTACTGTGTAAGAAACCTTCCTATGTTGATGTGATCATAAATTCCCCAAAAATCTGTTGCAATGCATGCCCAGTTTTTAATAGTTTAATAGCAATTTTTCCATGAGGTTAAGCCCCTCAAAAGTTGGTAGTTATGGAGGAATCAGGAAAAATATAATGTAAATTAGAACCCTTTATTGGGGCTTGTGTTCAAGAATTCTTGGATCATCATAGTGCTGTTGATGTTCAGATTTATTTGGAATCCAATTTTTGAATGCAGAATTTCTAATAAGTTATTTTTATTAATCAAATGCAGGCATGTTTCTTTAGGCAGTTTTTCACATCTGTCAGAAAGGCTGATTACTTGGCCATGCGCCATGGTTTCATCACTGTATGAACGCAACAAAATTTCAATTTTGCAAGATTGTTCCTATTTTCTGGAAATTATTTTATATAGAGTTTTTCTTTATTTGTCAGGTACATTTGGCTCCTGGAAGTAAATTTGATTTTCAGAAATATATAAAAAGATCACTTGAAGATGATTTCAAGGTTGTTGTGGGTATCAGGTATGTATGTCCACCACACCAGTTGCAATTGGTACCACTGAAATTGGTACTGATAAGTTCCATTTTGTACTATGTTGGCTAACTAGTTCTCTTTCCTTCTGTTTTTAATTTATCCTTTTTTAGTCCGTTCTTATGGACATCTGCTGTTGTATTTCTTCTTCTCAATGTCAAAGGTGTGCTATAAAATTAACTTTAGTAGTCTCTATAACATCTAAATACATCTAAATATTTTCTTAGCAGAGGAATCTTACTAATATTCTTCAATTAATTTTCTCTGTGCCAGGATGGCAGACATTGAATTGGATGTCCCTGTTTCCTTTAATTGTATGGGATCTCTACAGTGCTCAAACTTGCTCTTTATTTTCGTCAAATTTTGTCACTCTTGTGCCTAACTAGTCGCTTTATTAACAGATTGTACTAGCAGTTGGGACTAAACTACAAGCTATAATTGCACAAATGGCACTTGAGATAAAAGAGAGGCATGCTGTTGTACAAGGAATTCCTCTTGTGCAATTAAGCGACCATCATTTTTGGCTCGGAAAACCCAAATTCATTTTGTTCCTCATCCATTATACTTTATTTCAGGTACTAACTAGAAAAGACTAATTTAAAATGCTAGCTGCTTTTGAGTTCTGTTTTAATTGCTTCGGTTTTCTTGGTCATGCAGAATGCATTCGAGATTATTCATTTTCTTTGGATATGGGTAAGCCAGTGTCATTGAATTTCTTTATGTTTTTTATTTATTTTCTTTATTGTTTTTTTAGTTATTATACGCACCTCCCTTTTTCTGGATTCAAATATACTCTTTCTATGTGGAACAGTACGAGTTCGGGTTGCGATCATGCTTCCACGAGAAATTCACTCTTATAATTATCAGAGTTTGTCTCGGGTAAGCATTTATGGTCCCTTGATCAAAATAATTAAACAGATAAATAATATATATTGAAATGTGAGGAAAAGGTTAAAATCAAAACTCATACATATCTGTTTGTAAAATTTCAGTGTTGCAGTCCAAATTATATGCAGTTACATTACACTACCTCTCTATGCTCTTGTCTCTCAGGTATGAATGAAGAAATTATTTAGTTTGGTAACCATTATAAACATTATAATATGAAATGGTCCAAACAATAAATTTAATTTTCTATCTTCAGATGGGGTCCCACATGAAGAGATCCATCTTTGATGACCAAACCTCCAAGGCACTGAGAAAATGGCACCACCAAGCTGTGGTAAAAACTAAAGCCACTGGTGGAAACCCTAAAGGTTCATCTAACTCACCAAGCACCAGCCCGCGGGCCACAAGCCCTACACGGCCCTTAGCTGGTAAGCAGATGCAGCGCATGCAATCCAAGGCAGCCGACCGAGAAATTCAACTCCAGGTGGCTCCTTCTAGAAGGAGGCATTCTTACAACGAACAAGAGATAACGGATGCGGGTCAGACTGAGGCAGCACCTGTGACTGACTTGCTTACTGGGTCATCACCCCCTCATCAGCAAGGCCCGCAACAACAGCAGAGGCGTGGAGAGGATGACGAGGATTATCAGTTTGTAAAAGTTGATCTTTGATGTTGATTTTCAGATTTAGGTTTGATTTAGAGATATAAATTATTATTTTTGTATTTTTTTCGGGTTAGATTGTTTAGGCCCGATATGTATTTATCCTTTGATGCATGGCTTTATGCTTGCTAGATTTCATTCCTTACTTTTTTTTTCCTTCAAAACGGGAACAAGAGTTCTTTTTTAACATTAAAAATTTGAAATATAGATGAATTTCTGGAGTTCTACTTGAAATGAAATGGAAAATCATTATCTTTTTCTTTCTGTTTTCCTTTCTTTGTTGCTGGTTCTAGGTATTAAGGTATATTTTTGTAAACCTTTTTCTTTGTAAAATCAGTACATCACTCTTCATGTTACTCATAATGATACTAACAAGGTGCACTGAACAACTAATCTTTTGGTTAAAATTTTATTTTCAATTAAGTTTGTCAGTTCAGTTAAGTTGCATTGAACCAAATGAACACTGGTCACCATACAAAATTTTCACAACATTAAATATATTTCTGTTCTCGATTTTGAAATGGGAAAATGAGATAACTTGTCATGATACAGATATAAATGAGAATAGATTTTGAGTTTAAGGCACTCCCTCTAAAAAAAAAGACAACAAAAATAAGAAAACAAAACTTTAAAGCAACCATGTCTCAAAAACAAGTATATGCTTAATTCACAGCTGTTGCAACCTTGCAATACCTGAGAAGTGAGAACCCTATTTGCATAATTTAAATTACACAGGAATGATACAACAGAAAGTCAACCACATTGAGGAGGGTTCAAATGCCTCCATTTTTTGTGCCTCCACCATGCCTCCATTTTTAAAAACTTTAATAACTCAAAATTTAAAACTTAAAAGTCAAAATAAATCCGTTGGATATGATCTACATCATTTTATCTATGTGCTCATAAAAAATTATCACATTTTGATTTTGTTTTTATGTGAATCAATAAGTTGAAAATCAACGTCTAGAAATTATCCACATTAGTACGTTTTTTTACGAGCTCTTGATGACAACCAAAACAAAATTGAAATGTCATAATTTTTTACACGTGCATAGATAAAATGATGTAGATCATATCCAACGGTTTTATTTTGACTTTTTAGTTTTAAATTTGAGTTATTAAAGTTTTTAAAAATGGAGGCATGGTGGAAGCATGAAAAATGAAGGCATTTGAACCCTCCTCTACAAGTAATTACGAACTTGTTGTATTTTTCATTATTTATCACAATAACGTGCTACTACAAATATAATGCGCTTAATTTTAAAAATGATGCTGTCTGTAGCCTGATTTATTTTAAACACCAGAAAACGACAAGGAAAAAAAGGGTCCAGAACAAACTGTTTACACATCAAATTGGGGAACATTTAAGACTTCTTTTTTTTTGGGAAATTAAAATTTTAATTCCTCAGGAAATAGAATGACAGTTTTTTGGTTTTTTTACCTTTCAAAAAATAGAAGGAACCGCACCAACGGTACGGTTCCACCAAGTACAGGTTTCTGAGACCGCACTAATAGTATAGCTCTAGTGTTTTTCTCATGTTAAACCGCACCTTAACCACAGAGTTGTCTGAGAGCATCTACATCCCTGAAACTATCAGAGTTTCTAATCTGATGTGGCAGTTTCTAGATCAGTTTCAGAGATGTAGACCAGTTTCTTATTTAGCAACTGTGCTCAAGAATTTCTTAATAAGAAATCGTTTATAAACTGTGAGTTGGCAAAATGATTGGCCGGTGTTCGCTTAATTTTTTTCTTTATTTTATTTTATTGCTAATGTGGCATTTTAGAAACTCTTAAATTAGTTTTAGGAATGTGAACTCTTAGAAACTCTATAACCTATAATTTCTGAAAATTAGTTAATAGTTACTTAGAAACTCTAAGAGTTTTAGGGATGTAGATGCTCTGATAATTGCTGGGACAACACTATTGGTGCGGTTCCATCAGCCTATCCTTGGTCTATTTTTTGAAGAAAACAAACCAATAATTCTTTTCCCGAAGATTTGATTTTTTATTTTCCAAAAAAAAAAAAACCAATATTTGATGTTCTATGGACTATAATGGAAAGTTGGTGATATTGAAGACACCATCTTGCAAATTGACTCAAAAATGATATTCAAAATAGTAGCCTCCATGATTGATTATTTAAATAGTAATATATGATTCCAATCATGTCTGTAACACATGGTGGTGGTGAGCATCTCAAGAAAGGATTTTGTTGTACTAAGAACCAAAATCAAGCTGAATGTTTTAGAAATTTTGCTGTATGCTCACCTGAAGGAAATAAGAGATTCTAGCTAGTACAATAATGGGTCAATGGATGCAGAACTAATTGCATTTAATAATATAATTAATGAATGGAATATAGTTTCCTCTGCAATTTCGTAATATTTGCACCTTTTTGTTATTCATTTTGCAGGAATATATGAGGATGTATTTTTTTTTTTTTTTAGTTTAAAGTATCTGCACTCTTTCTTAGTATTTACAAGACACTAAAAATAATTGAGTCTTCTTGAAGAATGTTCATCTCAATTTCTCAATTGCAAATGCTCATATAATAGTTACAATACCAATTGCAGAGTTATAAAATGATGATTGATTACACAACTTGTTTTATTTAATAATTTGGTTGAGTTTGTTATATCAATATTTACAATTGATTTATAAGGGATATTCTATAGATGTAAACATGAAATATATTAAAATATTAAATAAATCTCATAAATTAAAATTTAAGATAGGTTGCAGGGCTAAATACAATTTGACATTGTTAAAAATTAGATCCACAATTCATTTTCTATTAGTTGAATAAAGCCCTTTAAATTGTAGTATACAATGTTTATATATAAATATTGATTTATTTGCCTCCATTGTCGGTGTTTAATTATTTATTAAATATTTAAACAATGCTACGTGGGAGCTTTGGATTGCAAAAGGCAAAGTGACTTCATTATATTGTTTTATTAACATTGCAATGCCATTTAATTCTAGCACTTGTCATGCAGAGACTTTTTTTTTAAATAAAAAATAAGGGTCAAACCTTCTAATTTTAAATATTTATATGAAATATTTAAATCGATTTTCAAACTTTAACTTTACACGTGGAGATAATTTATTTTATCATCATCATCAATATATATTATAGTAAAAAAAAATCGTCAATCTGAAAATTATTATAATATAATTCAAGACTTAAAAGTCCGTTTAAGTGGATTTGAAAGCATATTTTGTATAAATGATTATAAACCATATCACCTTTTTTTTTTTTTAAATATATATAATTAGAAACCGTATTATTTCGCAAAAATTGCAGAGCTTAATTTTGATTATTTTTCCAAATATATTCATCGGCTTAACTTATTGAGTTAGTTACCTAACGCATAACCTTTGGGGAAATCTCGTTATAAAATAATGTTATATATTTGTTGATTATCTGTTTTTTTTATTTTTCCCACAAAGCAATTGAAACTTTTTATTATTATTATTATTTATTATTATTATCAGAATCATTATACGTGTCATGTACTGATTGATGTACATGCCCCAAAAGCGTCTCTTTCCTTCTTTTAAAATACGCCAATCAAATGCCAACTCACAACGTTGAATCAGCAACCGCTGTCAATGTCTCCGGGTCTCTTAATTTTTTTTTTCATTTTTATATTTATATTGATTTTTTTAGTATTTTGAATTAGTTTTTTTAATAGGGGTTGATTCTCATCTCCAAATTTAAAACCTTATTTTATTTGCAACGCAAGTCCTTGTTTTGGTTTCATACAGTACACATACAAAATATATGATTTCGTAAAAGGAATTCAATACCATTGCTTTTTGAGTTTTGAGTGATATCAGATATGACTTATTACATCGAATATAATGTTCATCAGTTGAATTAACAATTTAAACCGTTAAACAAAAAAAATCAATGAAGCGAATGGTAAAACGATGATACCATTTAATTTGTAGCTACTAACAAAAAATTACAGTTTATTAACAGCAATTTCAATGAATCAGTCAATCATATAATAAGTAAATAAAATAACAGTTGAAATTAACTAATTTTAGTATCTCATTACGTGGGATTCAAAGGATCGCAAACATCTCAACATTTTTTTACCTGTAAATTAAATAAATTACAGTTGTGAATATAATTATATAAAATTATTCCCTTGTTAGACTGCACCGGATATTTACTTCTCTAAAAAGCAAGCATTGGATCCAAAAGTTGTATGGCATAATTCGGGTAAAGATATTAATAGAGTTAGTTTGACGTCATACAGAGCACGATCAGCAGAGACAAAATGAAAATGTATATAACTGATGCGCTGCTTGAAGTCAAAAAAGCTCTGTCAATATATTTACCAGGATAGCGTGGAAAATGGACTTCTCCATTTCATGAAAATGGAGAGAGTGAAGAGCGAATTTTAGGCGGAGGCGGATGTTCCCTCCACCGGATATATATTGGAATAGCAGAGAACAGATCCCGCCTCTCTCTCTCTCTCTCTCTCTCTCTCGCTCTCTGGAAAAAGGGATCCAGATTCATAGGCGAAACTAAACAGTAAGCACCTTTTCTCTTTCTATTCTTTCTTTATTGAACAAAATTCGGATCTTTCGATCCGTTTGAAGGTTGTTTGTTCTTTTTCAAACGAGAAATAAGTAAATTTCTCAATTTACAGCTATTGTTGAAATCTTTATTGCTTAATGATTTATTTATTTTTCGTTTGGAAAATATTCCGCCTTTTTTATAGCTACGTTACAAGTGTTATTCAATCCAGTTTGGATTGGCATTTCTTTTCATCCTTTTTTTTTTAAATAATTTCAACAAGATGGCAACCTCAGTGAGGTAGCAGCTGCTCTTATTGAGAAATTCCTTTTCAACTTGTTATTTTCACTCAATCATTTAAGCTTATTGAGAATTGAATTCTTATCTGATTTCTGTTTTTCTTTAGCTTGCTGTCGCAATAGAAATTAAACAATGAGTGGAGCAGTGTTAGTCGCAATTGCGGCATCAATTGGAAATCTGTTGCAGGGTTGGGACAATGCCACCATTGCAGGTGATCTATTTACATGTCAAAATTTCAAGGAAAAATGATTTGTTTCCCCTTAAAAAAAATTCAAAAAGTCTACTGTATGTCCCTGCAAAATGATAACATGCTTCTGTATGCTTGAGAAATATGTCCTTTACTAATTTCTTTACTAAGTACCCAGCTATTCTCAGTCATACCTGCTTTGTCCATTGTCTATGAAAGAGCAAAATGACGAGAATGGAGGATATCTTGGAAACTTTTGTAATAAAAAGTGGGGAGGCCAGTTCCAAATATACTAAATTATACCAAAATTCATCCCACATTTCAAATCTCAAATTTTGTACATTTGCTCAATTATATAAATTAATCTAATTTCATCCTCTCCAGGAGCTGTCTTATACATTAAAAAGGAATTCAATTTAGAATCCCAACCGACAATTGAGGGATTGATCGTGGCCATGTCTCTAATTGGTGCAACCATAATCACAACCTTTTCTGGCCCTGTATCAGACTCAGTTGGCCGCCGGCCAATGCTAATCATCTCATCAGTTCTCTACTTCCTAAGTGGCCTAATCATGTTCTGGTCTCCTAATGTGTATATTCTTCTCTTGGCACGCCTGATCGACGGGTTTGGTATTGGCCTGGCTGTAACCCTCGTACCAGTTTACATTTCTGAGACTGCCCCTCCAGAGATAAGAGGGTTGCTTAACACTCTACCTCAGTTTACTGGGTCTGGAGGAATGTTCTTCTCATATTGCATGATTTTTGGAATGACGCTTTCGCCCTCGCCAAATTGGAGGGTGATGCTTGGGGTTTTGTCATTGCCATCACTTGTTTATTTCGCGCTGATGTTGTTTTATCTCCCTGAATCGCCAAGGTGGCTTGTGAGTAAAGGCAAGATGAAAGAGGCCAAGGTGGTGTTGCAAAAGTTGCGTGGAAGAGAGGATGTCTCAGGTATATATTAGAGAAAGCTTTTAGGTTTTTTCAGAGAGATCTCTAGCATGTATTCATTTACTTCTTGTTCTTCTCAAAAATAAATATAAAAACAAACAAAACAGAAGGCAGTTTTGAAGTTATACAACCTTATCATATGTATAAATTATAGGGGGCTTCATGCATATTTGCCTTATTAAGATGAATAGAAAAGCTTTGCATAGTGACATACCCAACTTGAATTAAATGCCAATCAACAAGTTTCATGCTTTGGAAAATAGTTTGCAAATGCTTAAATTTGGATTGGGTTCCTGGTTTTTCAAATGCTCGAAATCTCAGAAAAAAGCAAATGATCCCAAGACTTGGGAGACTTACACTACCATGTGGAAATTTTGCTGACTTCACCAGAACTAACAGAATTTAACTTCCTTATGTTAAACTTCTAGGTGAAATGGCACTTCTTGTGGAAGGTCTAGGCAGTTCTGGTGACACCTCCATCGAAGAGTACCTTGTTGCCCCGGCAACTGACCTCACCGAGAGTGATGCTCCATCAGATAAAGACAAGGTAAAACTGTACGGGCCAGAATCGGGCCTTTCATGGGTGGCCCAGCCTGTAACCGGCGGAAGCATACTGGGAAGTGTGCTGGGCTCCACCGTGATGTCCCGTGGTGGGTCCATCATTGACACAATGATGGACCCGGTCGTTGCCCTCCTTGGGAGCGTCCATGAAAAAAACCCAGAATCAACCGGCAGCATGCGAGCTGGCAGCAACCTATTCGCACACTTTGGGAGCATGTTCAGTGTGGCAGAGCGTGTGGGCCCTAGGGAGGATAATTGGACCGAGGAGGACCCACATACAACGGATTATGATGACACGAGGTCGTCAGATCATGAAATGACGGAACATGACGAAGAAAGCGGTGATCTGGAAGCACCACTTTTGTCGCAGAGTGAATTGCCGTTAGATCATGACAGTTCCATAGGGGAGGTGCAGGGGGCAATGGGAATAGGAGGGGGGTGGCAGCTGGCATGGAAGGTGTCAGAGAAGGATGGGGTCTACAAGAAGGTGTTTTTGCACCAGGATGAGGTGCCGGCATCAAGGAAGGGATCCATGATGTCAATATCGGGTAGTCAATTGCCTGTGAGTGGGGATTTCGTGCATGCCTCAGCATTGGTTAGTAGTTCAGTGCTGGGTAGCAAGGGATTGGTGATACAAGATGCGATCGGGCCCGCCATGGTCCAGCCGCCAGAGAACACTGCCAAGGGGCCCTTCTGGAAGGAACTCCTCGAGCCTGGGGTCAAGCACGCTTTGTTCACTGGTGTTATGCTTCAAATCCTTCAACAGGTACAGTTTTTGTACCTGCATTAACTCAAATCAACTACTTCAATATATATTGGAATTTGGAAGGGGTTGAATGCATTGACAATGTATAATCCAAACCGTTTGGGATTTACATTTTCCATATTAATAGAATGAGGCTATGGTACTATGCATAGCGCAGATTGGTTCATACTACGGATCAATATTTTCGTTTTCAAAGTCCAAATAGTCGATCTGAACCGTTCAAAGTGATCTCCATAATGACAATGTGCTTATATACTTAAATTTACATTTTCTAGAATTCTTTTACTATTTTTTTATAAAGGTAGAAAATCACTGCTTTTCAAAGGTCTAGAATTTTAGATCAAGTGATTTCCTACCTATCTAAAAAAATAGCGAACAAATTCTAAAAGATGTAAAATTTGATCTACAAGTAAATGTTTATATAAATATCATGTTGAAAGGTTTGGATCGACTGTTTGAATTTTTAAAATAGAGATATTAATCCATAGCACAGACCAATATGCGCTATGCATAGTACTATAGCCCCATTCATATTAATATATTTGTCTGCCCGTTTGTTTATGTTGTGTGCCTTGTGGAAAAAGATTTTAAGTCCTCGTTTTTACAATTTTTTTTGTTGTTGTAAGCTTAATTGAATTGTTTCTTTTTCTTTGGCAGTTTTCGGGAATAAACGGGGTGTTGTATTACACACCTCAGATTTTGGAGCAAGCAGGAGTTGGGGTTCTCTTATCAAATCTGGGAATCAGCTCAGACTCAGCATCTATTCTCATTAGTGCTCTCACCACCCTCCTTATGTTGCCATGCATTGGTCTTGCCATGCGGCTCATGGATGTCTCTGGACGGAGGTCAAATCTCAAATTTTTTTTTTTATATATATCAGTTCTCTTATCTTATCACCAGCTAGATATTTGCATCTATGCGTCAGCATAGCAGGGCTTTACTTATTTATATGCCCCTGCTCTGGATTAATCTATTTATTTATATATAAACACAGTATTGTCTGTAGTGGTAATGTGAATTAGCAGCAATTAGCAATATCAACTTGTGCCCAAAATTGCGGGGTACATACAGCCACCATTCTTAACTGGTGCAGTGTCATTTTCGTATTAATATATGCTATCTAGCCACTTTAAAGACAATTTACCATAAATTGATGTACTGCCCAAGTTATTCCTGGCTTAAAGCAAATTGAAAACACCTCTAAGCACACAAATAGTAAAAGAAGTAAACTAGAAGAGAAGAAAACAATTAAGAGGCGGAAACAAAGAGAGAACATACTAATACCAGGCTAAATTGGTCTTGTACCATTCAAGCAAACCCAACCAGAAAAGAACCGAAACTAATACCAGTATGCAGAATGCTAGCAAACATGGCGGGAAACCCTTGCTTTTAGAATGATTAAGAAATAACCATAGTAGGCTGTGCTTTAATATTTACCAAAAAATGAAAAACAGGAGCCTCCTTCTGACAACAATCCCGATCCTGGTCGTATCTCTGATTGTGCTAGTCATCTCCAATGCGGTTCACATGGGCACGGTGCCTCATGCAGTGCTATCTACTGGCAGTGTCATTATCTACTTCTGCACCTTTGTCATGGGTTTCGGGTAAGAAAAAATATTATACATAAAATATATTACTTTTTTTATCAAGATACCGCTGTATTTTGCTGTATTGTTATTATGCCCCAACATTTCTGGTATTCAATTACTAACCAGAAATCACTAAATTGCACCTAACTTTTCATGTTAAGTTTAAATGGTACATGACTGGTTCATATAAATTCAATTTGGTTATAGGAAAATACCTAGAATATGCCCTACTATACATGCATGAAAACTAATAATACTATTTTTATTTGTCAGGCCTATACCCAACATCTTATGTGCAGAGATCTTCCCGACCCGTGTGCGTGGTATTTGCATTGCAATTTGTGCTCTTACCTTCTGGATTGGTGATATCATTGTCACTTATTCCCTCCCTGTTATGCTAAATTCCATAGGGCTTGGGGGCGTTTTTGGAATTTATGCCATAGTTTGTTGCTTTGCTTTTGTTTTTGTGATTTTTAGGGTTCCTGAGACCAAGGGTTTGCCCCTTGAGGTTATCATTGAGTTCTTCAATGTCGGTTCCAAGGGTTTGCAAAATGAAGTGATGGAGTGAAGGGGTAAAAAATTAAAAATGGGGTAATGGTTTTTTCTTTTTTTTGGATAATTTGAGGAAATTATGTTCTTTTCCGAATGGGAGTACAAAAGGAAAGAATGGAAGCAAGTAGGCTAAATTCCATTGCTTCTGTATAGATGAGATTTCAATTTTGTATTTAGTTTGCCCGATCCTTGTTGTTCTTGACAATATAATTAGATTTGTAATTTTTTATTTAAGTGGGTCAACATTAATTGCTACTATTTTTTGTACAATCAAAAGTTAGGAATATACAGTGCTCATTTAGCAAAATATACGACTGGTACTGGTACATACATCATTTAGGAATATACAGTGCTAACCAGGTGAATTAAATTATATATAGATAGAAAGCAAATATTTTAATTTGGATTTACAGTGTTAGTTAAATCATTTCAAAAGCTTTTGCAAATTCTGAATTTTTATACAGTTGTCTTGTTCAGTAGTTAGTTGCTTCAGCAAGCACGAGAAATTAGAAATCTGCATTATGTTTTCATTAATTTATGTCTTTTGATCTTTTGATAATTGTTTCATATTCCATATTTTTATGAATTATTCTTCATGGCTACCCCTGACCAAATTAAAAAGCAGGGCCCCCATCTGCAGTCTGAGCCCAAATTTTGGGCCGTCCCTCCTATATGAGGCCCAAATAATAAAATTATTTTTTCAAACAATACGGTACCAATCCAGGCCCACTACTGATTCTCAAAGGTTGTCGGTATTTTGGGAGAAGCAATTATATAACAAAGTTATTGTGTGCATTCATATGTACAAGTTACAACGCTCACTTTATCTAATTGAAAAGATTGGACCTCGCAGACTAATCTTTGGTGCCCTAGTGAAGCATTATGGAGTTGGAACCAATTTGGGTCTGATGTCCATCGGACTCAAAGTGAGTTCGATGGATTCGAGGATCGTCCGATCTGCTTTAAGATTCGCGCCTGCAACTTTCACGTCTGCTTTAAAATTCGTGCGCATGAATTTTAAAGTGGATCGGACGGTCTCTAAACCCATCGGACCCAAATTTGAGTCCGATGGGCATCGGACCCAAGCTGTTCTTTATGGAGTTGGGGTAGTCCAATGTGGGGTTGGGGCTGTCTAATTTGCATCAAGATTCATACACAATTATGTATAAATTTCAAAGCTGTATGCGTGAATCTTGACGCGAATCAAATGGCTCTGAGCGGACATCGTACAAATTAGTTGGGGTGGTCCAACATGCGGACAGAGCCGTCTGATTTGCATCAAGATTCGTGCACAAGTATGCATAAATCTCGAAGTTGTTTGTGCGAATCTTGATGCGAATCAGATGGTTCTGAACGTGACATCGAACCAAATTTGGTCTGATGCCCCATCGTACCAGCCCAATTCCAAGCATTATACCTCTATATCATTAATTGCACAATTGATCGGCACAAATCTTGAAGTGGTATGTGTGAATCTTGACGCAGAACGGATGGTGCTGACCATATATCAAACCGAATTTGATTTGATGCCCATCAATCCACCCTGATTCCAAACAATATACCTCTATATCTTCAATTCATGATATGTAATGCAATTATGGAAAAGTCCCCCTTGAAGACTTTAAACTCCCAAACATTCAACCATGGTTCGTTGGTTCCTTTTCTTACTACATGTCAAAGCTACTTTACTTTTCTGGGTTGAATGAGAGAGATCATGGAACTTGGTCCAAACTTGAGCACTTTCAGAGTTGTAAAAGTTTAGCTTTTTTCCTCTTTGCCTGCATGGAACCTTAGTCCAAAATATTGTGTTGGTACCATCTTTGTTGACATCCAATTAATTTTAAAAGTAGTATGGTCGTTTTCTCTTTTTCTTGAGCGGGTCCAGAGAAAGAGAAATATCAAGCTAACTGACTGTTCTTTAAGGCCTAATTAATTAGGTATCAAATTTTGCATTCGGAGGAGATTAACACTTAACAGTTTAGGTGGTAGAATGCAATAACAATAAATATAGGTGGTAGAATTGGAAATATTCCTGTATTCTGATATTCTATTTGTGAAGTCCTTATCAAATGATACCATTTCAATTATTCTCTTACAAGTCACAGTACAACCCCAGTTCAAGCGGAAAAGTGTATAAAGTTTGCGGTTCAAGGAACAATCTAGTCTAAATTAGCGGCTACCAATTTAAAACCACGCGCTTTTGCATGTCTACCCTACAAATATTTTTAGTCCATTTTCACACCTGCTTTTTTTTTTCATTTCATTAGCACACATCGCAAATTATATAATAAATTCAGTCAGTACAGCTTGTGTGTTCTTGAAATAATATCATTTTTTTTGGAGAATATTAACTTTTAATTTTTGCACCCAACTGTTTGAATTTCAAAATTCAAAATTGAAGTCTAAGAGCAAAACAAATAACGGTGGGGTATTATTTAACGGTTTAAAGTTTAAACATTTTCTAAATGCCATTTAATGAGATATTTCTTTAGAGGATTTTAACGTTAGGAGTAAATAAAACGATTAATTAAACAATTTAACAACAAGTTTAAGTTTAATTGTGTTTTCCAAAAGCCGATCGAGTTGCAACTAATAGAGGTCAGGCTTCCAAATTTCATTGATGATGGATATCATATCAGAAATACCAATGTTACAGAAAAAATAATTTAAGTTTCATGACATACTCTAATAAAAAATGTTTTGTGCTAAGCTTATTTCTATCATTATTAATTGTTGGACTTTTCGCTTTTTAATTATTATTTATCCTAAGAACTCTGTATCATTTTTTGTGCATTATTGGTAACAAATCTAGATCAATATGAATAATAATTAGTAGTCCTAAAAAAGTTACTAATACAAAAGGCCATGATGCATATCAATCAAACGGTTGATATTAATTTGATCCCCTTTATATATATGTTAGATACTTCATACTTGTACTGTATGCAATTAAATTATTATTTTTTCTTGTTATAATAATGAGATTCCCAACATACTTTTGACCAACAAAATTAAACATATAGTTGGAGCATGTATTAGAGATCCCATTGCATAATAAATTCTCAAGAGCACTCCTGCAAATATTACTAAAGAAGTAACAATTTTGCGGCTAACAAAATAGCTCCAAAAATGTTGAGAAATTTGACATGCTTCATGCATCCTCTTTAATTTGGAGACAATGGAATTCTCTCAAGTAAAGAATTTTGGTTTAACTATTTTCTTCTTGTCGGTTTTATAGATTAATTATTACATAAAATAGAAAATTGTTAGTGGTTTATTTTTATTTTATTTTATTTTATTTTGTACATAGTTCACACTTTTAACCAAACATAATTTACATTATTCAAATAATGAATTAAACAAAATTCCTCAGATGAAAAACCCATTACCCTAAAAGAAAATTGTTGGAATTGACAATTAAAATTAGGAGTCCAAGAATTATTACCAGGTTGATGTATATATATCAGTATATGTCGTGACTAAACATTTATTGACATCTAGTCAGGTTAAAAATTGTCATATAAAATTATATATATAATTTATGGGTAGTATTTTAGTAGAGGATCAAATTAATATTTACAACTTGGTACCCTTTTTAATTTAGTTTGAAGTTTCATCTCTTATATATATATATATATATATGTCTCAATCAAGGATTCTCTACTAACACTATCTTGAAAAGCTAAGTATCAAGTCAAAGCACTATATAATGTTAGTGAGTAAAGCAATGGTTTAGGATTAAAGAGAATGAAAAATACAATTCTTCTGAGATTTTAGTGGTTCAACCTATGCGTAATTATTTTCAGGAAATCCCCCATTTTTAAACTGCCAAAAACGCCAAAACAGGATGCCTTTTAGCACAGGTCGAAACAAAATTAGGTTTGAATTCCATCCCAATACATTAAGTTTTGAATTTTGGTACCATTTTTTCAGCACCAAATAATATTGTTTGGTTTGGAATTTCGTTCCAATATAATTGTATAAAAGATGTCTAATATATACCAAGTATCAAGGCCACAAAATAAAAACATAAAGAAAAAATCTACTTTGATTTATTAACTAAATCCTTAAAATAAATCGGTTTGAATGCAATACTGCAAAAAAAAAAAATCACAAAGTTTCTGCCGACATGATAAATTTTACCCAAAACTGGCACAATATTAGAATCAAGTAACATTGCCTTTTTTTTTATAGATGGAAATATATTAACTCCTGAGGCAAGAGAATTATCTCAAACCAATGAACCTAGTCATAATATTATTTGCACAAATTAGCCCCATTGACATATATAGGGGGTTATTTCAAACTTTCGTGCATGTCAAGTTTATGTCAATTCATCCACTCTAGTGTTATAATTAAATACTTGGCTGTGCTCTGAAAATGACTGATCTGAGGGAAGTGCAGTTGCTCAAAAGATCAAAAGATGGAAGCACAATTCAATTTGTACATAAAAGCGTGTTGCTTAAACTTTGCTCATTGTGGCAATGTTAGCTTCTTATATATACAATACATGATGGGGTTCATTAACAGACTTATCATATATATGTTAAACAGTTTTATTAATAAAACAAGGGCCTGTTAGCAAAAAATTTGGGATCTTGTATTGTATGATTATATGTTAACAAATTAGTTGCTTTCAAAATAAACTTTTTATCTTGCAAAACTTTAATATTACAATTTAATTTTCAACCTTGCAGTTTACTTTAGTATTACATGTAAAACTCTTTTCCTCGGAATCAGGGGCGGTCCGACGAGAATCAGATCAAAATTGATCTAATGTCAGGTCGCAGATGTCTGATATGCATCAAGATTCATACAAACAATTCTAAAATCCGTGTGGATCAAGAGTTTCACAGAAGGTCGAACTGAATTCTTTGATGTTCTTTACATTAACATGGTAATTTATAGAGATATTACTACGCGGATCGCCACACCAAGAGTTTCACAGAAGATCAACATGAGGAAAAGCACCCTAGGAAGAAGGGAATTCTTTCCTTTTGTTTGTATACTACAAATAATAAAGATTGTTTTAGAAGCTTGTAAGAAGCTTAACCTCCCACTTAGGATGAAACAAATAACATAAGATTAAATTAGCATATGCTAATTAGCATCTTACCTTGAATCTTCCCCTCAGTGGCAAAGGTCAGATAAGACAAATTTTGTTGTTATTATAATATTAGGATGCAACAAGTGCAAGTTGTTCATTGATTCTTCTTGAGCTACCTACACACTCACTTACCAGATATTATTGTTATAAGAGCCACTAACAAGCGCTATTAGTAAAAGAGCATATTTAATATAGTAAACACAAAGAATTAATGTTGGGTCGGGTACTAAATTAGGTAGAGACATGAATGGTAATATTACTTGATTTCTTAAATAATATCATAATTAAATTAGCTCAAGATTCAAAACAAAATATTACTCTTCAGACACAGCTTAACGATATTGACAGTGTTGTTTTGACTTTGTACAACTTACAAGTTACAAGTCATGTGTTTTTTCATTATGACTTTATTGTTTGACACTATCTGAATCGGACCGTTAGGCCTCACTTAACAATATCCAGATGCTTAACTAAAATAGAAAGTTCAAGTAGAGGCCGTTAAACTGTCAAAACTAACACAGATTGACATGCTTTAGTAAATTGGTCATAATCTTCATGCGAGTTTTGATTAAGGTGATTCAAAATTCAATGGAAAGCTTACAAAATATTCTACTACTTTTATATCTGGAGTTCTCTCAAAAACAGAAGGCATCATGGTCAAAAGGAGAACTTGTCAGTTTGAAATTTGTTTGTCATTAATTAGTTAGGTGTGAGTTTTAAGTGTGTTTTTAATAGAGTCAAAAGAGAGTTTGAATTATGTTATTTCAAAATGTGTTTTCACAGTATTCTAGAATTGTCTTGTGATGGTATATAGGAGAGGAGAGTAACAAAGATTATTTTGAGGACAGAAAAAAATAGTTGAAGTAATATTAATGTTTAAGTGACTTAATTCTGAGGGGTATTGTTAAGGATATAAGAGAAGTTAAACTGAAATTGTAAGAAAGTTTATAAATTAATAAGAATTTTATCATTTGAATTGAGTTTATCTTCTCTTTTGCCTCTTTGAATTGAGCTTGATATTCCTTTGTTGTTTTTTATTTGTATTGTTGCTAGTGTCCTTGTGATTCTCATTGACTAGACCGTGTCATTGTCTGTGCACTGCATGAAATCAAAACACCGTTGTCAATACATTTTACCCATAATAACACAACTGCATATTCAAAATCGATTAGTTGATTTCGATATGATATTGAAACGAGATATCTTAATATTTTCGTTAAATAAAAAGATTAATTAATGCTCTATGGAAATAATTGCAGAATAAAGCAGTTATATATAATTCACTATATTTCTTGGTTTTGTCCTGTCTCGAAAAAAATCTGTGTTGGTATTAATATGACTAAATGCTCATTTTTTCTATTTTTGCTTGAATGGAATAAAATATTATGTTATTTCTTTTAGCGTGAGATGACAGTTAAAGTGCATGTACCGAATCTGGTCTTATGTACCGAATTTTAAACATGCCACTTCCTACTAAGATTTATTATAAACGTGATTTTCTGGAAAAAAAAAAATACTTAAATTACCACTGATAAATAAGAAAACATAAATAGCATTGATAAATAAGAGGAAAAGAGTATTTACTTTAAAAGAAATTTCCCCTGGTAAACCTAGGTTAATTAGGGTAACTGAGAGGAGAGCAATGCTTTCTTAATTAATTTGCATTTTCTTAAGTTAGTGTTAATCATCTAATCTAGATATAAGTTAGTATTTTATGGGGAAAAAATATTAAGTTTTATATGAAATAAAATATATAATGGCGATTTAGTGATGCCTTTAAAGATCAAAATTTCAAACCATACATGATGAATTCCAATTCAATCTGGTCACTTTCACTGTGATATTCTGACATCCTTTTGAATGATCAAATTGGAAATGGAGAGATTTCATTCCCAGATAACAAGAAAGGTAAAGAAAGGAACTTCAGTGGAGCATCAATCCCTTGTTATTAGTAAGTACTTGCGTAGTGCCACAAAAGAATCTCTTCAAATTGTTTTTAGTGTACCTTTTTTCATACATATGTGTCGGTTTTTTTTTGCCTGGTATAGCATTTTCTTGTCTTAATTAATTACTTGATAGCCCTTTAGAAAAGAAAAAAAAAAAAAAAAAAGAATTTTGAGAAGTAGGTTAAAAAAAAATTATGCAGCTGCACCCTTGGAGAACTTTTAATTTGATCATGTTGCTACATTTTCCACCAAATGCAATGTTCAGAAAACTATGCCATTTAGATGAAATATGTACTAACCAAGATCAAGTTCAATTATAATATATTCTTCAAAAACCAAAAAGTAAATGACAAAGTAGTATTTACATGATAGAGTAATAATTGATTGCTTGAACCTAATCTCTAATGTAGCTTATACACAAAATTGAAATATCAACATTCCAACCAAGTAAAAAAGAAAACAAAAAAAGGTGAAATTCAAACAACAACACCAGTGCTAGAGTCTTCAGCATCATTCGATGGTTTAACGGCCGCATCAGCATCAGCATCAGTCGATGTGCTCTCGCCGCATTTATGGCATCTAGAATGAGGAACAGCAGGGATGACCGGCACGCTGCGGCAGGAAGGGCATGACGGGTGGGCCCCGAGCCATGTGTCGATGCACGCGACATGAAACCCATGCCCGCAAGGCGGCAAAACCCTAATTCTTTCACCCTCTGCAAACTCACCAAGACAAATGGCACACTCGCCAGATATGGTTGCGGCTTGATCGGTTTGGCATCCACTGGAGAAGGATAGTGTGGGGAGGGACTGGAGAGACTTCTTATTGAGACCTTTCTGCTTGATGGGCTTTGTGGCAGATTGGTGTCTCCGAACAAAGGCGCAACGAACAACGAGGGAGAGGCCGACGACACTGATTAGTGCGCATAAGAGAGCGGCGAGGATCACCACTATGTCGGAGTCGATGGGGAGCGGCGAGGGGGTTGGTGGGGCATTGGTGGATGTGTTAGAGGGAGATGTTGAAGTTGAGGTCTCTAGGAGGAGTCTCATTTTTGGTTACTCACTTAATTGTGTGTGTGTGTGAGAGAGAGAGAGAGAGAGAGAGAGAGAGAGGGGTCAATTAATTGGTTGGGTTATGGTCTTGGGTTTGGGTTTGGGGGCATTATATAGGGGAGGAGACTGATGTCAACTCTGGTCAAAAGGAGACTAAATTAAATTAATTAACTAAGTAATTCATTAATTAGAAACACTATTCTAAGTAAGCGTGTATACTAATACTTAAATAAATGTATAGTTACCGTTACGGTCAGTTTTGTCTGAAGAGGAAGCAAAGAGATCCATCCGATTCTCTCCCCTCCAAACAATATATATATAAGATTAAGAGGTAATTTGTTCTAAATAAACCTCGATCTCTCTTAATTAATTAGCTGTCAAATTGATGAGTGAGGTCGCTGTCAAATGTATTCATTTTGAAGCTGCAACCTGTAACTGTAAGTGTTTCTTGTAACTGACAAAAGTGATGTACTTTAGCAAAATACCTACATTCTTATTAGAGGGATGCTTCTATGGGCATAAGGATCTATTTGTAAAATGAACATATTTTTATTTTCAAAGTTCAAACAGTCGATCCGACCGTTCAACATTATCTCCATATTAAAATGTACTTGGAGGTCAAATTTTACATTTTTTTGAATTGTTTTACTATTTATTAAGTATTTTACAAAACTAGTCAAATTCAGACCATTGAATTTTGTACCCATCTTAATAAATAGTAAAAAAATTCAAAAAAATGTAAAATTTGACCTCCAAGTACATTGTAATATGGAGAAAATGTTGAACGGTCGGATCGACTGTTTGAACTTTAAAAATGAAAATATGCTCATTTTACAAATAGGTCCTTATGCCCATAGAAGAATTTGCCTTCTTATTATTCTTCCGTGCAACCCATTTTCCTTGAAAATAACACTACATAAAAAGATCTTTGGATTCTTCATGGGAACTTCTACTTCATTATCATCATAATGGTCTTTTATGGAATGACATATATGGTGGATGTAATTCATTAGTAGTTAGTTAAGAACTTAAGATAGAGCAAATGTGCCTACCTAATCATCATTTTTACAATCATTATTACATGATAACAGCGACAACCAACAAAATAGTTAGCAATAAAAAAAAATACATAAATGCCCGTACAATTCACATAAAATCGGTTATCAAATTTGATGTAATTTGTAAATTATTTGGTCGATGATTAAGTACTGATAAAATTGAATTGGTATTCTTTATATAATTCGATGGATTGACAATTCATTTTCAATTTTTTTTAATAAATTTGATAAACAATGAGCATCTAAGCTGGATAAAATATATTAGTAGTTTTTTCAATAAATATTTAATCAGTTGGCATGGTTGTTAAATAAATTTATTTTAATAAAATTATAATCGTAATGATACTTAAATTGTACCATTTTTTCTAAAAGATTATCACAATACACAACACGCAAGTCATGTCACATAACAGGCACGCGTACCATACATGTGTCGTGATGTGTGAGCTCAAGATATGAAAACTTTACATCCCCTATTATATTATATTATTAGCACTATACCAAGTTAATGTTTTATTTCATTAGACCAGCATTGATACTACGTTCACCGACCACTTTTAATGATTTAGATACTTGCAATATTTATTAATTAGGCCTAACAATCTACTTTTAGAAGAAGCTTTAGACAGGTATGAATGTGCCCCAAAATAATTTGACTTGCCTAACCAGGCGACCTTGCTTTAATTTTGCACCTGCCTACGGTTTCTGGTTTTGAGTTAGGTACGAGGCGTGCATGCCTTTTGAATTTGATGTCTTATCCTTTTATCTATTTTTGAATACAAATTTAATGGTCTTATCAAAATTCAAAACTGTGGTTTCTAACTAGGTCAGTTAATCATCAAAAATGTTGTGTAATTTTGATGTTCTTATCATAACAGAGTTTAAATAAATCCAAATTGCTGAGGCAGGAGAAAAGTTTGTTTGCTGTTCATATCTTTGATTAAGTTCACTTTTAACAAAAGTTCTTTTTTTTCTGAAATAGAAAGATAGAGAACTAGCCAACCAACTTCCATTTAATTATCTACAAATGACTCTCCATCTCACACTATAATTCGGGAATGATTCGGTTTTACAAGGGAGCAAAACAAAAAAAAAAAAACTAAAAAAATTTCGCATTTTATTTGCGAATAATTCATAAAATTTGTTTTATTCGTGTTTTATTCACGAAAAATTCGGTCAACCAAATAATTCGCCGTTCAGTTTGAAAAACCCCAAAAAAAACGTAAAACGCGAATATTGTACGGCTAATATTTCTCAACAAAGAAACATGTGAAATTGTCAGGCTAATATTATAACAACTTGAGTTATATTGAGTAAAGATATTGATGCAGCTCATCAGTCATATATATAATTTTTTTAACTATGTTGTTTGTGCGTTGTATGAAGTCAAATCTGCTCTGTCCGTTATATTACAATATAATCTGGCAAAGCTCAGTCAGTAGCTTTTAAATTAAGAAAAAGAAAATATTAGCAACAATAATTGACAGTTGGTGGTCCAGTAGAGAGAGAACAGCACTTTGACAGGATAGAATTTCAGAACAGGCACAACTAGCTGATCACTTTTATCTTGCACAGTAGTGGCACCACACTACCACTCACACAAATCATTGCAACGATACCATCATATATTAATACCACAAACCCAATTTCAGAATCATTGCAAATTTGCAATGGCACAAAAACAAAAACAAAAAACAAGTTGGTACCTATCTATCCATATCTTATATCTTGATCGAAGATCTTTTTTAAGGCAAATGAAACGAGAATACACAAATAGCAACTAGCAAGTGGGTTCAAGAACCACAAAAGCAGCGCCGAGAGGCCACTTCCCATTTTAGATGTCACACTAGCACCTTATGCGGTTATGCCTCTTGTCGTTTGATCCTATGTGCTTCATATATTTCAGATATGCAGATTTTGTTTATGTCGCATGTCGTATGCAGCGGCGGAGTTGCATTGAACTAGGAGTAGGCAATGGCCTACCGTTGGATTTTGAAAACCGGCATAAGTTTATATATACTGGAGAAAATTCTGCCTACTCAACTCACAGTCTAAATTAGTTAATTCATGATAGTCAGCATCTCACTAGTCGTACCAGTAAAATGTTATACTTACCTCTGATAAAATTTCTGACTATATCCTGGTCGTATGGTGTGATACATCTATGTGTGCCACACAAAATTATATAGATAAGATGTTCCCTCTTCTATTTGTCTGCAATATTTCACCATTGCAGGCCTTTGCAATATAGAAGAAAGGTGTTTGTCCAAGCAGTTACTCTGTATAATTGTAATTAGTATGAATTTTATATAAATTTAAATTCTGTTTATATATCATATTTATAAAAAAGCAGTTACGCAGTGTTATGAAATTGATGGAATAAAATTTTCTCATCGTTAATAGACTTATTTGTAATATTTTTGTGACACTTGTGACTATAAGTCTCACGCTGATATTATAGAATGTCCATCAATTTTCAAAATTAATGGAAGGAAAATAAAAAAGACTCGCATTTATGCATTCCCAAATTTTGCCATAGGCATAAATTACACATATGCAATTGATAAACTTAATTATACAATTAAAAAAAAATTCTCCCTTATATTTTAACCAGACCTCCGATAACATTGTGATATATGAAATAAGAAAGAGGTGGGTTTATCCTGTTTTTGCAATCTTAAAGTTCAAATAATCGATTCGAACTGTTCAACATAATATTCATATTAAAATGTACTTGGAGACCATCTTTTACTATTTTTAAGAATTATTGAAAACCACAATTTATGAAAAAACAGTCATTTAAAAAAATCTAAAACAATAGTAAATAATTTTCAATTATTGCAGAGATCATATTGAACGGTTCAAGTCAACTATTTGACTTTAAAATCATAAAATATGAGTGAAAATAAAAATATTGCAGAGATGGAAGTTCTGAGTTCTGAGTCTTGCTCTACTCTAAGAAGTAAAGCAAGGCCGAAACTTTAGAAGCATTGAACAGTGTGGAAATCTTGCTTTCTTGGCAGGGTTACAATCATTAACTTTCGCCACTACCCTTATCTCAAGATCATGCCAAAAGAAATTTGAAAAGGTGCTACTGTTTCTTCCTTTTTCCATCCTCCTACTCAGCATCATCCTTTTTCATACAGTTATCTCTGTTATCTCTATCCCAGTTGTGTGAGATATTTCCATCACGGCCAATCAACCTAGCTAGTCTTATAAATTAAGGCTTTTAATTATGATTGTTTTTCAGATAATATTAATTATTAGTATGTGGGTTTTAGCTACTTCCAAATCATTTGAGATAGCACCATATCTGAAAAGTGAGGTAGCACAGTTAGCTAGAAAACAATTATAGGACTATTAGTTATCTAAAGATCGAGAGTTCAATTCCTCTCACGACTTCGTAGTCTCTGTGAATATTTTCCAAAAAAAAAAAGAGATAGCACCATAGCTAGTTCAGCAATAATTTCCAAAATTTGTGTACAAACCTAGAATTGAATTTGTGTACAAACCTAGAATTGAAATTCAGCAATAATTACTTCTTTTAATATATAATTAACATATTTATACTAAAATACACTAAATTACTTGAAATTATATTGAATTACACTATATTAAGTTAAATTACATTACATTACACTAAAATACGGTAAATTACGCTAAATTACATATGAATAGGGACGATATCTTCACTGTAAAGGCGAAAAACGACGACGAAACTTCAAACTATCATAAAACGGCGCTCGACTATCCGATTTCAGCAAATGACCACTTTTCAGAAAGCATGCGAAAATACGCATGCGTCCGTGACCACTACATCATTTTGTGAAATTCAGAATTGCCAAAAAATAAAGGGAAGAGTCTCAAAACTTGAGTTGAAATTTCCGATTAAGATTTTCATTTCTATTATTCAATCTAAGTAGCTCAATAAATTAGTTACATAATGAACTTGTAGAATACCAATTTTTACTATTTTTTTATGATTCATGAAAGATGGCACAAAATCAGTCTACTTTAGCGTAATTTACCGTATTTCAGCATAATTAGCGAAGTTATTGTAATTTAGCGTAATTTAACGTAATTTAATGTAATTCAACATAATTTATTGTAATATAGTGTAATTCAACATAATTTCATGTAATCTAGTGCATTTTAGTATAAATATGCTAATTATAAATCAAAAGAAGGAATCTAACAAATAATTAAACAAAAAAATCAAATTATCAGTGTTAAATTTCATTATTTTGCTCTTAATAGTATCTCTACAAAAAAAAAAAAAAAAAGTAAGCCGGCCATAAAATAGCCGGCTTGGACATTTTTGGCGAAAACCCAGGATTCTGGGCATAAATATTAATTTCTATTGAACTTTGGATGTTAATAAAAATCTCGGGTAATTGGCTGATGGCCACATTATAAGTCATGTCAGTCAAGAGACTTGAATTGGCTGATGGCCACATTTTTTTTTGTTTTTTTACATAATAGGTAATTTTGGGCATTTCAGCCTTAGCTATTAAAATAATATTAGCATTTCAACCTAAGTGCCAAAAAAAATGGTAAATTTAGTTGATTATGGTTTTCGGCAGTCAATATCATCTCTAAATAAACAAATGGCCAAGGATACATTTGCTTTACCTTTTATTAGCCCAGCTTGAAACTAAATACACTGTTGCTCTTTTATAAACAGCAAAGAACAAAAATTTGATAGGGAGCTGCTTGGTTACACGGCTCAAGCTATGGGCTACCTAACCTATGAGTTGAGCATTAGTGCAGGATGTAGAGAATCATAGTATATGGATTGGGCCTTTGTCAAAGTTTGCATTATTACACATCAATTCGGATGAAGTAGGCCCCAATTATTGCTTGTTTATAATAGAAAATTTTGTTATGTTTTCACCCTTTTGTTTTTAGAAAAATAGGAAGGCAGAAATAGAGCCTTTGGGGGTCTGTAAACATTTTTTCCTCAAATTATACTATGTAAATTTGTCTTTATCCAATTAAACTTTTCTATTGGATAAATAGTAATGATGGTACTATTAATTTCTCAGCAAACAATGCGTAGAGTTAGACCCATACAATAAACTCAACCCTAATCCATGTAACATCAACTCTGTTGAGATAACACTTACAATAATACATTGGTCATGAAATGGAACTGTTTCTCGTACTAGCAGTGCAAGAACTGTAGAAGAATATAATTGCAATAATACTGTTATGATTCCGGGTACATAAAACAGGTAAATCAAAGACCCAACAGAACAAAAAATCTGGACTTGATAAAAAAAAAAATAAGTTGAGGGACTAATTTCAGAATATCATAAAGATAACAATATCCTAGTAGTTTAGGATACTGCATAAAATAAACTTCTTGTGGGACACAGGTACTGTCAAGTAGACACAAACATCTGATTAAACTGATTGACAACCACATTTAAGGTGCTATCTCTTTATCAAAGAAAAATATACAAATTTTATTTGGATACAAAAGGATACCATCTAGAACTTATAATCAAAACAACAGGGTGTTTTGGAATAGAACATGCCATGTTAAATTTCGAATTAAAAGAAATAAAAAATGAGAATAGGATTCATAACAGGCTACTAGCCTGCTAGACCATATACATTTAAAAGTCATAAATCATATCTCAGGTTCCATTTGCCATCCAAGAATGCATTTATTGTCCAATTATTTTCCCTCACCTGGAAATAAGGCATCTGCAATTTAATCGAACCAATTTTTAGTGTATATTAGAAAGATGAGCAAAGAGCATGTTTCTTGGGTACAAAGATCAATGTAAACAATTGAGCCGAGAAAAACTAGTACCTTATGAAGCATCTCATAACCAACTTTAAGCCTCACATCTTGGTTCCTACGAAAATTGAAAATACTCCAAGACAACTCAACTGCCCCCAATTTCTCCTTCTACAATATACAAGAGCAGCAACAAATTTATTATTTTCAGTCCTTAGAGGATGATCAGGTGTTAATGGAGTTAATATTAAATTGGTGCCTTCTAGGGATACAGTGTTGATTTTCTTCTGTACCATAGAATAGTGCTAGTTACTACCAGACTAATACCAGTAAAGCTTATTTCATTCCTTCTATTGTAATTTGTATTGTCATTATTTGGGTTCATACATCTTAATAATAACTTTTGACCGAGATTGTGAATTTTATACCAAATTAAGTAATGATTTCATTTTTACTCTCTCGAAAGGTTGCCTATCTGACATTAATACACAAGTGTTTCCTATGCTCCTAAGTTCCATTACAATTATGTTTGCCACTGCCCGCTTGTTTATTTTATTAAAAAAAGATCCCCAATCTGACATTAATACACAAGTGTTTGCTATCCTCCTAAGTCCCATTACAATTATCTGACATTAATACACAGAGGTTGCCTATCTGACATCTTAATAATACACAAGAATAGTTTCAGAATTCATGGAGATATATGGAGAGCCCATATGTAGTGTAGGGAAGATTCACACACTTCTCATTTGCATGGGTTTTGACATAACTTTTGAGGTTTCACAAGCGTAATACAAAACTTCCCTCATAAAACTAATAACAACTAGAACTATAAATCAATAGAAGGGGGAAAAATGGGTAGGAAACCAGCAATGTGTATTTCGCAATGACTTAGAATCAATTAATCATTTGTTTTCGGTGTGTCCTGTGGCCAATAAGATATGGATATGGATTGCACACCATAATGTTTTTCATTTTTATTGTACCAGTATACAGGAATTGTGGGAAATTGACAGGTACATACCTCTAAAAGATTCTAATTTAGTGGAATTGATTAGAGGGGTTGTGTTATGGTCTTTATGGTTAGAAAGAAACAGGATCATCTTTAGAGCAGGGCAATTAAGGAATATAAAGAGTATTGGTGCACAGATTATGTCTACTGCACACTTTTGGTGTAAGAACCAGAACTATGAAGCTTGTTCTGATTTAAATCTTATGTTGCCTTGTGATGTTAAGGACTTTATGGTTAGAAAGAAACAGGATATCTTTAGAGCAGGGCAATTAAGGAATATAAAGAGTATTGGTGCACAGATTATGTCTACTGCACACTTTTGGTGTAAGAACCAGAACTATGAAGCTTGTTCTGATTTAAATCTTATGTTGCCTTGTGATGTTAAGGACCTGTCAGACGATTTAATTACCAGTACAGTGGTGGGAGGACAGGATACAATCCCTACGCTTGGGCTAGGGATGATTATGCTTGAAGAAGAGGAAGGTGGCCTTACTACTGCACCTGAAGACTGATTTTCTATTTCAGTTTTTGTTAGGGTCCTTTATGCTTAATTTTTATAGTTGTCAGATGTATCTCTTTTGTTGGATGTGTGCTATTGAGTACTGCTTAGTTTGATGTTGGTTTGTAGTTTAGGTATTAGCTATATACCTTGCTAGGTTCTAGTTTCTTTTGATGTGTCTGTATTCTGGTACCAGAGAGTGGTACCGGGCTCAAAAACAGTGTATTTCAGTTGAATAGAAATCGGTGGGTATCCCCACTTCTTTCAAAAAAAAAAAATAGAAGGGGGAAAAAAACTCACCACATCATATTCTTGATCAGTAAGCAACAAGCCCTTGATGTTAACTCCCACCAGACCATTTGATGTGAGTAGAAATGACTTCTTTCCCCGCAGTGTGTACCCCAACTGTTTCTTATCGTCATAATGAACCCCTACTCCTATTTTAGCCGACAACTGCACCAAAGTAGTCACGCTACAATAAATTTTCACAATGATAATAAAATCTTGGGCAAATCCCGGCACTACAATTGGAGTGTGTAAAAATTCAGTTGCAAAGATAAAAATCAAGAAGAGTTGTGCCAGTAATAGCCACCCTAAGTATATACTGGCACGTACAGGTAATGACAGGTTAGGTACCAGTACTGTGGTACAAGGTCCTGAAACTTGTGGTAGACAATGAAAGAATGAGAATTTACCTCAGGGAAGTATCCCCTCATGAGCATGGCAAGATAGCTTGGAGCTGCAGTGCTAGTATCAATTTCACCATGAGCCTAAAAGACCGCATATCAGTAACTGTTATTAGCACCTAAAGCATGAGATAGTGCCTCAAGTTACATTTTGGGTAGAATTAATTCTACATCAACCCTCATGCAATACCCAATCAGTGAAAAAAGCGTGATCTTAATACTGGTTGGTTGGTTATAGACTTATAGCACTATAAGGCATCCTCTCAAACAAAACAAGAGTATTAATTTGGAATTACAATAATTTACATTAAGCAAGCACAAATCTTGAGAGACGATCAGTTCCCCCAAAAGAACTACCCCGAAAAATTTACATTTTCCAATCCAACTTGCCAGATTTCAGTAGCCGATGCAAAATATCTTTCAAAACTACCAAAAGTGGTGATGTTGTAAATCGTAATATCAAAAGAAAGCAAGGGATAAGAAATACAGCGCGAGCGCAGAGATGCAAAGAGAGAAGAGTAACGAGGCGTACCTGAAAGAGGAAGTTAGAACCGAAAGGAAACTTCTCTTTTGCATGGATTCTGAGGCTCTTGGATTCGCCTCCTACTCGCAGAGAAGTCTCCATGTTTCCTCTCCCTCTCTCTCTCTCTCTCCCTGTCACTGTTTGAGCTTTGAACAGTGAAAAAGAGGAGTAAATGGTTGGAAGAGGTAAGAGGTGGAACTGTGGAAGGATGAATTCATACCACCTGAGGTACGCCCAATACTGAACTTAAATCTGGTCCGTTTGGTATACATTTGCACGAATATTAAAGGAATCCGTGCATTACAGGATGGAGCAGGGTTGGTCCGGATTCAAACTCAAACGGTGAGGTAATGCAGAGAATCCGGGCTCGTGAAAAATCGTAGATGAGAGAGAAGAGGCAAAAACCCTCGCAGGGTTTACATGTTGAAACTTGAAATAAAAAGGAAGCCCGGCCCATTTAAATCCGGCCCAAATATACTCTTTCATAATTTAGTTATAAACCCGCGCATGAGCGGACATAATTACCATTACGAACATAGCAGAGTTGAACAAACAAGGTGGAAGGTGGAAGGTGGTCCTACATTGGACAAGTAGTATTAGACATGTGGTGGTGTGCATGCCAAGCCAAGGGAAAGAAATATGTGAGGTGTACTCATGGATGGCAACAGTCAATTAATTGCTCCGAACAGGATTTTATGTCTATTTGGAATGGAGAATGGAGGAGGGCTTCAAATGTCTCATGTTTCGTGTTCAAACAGCAGATTCAAAGCGATGAACATAATCTCTATATTAAAAAATATTAAATTAATATTTCTTTTTGAATTTGCTTGCTATTTTTTTAAATAGGCACAAAATCATTGTTTTTGGATGGTCCAGAAACAGTGATTATGTACATATCTAAAAAATAGTAAAAACTTTTCAAAAAATATAAAATTCGATTTCCAAGCACGTTTTAATGTACAGTGATATCATGCTGATTGGTTTGAATTGACTGTTTGAATTTTGAAAATGGAAATAAAAGATATGAGGCATGACGAGAAGACTGATCTCGTTCTACACTGTCAGGTACTACACTGAATCTGAATTCTTGTAAGGTACTTGGTCTTGATAATGAGATTGTTAAGAAGTGAAACAAGCGGATCCAAATAAGGAAAATTAGCTTTGTTTTTTTAGATTTATAAGCAGTGACAAAGTTTCATGGAAAAATATATGCAAGTTTAATTTAAAAGTCGTTACATCGGTCTGAAAAGATAAATTTAATTTGATATATCAAATTTATAAATCATGCGTTTGAATTCTAAATTTATAATTTTGAGGAGGGATTAATTACTTGATAATAGCTATTTTTACAATGAATTTTATTGAATAAATAATTTAAATTTAAATTTAAATTTATGGGTATTTTATTGGATATAGATAGTCCAATAATTAAATTTTATACAATTAACTAATGTTTGAGGATGCATCGAGGATTGCTAAATTCAGACCACTAATTTTTAAATCATTTGATGTACGGTAAAATATGTATTGAATCTCATAATATTTTATAGACGTAATGTGTAAATTATATAGATCATGCATGTAATATTGAATTTTAAAAGTCAAGCTTTATTTTAAAGATCGTCAAAATTATGAAAAAAAAAAATTGTTTAGTGATCCCACCTATGATTATTTTCAATTCGGTGCATGTGTGATGTAGAGTTTGAAAATGAAGGTTGAGAATTTATTTTGAGATCAACCTAACATTTTTTAGAAGTTAATTAAATATCACGATTTTCTTAGTGCTTAAAATTCATTCTAGCTTTATTCAATTTCTATATAGTATACTGTAAACATGTTGCCACATTTGTGAATTATCTATACATAATTTATACACGTGGCATTGTTTCATTCACTGACGGGTCCGAAATAATTTTGTCCCGAACCGAAGTATTAGTTTCTCATTTCAAATTATCACAGCTATCTATTCTTTCTTTATCATTATTTAATGTCAGGAGCAATAATGCAGCAGTCCCAGCTCCTTATCATATCATAATCATAATCATATAACTCATGTAATAGCACCATGAGATAAAAGGGACTGAAGGGTGTATCTGTCCAGAGAAAATCTCAGCCGTTCATCCAGCAGATTCAAAGATTCCAATCATTCTGTTATGAGATATTATGCATATATTTTATATATCTATTTGTGTACAAGTCTGAACTTAATTATAAATCAACCTATTACACATAAGACCACACAAATTATGCGCATTTCTCCTTTACTCACCACCGAACACTCGGATCTCTTCTCTCTTCCTCCGCCCTCTTTTCTCTTCGCTCCGTCCCTCTTTTCTCTTTTCTCCTTTCTCCTTTATCGCCGTCAGAGAGAAACCTTAACGTCTTTCTCCTTTTGCTTTCCTCTCTTCCGTTCCACCTCTTCTCAAGAATACCCATCTTTCTTTTTTTGCTTTCCTCTCTTATTTCTCTTAAATTCTTTCTGCCATTTGACCTAACTCCTAAAAATGAAATTTTTGTATTCCTTCGGAAACGGAAAGGGGGATGGATTTTTTCAATTTTCTGGATTGAGATTTAACAGAGCAGTTTTCATTTCATGCAGCACATCGACTACAAAATGATTGTACTTCGTGCTCTGTATGAAGTAAAATCTGCTATGTTAAAATCTTTACCTATTTTTCTAAACAAACTGAACAAGAACAAGTGGATGTGAAAATCATTTAGGTTGTAAAAAAAAGACATGTGAACTAACTCAACAAATTGTTACAAGTCAAGGCTTCTAGCTAGGTCCCTGCGTTTTTTCATTTTACATAACTGAGGTCCCCTGCCGGTAACTTGTATCAATGATTTTTTTTTCTTTTTTATTTCAAAGCCCTTGGGCAACTTGTATCAATGATTTGTATTCAGAAAATGAATAAATGATACATCCTAGCGAATAGCCACCTGTTCAAGGATTCTCGCCTTTTACTCTAATATACACCCAGCCTTTGCAATTTTTTTTAATAAATTAAAAAATCAAATTATCATCAACAATATAGATAATCTTTTCGGTTTCATCAGAATATCTACCGAAATCTTCCGTTCCGGTAGTTTCATGAGCATGTCTTTGTTTAAGAAGAATTTTTTTTTTTTTTACCATGTTATTATGTCACGTCACGTTATGTGTGTCGATTACGTGACGTGATTCGCGTGCCGCGTGACATGACTGTCATTTACCATCTCAGTCACGTCCAACAAATTGACTGGTCATGTTACGTGGCCAATTTTTTCAACATTATTCTTAATTATAATTTATTTTATAATAGTTTCTTATCATTTTGTTATTATTTTCTTTAAAATAACTTAAATATAAAAATAATAATTACTAGTTACGTCACGTCATATATAGTCACACTGTGAACTCACATGACGTGACTGTCTTTTACTATTTTAATTACATTACGTCACGTTATGTAAAACTAAATTACCTGCTTATATTGAGACTAAACCATTAATTCAATTTCATAAAAAAAACAATCAATTATTTTCTGGATTATTTGACTTTTCAATTTGTAAAATTTAAAAATGGAGCCAGTGAGCTAAGACTTGGCGAGATAACAAGTATTACGTTATAAGTTATAACGAGTTGTTGATCTGGGGGGCACCGGTGGCTCTTCACTTTACGGTTTGAGATTAACTCCCAGTCGCTTTGGGATTTGGACTGATTGAGAGGGTAGAATTATTGGGCTTTGAGATTTGTGCCAAGTTAAAAAGAACGGTCCAGATAAAATAATTGTAAAAGATTCCCTATTACGGTACCGGGAGTGGCGTGAATTCCACCACCACCACCGCACCAGAACTTTAATCCGTGAATAATCAACTGATTCAACTTGACGGAATTTAATCCTTTGGAGGAGTACTTCCTGTCAGTAACCCGCAACAGGTCTTGACACAATCTCACCGGCCGTTGGAAATCTTGATTCTTCCAAGGGTGGTCTTATCCTTATCCGATTAAAGTAACAAATGATGACATGTCAGCAAAATATACTTTCAAAATGAATATAGCAATAAAAGTAATAATATCGATATATAAGGTAGAGAGATATGATATCATTGAAATTCTAATTTTCCTTGTATAAAATATGTTCATCTTTTTAACGTCGGTCAAAAAAGGTAACGTGCTCTCTTTGTTTTGTTTCACTGGAGAAGAGCAGCACGCATGGGGTAGAGAGAGTAGACAAACGACACAACTCCCGCATTAAATTTTGCCTCAATTCCAAAAGCAAATTGCCACCGAAATGTTGCTTAAATTACACTCTCTATCCTGTTGGTCAATGGCTCGATATTTTGCAAAATACAGGCTTAAAAGGCACCGACGCCTTTTATCGATAAAGTGGTATTTTTTTCAAGGTCGGAGGGCAAATAGGAATTTCTCCTTTGTCTGTTAGTTGTGAAAACGGAAAACGGCTATCTACATTGTACAACAACGCGGACAGTTCACGCAATTCGGCTTTTGTTTCTTTTTTTGTTTCACTTTCTTCGGTCCTTTCTTTGGGAATTCGAATAAATTCGAATCGCCGACTCAAAATGACGGAAATGCCCACGAACGGAGATTCAAAGTGTAGGTTTACAGAATTACAGCTCTTTTGCTTGAACTATTTTGGGACGTAAAATTATGTAATTAGAATTACGACTCAAATATCAAATAAATAAATATATAAAATTAATGTGTAGTGACAAAAAATTTAACTAGGAGTCGAGTTTCTTCTATTACGATTATATTCTACTCTCTACTGAAAGTGGTGGTCGCAAAATATTTCTCCTAGCTTGGCTCCCTTATCGCATCTCCATCCACTGCCCGATTTTTTTTACAACGTTTGTCTGACTCAGAATTCATATTAGAAGATAAAATTATTAGAGGAGGAAAGAGGAAAAAGTTTTGTGACTGAGGAGGAGAAGAGCAATACAAGTGTTTGAGACTCTGTCAATGGTCTCTTATTATATATAACTCATGTCAATAGTGTCAGTCTATTTTGCTTTCATGTGATAACATTGAAAATAGGTAAAGTTTGAAAAACACTGATTTCAAAAATATGTAATCTTTGCGTGGTGCAATTATTAAAGGTGAAATGAATAGTGCATGAAATAGTGCATGAAATTATTAAAGGTGAAATAAAGAGTGCATTGAATAGTGCATGGAATTATTAAATGTGTAATTATCAGAGAGGAAGAAGTGACTAATGATTCCGGAATTGTCTATTTTGTTTTCTCCTAGCTTGGCTCCCTTATCGCATCTCCATCCACTGCCCGATTTTTTTTTACAACGTTTGTTTGACTCATAATTCATATTAGAAGAGAAAAATATTAGAAGAGGAAAGAGGAAAAAGTTTTGTGACTGAAGAAGAGAAGAGTAATACAAGTGTTTGAGACTCTGTCAACGGTCTCTTATTATATACCACTCTGTCAATAGTGTCAGTCTATTTTGCTATCCTGTGATAATATTGACAATAGGTAAAGTTTGAAAAACACTTATTTCAAAAATATGTAATCTTTGCGTGGTGTAATTATTAAAGGTGAAATGAATAATACATGGAATAGTGCATGTAATTATTAATGAATAGTGCATAGAATAGTGCATGAAATTATTGAAGGTGAAATAAATAGTGCATGTAATTATTAAAGGGTGTAATTATCAGAGAGGAAGAAGTGACTAATGATTTCGGAATTGTCTTGGCACATAAAAAAAATGTCGGCCGATGGTATATAACTTTATAAAAGAGAGATTTTTATTTATTTTCTTATTTGCCTTTGATAGAGGAGAAAATGAATCCATATCCTCTGAGGTAACATAATATTTCTATTTGGATCATAGACGTCCGATCAGGACTCCATGCTAATTCGGTCTGAAGTGGAATGCACGAGACGCTTTAATAGTCACGCAGATTATAATTGAACGGTCCAGATCCAAACAGAAATATTATGTTACCTTAGGTGATACGAATTCGGAGAAAATAAAAAAGAGCTATAACCACACATCTTTATATCTAAATACATGCAATTCGGGTTTTGTTTCTTTTTTTTTTGTTTCACTTTGGACTTTGGTCCTTTATTTGGGAATTCGAATAAATTCGAATGGGAGATTCAAAATGACGGAAATGCCCACGAAACGGAGATTCAAAATGTAGGTTTAGAGAATTACAGCTCTTTTGCTTGGACTATCTTGCTTTTATATACACTACTCAATTAATCAATGTTTTAAAATACAGCTCACTGCTCACCCATCTCCATCTGCTTAGTGTAGTACATGACTGCGTGCCTGAAAAGTATACTGGACTCCAGTTTTTAAATCTTCATCATTTAATAATTCTAAAATTATACTACATCTCATTGTATTTCTCATTTCAATTTTTTTTTTTACAAAATTCTATTTAGTTTGTAATTTTCGTTTTCTTTAGAATACATATATATATAGAGATGGGCTATTGTGCTTTGCAAAGTAAATGGTGGGTTTACTTCGGGCTATATTTTCATTTTTGAAAATTCAAACAACCGATCCGAACCGTTCAACATGTTCTAAATATTGAAATGTGCTTGGAGACTAAATTTTATATTTTTTTGGAATTTTTTTACTATTTATTATGCCACTTTGAAAATCGCTGATCCACTGTGAACAGTAAAAAATTTTGGACCACCGGATCAGCGATTTTCAAAGTGGCCTAATAAATAGTAAAAAAATTCAAAAAAATGTAAAATTTAGTCTCCAAGCACATTTCAATATTTAGAACATGTTGAACGGTTCGGATCGGTTGTTTGAATTTTCAAAAAATGAAAATATGGCCCGAAGTAAAGAGGGGGTTTTACTTTGCAAAGCACAATAGCCCTTGTTCGCGCGAAAACGCAACGCAAGTTTCGGTACGCTTGAGGGCGTACCTTTTAAAACCGCGCTTACATTTCACGAGTAAGGGTTGCAAGTGCACAACCCCTATCGAGTAATATAATCGGGTATCGATCCACAGGGACGGGCAATTGTTAGGTTAGAATCCATCGAACTCAATTAAAAACTAGAAGTGAGAAAGATTGGGTTTGGTATTTAAGTTCCTAAAAGATCAATTCAAACAAATCGAACAATGCAAACAGATGTAATAAAGTGCTAGAAGAAATGTAAACTGTGTTTTGATTATGGATAAAAGGCGTTTCCAGGATTTCAGACTTCATCTGTGATCTGCCTCTAGTGGTACGGCCCGTACCAAGTTGGTACGGCTAGGCCGTACTCTACTTGGTAAGGCAAGGCCGCACCACTCTGGTAAGACCCGTACTGGCTTGCCAGAACAGAGCTTACCAGTTCGAGTTGATGCATTTCTTACTGGTACCTTGTGCTAAACTCTTTAGAAAGGTTCAATTGACCACGCCTAAGGTTCCTAAGCCTCAACTCTCGTGTATTGGATCAAGATCTAGGTTGGAATGCAATTGATTGCCTTTTAGGGATTTCTACACCTCAATTTTCATATGTTGGTACAGATCTACCCTAGCTGGTTGATTGGAGACCTAAGGTACCCTCTGATCTGTCAATTAGAGGGGAATTCAACCTCTCGGCTTCAATTCGAACAAGTCTACCCTAAGCAATTGATTTGGTTGAGAGATTGAGATGATCACATGACCTTGATAGGTTTGATCTAGACCTAGATGTTCACCATACACAATCACAGCAAACAAAGCAAGAGATAACAAAGAAATCACAATCAATCAATCAAAAGAGTTCATACGAGATACAAGTCAAAGAAAGTCAAAGCAAATTAAGAATCCATCTCAAAACCCTAGAAACTAAAGTAACTACTCACAGCACATGATCTGATCTAATAATACAATAAAAGAGGTAAAGAAAGCCATGGATCGAAGGGATCGAGTGGAGGAGGCTTGATCCGTCGAGTTTCGCCTCTTTCCTCTTCCTTCCTTCTTGCTCCTAGCTCCTCAGCTCTCTTTCTCTCTCTTACTGTGCTCTCAAATGTTTCTGGAATGAAAAACTTCTTGAAATTGGAGAGCTCCCCGCCTTAAATAGCCTCTGCCAAGATTTGAATCTGTCAGGCCGCCTTTAGGTACGGCCCGTACCAAAGTGGTACGGCCTGGCTGTACCAGGCGTGATGAGCTGAAATCGGCTAAGTCCGGTGAGACCCGTACCAAACCTGGTAAGGGCCGTACCAGATCATCCCAAATCGCCGTTTCTTCGTGTGTTTTGCTCCAAACCTGCAGAAAACAAACAAACACTCAGCAGTACCAAATTCTAAAGATATATCGATGAAATGCACATGATTTCTGGTGAATTAGGGCACGAATCTGGTACTAAAACAGGCCTAAAATAGACTAAATATGCGAGGTATCAGCCCATATATATATATATATATATATGAGTTGGGTTATGATGCATTGCAATGTATATGTCATCTTGTACATTAGACTGTAAATTGTTGGATTCAAAGTTCAAACAGTCGATCTAAAAGGCTCAACATGGTTTATAAGTTAATTTTAATGTGTTCATTTTTTATCATTTTTTTACCGCTTGACTTAATATTAAATTAGTTCTAAAATTTAAAAACTTGACATGTAAACTCATCACTCGTGAAGTAGATCGGTTTTAACGGTTTGGATGCGTCGCTTGAAACCAATTCGATGGATTTTTGAGTTAAGCTCACAAAGAAGCTTGGTGAGCTTAAGAACACCATAGTTCTACTCTGTGTGTGTGTGTATAGATGAGGAGGGTTCCAATACCTCATGTCGATCCGAACCGCTCAACATGATATTCATACTAAAATATGCTTGTAGATGAAATTTTATAATTTTTGAATATTTTTACTATTTATTAAGATAGGTACAAAATCACTGTTTTCAGACCGTTCAAAAACAATGATAAAAAATAGTAAAAATTTCCAAAAAATATAAAATTTGATCTCCAAGTATATTTTAATATGTATATCATATTGAGCGGTTCAGATCGATAGTTTGGACTTTAAAAGTGAAGATATAAAATGTGAGGCATAATGAGGTATGAAAACATTATGTATTGGAACCCTCCTCTCTCTCTATATCTCTCTATAGAGTGAGGCTACGGTGCTATACATAGCACCAATTGGGTCAGTACTACAGCTCAAAATTTGACTTTTCAAAATTCTAACGGTCGATCCGAACCGTTCAACATGATTATAAAATGAATATGTACTTGCAAACCAAATTTTACATTTTTTCGAATTTTTTTACTATTTTTTTTTATAGGCTGTTTTTGGATGGTCCAAAATGTTCAGATCAAGTGATTTTCGAAAAAATAGTAAAAAAATTCAAAAAAATGTAAAATTTGGTTTGCAAGTACATATTCATTTTATAATCATGTTGAACGGTTCGGATGGACCGTTTGGATTTTGAAAAGTCAAATTTTGAGCCATAGTACGGACCCAATCCGTGCTATGCATAGCACCGTAGCCTCACTCCTCTCTCTCTCTCTCTCTCTCTCTATATATATATATATATATATGTAGAGGAGGGATCAAGTTACAACAAATTTGAGTTACAACAAAATTACAACAACTATTTTTTTCATTTTCAAAGTCCAAATCGTCGATCCAAACAGTTCAACATGATCTCCACAATAAAATGTGCTTACAGATCAAATTTTACATTTTTTTGAATTTTTTTACTATTTATTAACTATTTTACAAAAAATAGTCATATTCAGACCATTGAATTTTGTACCCATATTAATAAATAGTAAAAAAATTCAAAAAAAATGTAAAATTTGATCTGCAAGCACATTTTATTTAGATAATCATGTTGAACGGTTTGGATCGACGATTTGGACTTTGAAATGAAAAAAATTGTTGTTGTAACTCAAATTTGTTGTAACTTGATCCCTCCTCATATATATATATATATATATATATATATATATATATATATAGATATATCTGCATATCCTACTGCATACACATTCACATGTCCTATTGACAAGTGTATGTCTAAATGTCGAAGTGTATATGTAATAAGTAGAGAAACAAATCACTTGTTATCATAAATCGACCAATTAGAACGATGAATATTTCTCTTAGCTACTATGCATATTTTTTTTAATAAACGGATAAAATAGAAACTTTATAAATTTGAAATGAGTTTTAAGAAAAAAACAATAAATTGGATTTGTTTGTTTTTAAAATATAGAAAGGTAATTATAATATTATGAATTTTAGAAGAGAAAAATACTTCTTTTCTAGATTTGTAAATGATATACATAAAATTCACCAAAAAAAAATCATTAATATGTGAGGCTATATTTTTTTAGGCAGATGACTAGGATATTTTTTTTGTCTCGAACTTTTCTGTTTTTCATGTCATATAAAGGTTTAATTCTAAATCATCAATGTGTCCAAATTTTGGATTAATTATAGAAAATAACCAGGTTAATTTCACTTGTCAACGCGAATCAGTCTTTTGGTTTAGTAGTTAATTAATTAATTTATATTTTCAGTATGAATGATCAGAGGTTGAAAATTCAGTTAGATATGTCGTGTAAATATTCAAAATATGATGTTAAGTAGCCGTTTACACGGAACATGCAGGACTAGCTAGAGTTATGGGCGTGGGTGCGTGGGTTTGCAAGATATCAATCTGCGATAAAATGAAGTCCGCATAAAAACGTCCCTACCGTGTTCACTGGCACACTGCTGCAGCCTTAGTGGCGAAACGGTAATAATACACAATATCCAGCCCAATTTCTCAGCAAAACCTCGGTCTCAGATTCCCTTTCGCCGTTTTATTTCCATCAACTTTGAAATAGCAAAATAGCACTATATTTTCTGCGTAATTTACGTATAACCTCCCGTGGCTTAATTAATTTGAAAGAGACTCGGCGCCCACTTCACAGCGAAGAGCGAACGTCATTTTGCTCCACAAGGAAGGTTACTTATAAATATTCGATAAATAACAGGGTTTGATTTGAGAATTATCCAATTGAAACTTTTAAATAAAACCGCACCGTAGCCGCATTCTCGTTTTGGTTGCTCAGTCCCCCTCTCTCTCGCTTTAAGCAAAAGAGCTGTACCACCTTAATTACTAGTGTGTAGTGTACTAGTGTGTACCACCCCACCCGTGCCTCTTCTTTGCCACCCGATCTAGGGTTTCTCAAGGTAAATAACCCTTTTCTCTCCTCCAGCAAGTTCAGATCGCCATTTCTGAATATTTTGCCTGTTCTGAGAACAATCGCGCAGTTGGTATCATCAGCCCCTTTTAGTTTTGAGGTTTTTGTTAGAACAATTTTTCTTGTTTAATAAGTGAAAACAGTATTTTTGTAAAAATTATAGAGAGTATTGATCCGATTACGAGGTCTTTTGGGGGCATACGTGCAAGGAATGGAGTTCTCTTGTCTAGAAATTCAGCTGAGATAACAATTTCTTTTTTAACATGTTGCTTTATGAGTCCGTACATGTTGGGGAGCAATCACTATTTTTCTAGGGGAAATATTGCCTAATTATTCTTCCTTTATTTTAAGCTGCTACTAATTTGTGTTGGGTTTTTGAGGGGTTTTAGTTGTGAATTTTGATTTAGATAACTGTATAAACTTTCTCGTTCCTCATTGAAGCTTTGGTCTCTCAGTTTTAGGTTTTGACTGATCTTAGAGATGGCCTCGTCATCGAGGCAGGGCCCGAAACCCCAGTCGGGCCCGCAACGCAGGAGCCTTCTCCGTACACAGACTGCCGGTAACCTTGGAGAGTCGATATTTGACAGTGAGGTGGTCCCGTCTTCTCTTGTTGAAATTGCGCCAATTCTACGTGTTGCCAATGAGGTTGAATCGAGTAATCCACGTGTTGCTTATCTCTGTAAGTATTTATTTTTTTTGTTTCACTTGATTTGTTGTCTTATGGTTCTGTAGTTATATTAGAGATGTGAAAGCAATGCAACAAATTGTAATTTTGTCTATTCTATTTTTGGTGCGGTAACTATTGGAAAGGTCAATAATTCAAATTCTAAAATTTCTATTGCTGTAAAAGCAATGCAACAAATTGTAATTTTGTGGTTCTGAAATTATTGGCAGCCTGTATGAGCACGACTACGCTATCCAATAAGATTAAGAATTTGTTTTACTTAAAAATCTGGTTCATAGGCATCTAATTGGATTCTAGTATGTTTTGTACAAATTGTTTGTCTGTTGTTAATTTTTTGCTTTTAGTAGCTAGTAGATGGAAGCAAATATACTTGTTCCTTTTCTTTATGGTAGAAAATGAATGCCTAAAATCTCATTTGAACTGTGATGTTCTTCCCTTGAATTTTGTACACCTGTCAATTAACTTAATTGTCTAATGGCCTTTATGCTATGTGCATGTAATCAAGTAATCTTTTTTTTTTATAATAATTTTCTCCTATTAAAATACCCACTATTCGATTTAGCCAGAATTTTTGTTGTGTATTAATATACATATTATAAAGGCGTATCATAAGAAGAAACAGACATGGTGCATTTGCCCTGAAAGGCACAAAATTAGTCTTAAGACTCCTTGGTTTATAATTACTATTGGGTATTTTACTTGAAGAAGAAAGCATAAGGAGCCCCTGCTTTATTTCTCTTGTTGAACTGGTTCATCACTTGGTAATTCATTCTTATCGGTAAAATAGGTCGTTTCTATGCCTTTGAGAAGGCTCATAGGCTTGATCCCACGTCAAGCGGCCGTGGTGTTCGACAATTCAAAACTGCACTCCTACAAAGACTGGAAAGGGTAATGATTAAGCACCTTCATCCTGTTCCTAATATTATGCAATGCTGGTATTGTAGTCCTTGAAGGTATTTATTCCTATGAAATTTGAACATTAATTATATATGAATATGTGTGTCTGTAAAATGTTAGGAAAATGACCCAACATTGAAAGGAAGAGTTAAGCAGAGTGATGCACGAGAAATGCAGAGTTTCTACCAGCATTACTACAAGAAATATATCCAAGCTCTTCAAAATGCAGCTGACAAAGCTGATCGGTGAGTTCAGTTGCCTAAGATCCCTTTTTCTCATAAATTCTTAGGCATAAGAACCTTCTATGATTTTGTCCTAACAAATAATACACACCTCTTTCCAGTGCTCAGCTTACTAAAGCCTATCAAACAGCTGCTGTCTTATTTGAGGTCTTAAAGGCTGTCAATCTCACACAATCTCTTGATGTCGACAAATCAGTAAGTGCTTTAGGAACTTCTTTTAATATATTTAGAGGTAAGGTGTAAAGTGAAACTTTCTCTTTTTCACGTTTTTCTAATTGTTAGCACTTCCCTGTAGATTCTGGAAACACACGACAAGATCCAGGAAAAGTCAAAGATTTATGTGCCTTATAATATCCTACCTCTCGACCCTGACAGTGCAAACCAAGCTATCATGCGGTACCCAGAGGTTAGACCAATTCTAATTTTTTTTCGATACAGCACTTGTTTGATATTCTTTCTAGAGAAGTTAGCATTATTTGAGACTCAGTTAAGCAATTGAATAACTCAAGTCAAGTTCATAAAGTTGTGTTAGTAAACTTATACCCAAACTTCTGTTAGCTAGCTCTGTGTTATTCTTTGGTAGATTCAAGCTTCTGTTTTTGCTCTTCGGAATACACGAGGCTTGCCCTGGCCAAAGGAGCCTGCGAAGGCCAATGAAGATCTCGAGCCAAAGAGCATGGGAAAAAGCCTAATGGAGATCTTCTCGACTGGCTTCAAGCCGTGTTTGGATTTCAGGTGACAAATATTGAGAAGCACTTTGAGGGTCTTTTTCTAATGTAACCTTCATACAATTTATATTCATATAGATATTCCCAGGATGCTGAACTGTAACTTAAAACATGTCTGCAGAAAGATAACGTATCCAATCAAAGGGAGCATCTAATTCTGTTGTTGGCCAATGTTCACATAAGACAGTTGCCCAAGCCTGACCAGCAGCCGAAGGTTTTTTATTTGAACTTTCAAAATATAATCTGATAACTTTTCTGCATGGTTTAGTCTCTTATTCTAATCAACTTTTTAGTTGGAGGACCGAGCATTAAATGAAGTAATGAAAAAGCTTTTCAAGAACTACAAGAAGTGGTGCAAGCACCTCAATCGCAAAAGTAGTCTATGGTTTGTGCACTGTCTAAATTGCTCATGCTTCTTTTTACTTGATGTCTTGATCTTACCCAGCAGTGGTTAGTATGGTTGAAAGTTGAAACTGATGTAATGTTTTTTTTCTCATTTCTCTTTTTGCAGGTTGCCTAGTATTCAACAAGAGGTACAACAGCGCAAACTTCTTTACATGGGTTTGTACCTACTTATTTGGGGTGAGGCGGCCAATTTGAGATTCATGCCTGAGTGTCTCTGCTATATCTACCACCATGTATATCTTCTTATGAGCATTTTTCTTTTCTTTTATCTCTGTTACAATTATGTTGTTGAGTACTTTTGTTTTTTAATTTCCTTGTCAAACAGATGGCATTTGAATTATATGGGATGCTAGCTGGAAATGTCAGCCCAGTGACTGGAGAGAATATTGAGCCGGCTTATGGAGGTGCTAAAGAAGCCTTTCTAAAAAAAGTTGTAACTCCAATTTACAAAGTTATAGAAAAGGTTACATGTTTATTCTTCTGCTTAGCAGTGCTGTTTTTGTTCCTTTTGTGCTAAAGACTTGTGTGGTCAGTATTTTGAAAGTGAGTATTGTAGGAAGCTGAGAGGAGCAAGACGATCAAATCGAAGCATTCTCATTGGAGAAACTATGATGATTTGAATGAGTATTTCTGGTAATGAACTGGCAAATATTCTCATGATATTAGTATTTCAAAAAGTGAAAAGCTCCTATTATAATCGGTCATTTTCTTTCATTTTGTATCTGTAGAATCACTTTTTGAAGTGATTACTTGTTTGTTTTATTCTTTCATTTAACTGTAGGTCAGTTGACTGCTTTCGCTTGGGATGGCCTATGAGAGCCGATGCTGATTTCTTCTGTGATCCTCCCATTATTGTAAACCGTGGCAAAAAAGGGGTAATCTTCTCCGCTAGTTTCTTTTAGTTGATGCATTGATGTGCGTAGTTGAGATATCACCTAGTTTTTTAGTTTGGCATTGCTTAATTTTGGGTAATAAAGCATAAAAATGCAATACTGTTGGAATACGGCCCCATGTACAATCCCACCAAGTCCATAATTGGTATATGTGGAATTATATACAGGTGTTGTGTTGGGTGGTATGATAATTTTGTTTACTCTGCTGTTCCTCACATATTTTTTCTTTTATAATCAGAACCAGAACCTGAACCAGGAAAATAGATCTACTAGAAGTGATCGCTGGATGGGGAAGATCAATTTTGTGGAGATTCGGTCTTTTTGGCATATCTTCAGAAGTTTTGACAGGATGTGGATCTTTTTTATCCTAAGCTTGCAGGTTTTTTTTTGTTCTGTTCCTTATTTTGTGGTTCCATTGAACTAAATGCTGCATCAACTTTGGCTGTTAGCTGTTTGGAAATCTGATCTGTAGATGCTAGTAATAACATACTTGACTAGTACAGTGCAAACCTAATTTGATCTTTGGTGTTTCTGGGATTTGGAAGTTTATTTTTAGATACTGGGCTGCACCTGCATATTTTTGTCTCAGTATGCCTATTTTATTTTTATTCTTTTTCCCAGGCTATGATTATACTTGCTTGGAATGGTGGGACCCCTAGCGATATCTTTGATAGTGGCGTATTTAAGCAAGTTTTGAGCATATTTATTACTGCTGCCGTTCTAAAGCTAGGCGGAGGTGTGTTGTTTAATGGTTTGTGTATATAAATATAGGAGGATATTGGCTAGATGCTTATTCTTTCTCAAAAAGAAAAAAATAGAGTATATTTGTCTCTTGAAATTTGAGCATGCATACAGTTTCTCTGGTACGATATTGTTAGGTCTAGATTTGGAATCGTAGCAAATCAGTAATCAAGAACCACACCAGGTCCTCCTTGTTTGTTTCTCTTGTAGTTCTTTAGGAATACAAAGTGAACTAACTCATTATTTAAGATGGTTTGATTATCAGGAAAAAGATTCCTTTTGGCATTGATATCAAGTGTTAAACCTACACAATTAAACCATTAATCTTGTCTATGGCAGCCATGCTTGACATTGTACTCAGCTGGAAGGCGAGAAAAAGCATGTCCCTTGCTGTAAAGCTTAGATATGTACTAAAGCTAATCTCAGCAGCTGCATGGGTTGTGATCCTACCTGTCACATATGCATACTCTTGGGAGAACCCGTCAGGCCTGTCCCGCATGATCAAAGGCTGGCTTGGCAATGGCCAGAGTCAGCAGTCTCTTTACATCTTGGCTGTGGTGGTTTACCTCTCACCAAATATTCTTGCGTCTGTGCTATTTCTGTTTCCTTTTATAAGGAGGTTTTTGGAGAGGTCGGAGAACAATCTAATTACCTTCATGATGTGGTGGGCCCAGGTAATTTTGTGTTATATATTTGAATTGGAGTTTTTACACCTACAATATTAACTAGAATTTGGACAACCAGTTTTGTTGGGTCTACAGTTCGATGATAACGATATTGGTTGGATTAATGTAATGAATTGAGGGGCAATTTTTTCGTGATTGTTGGGCGTTTTGTTCAAATTAGCTGAAAGCATTACGTGTTAGTTGCGGATTTGAGAAATTTTAGGTGCTATTTACAAATCCTTGCAAGTTTGAGTTTGAATTGCAAAGAAAAAAAAAACATATAAATCATAGATGTCATCAGTAGCGGTATACTATTCAATAGCTATGTACTTTAGTAAAACACAATGCAAAGACATGCCATGCGTGTACATATAACTTGGTTGTGTTGCTTGTATCAATTTACAGCCTCGCCTGTTTGTTGGAAGAGGAATGCATGAAGGCGCATATTCTCTCTTCAAGTAAGAATATTAAACCAACTACAATCTATTACTTCTTCTCTTTTTTCACTCGCTTTCTTCGACATGTAAATTTTTGGAACTTTTAGGTATACGATGTTTTGGATTATTCTGCTAATTACAAAGCTGGCTTTTAGTTACTATGTGGAGGTACATGCACTTCACCCTCGCTTATTTTTTCCTTTTTGTTTGATTCAATCCTAAGACAACCAACCTCGTCAAAAGAATATTACTTATGGTGTTGGTTTTTGGAATGCCCAGATTAAGCCCCTTGTGGGTCCTACAAAAGACATCATGAAAGAACCTATTACAACATTTCAGTGGCATGAGTTTTTCCCTCGAGGTAGGTAGCTAACTTCCTTGCTGCTCTTTTCCTTGATAATATAGTAATATACTCGTTCTGATTTATTGCTGTTTGTAGCACATAACAACATTGGAGTTGTCATTGCCTTGTGGTCTCCCATTATGCTGGTATATGCTCTTCTTTTCATATGGTCTTCTTATTAAAAAATGCTCATATATTTTATTATATTCTTACATATATATTTTAAATTCGGATCTTTTAGGTCTACTTCATGGATACCCAGATATGGTATGCTATTTTCTCCACATTGATTGGTGGTGTTTATGGGGCATTTCGCCGTCTCGGAGAGGTTTGTAGATCCCCTCCCCCTCCCCCCCTCCTCTCTCTCTCTCTGTTTTTTTTTTCTTTTTTCTTTTCTTTTTTAAAATGTTGGCAGTAGCTGCCATGCAATTTTGTATTAAAAATTAGAAATTTAGTTTACTTCAGTTTCTATTGTCACCTATGCTGAATACATCTCTCAATCAGCAGAAACTGCATAACCTAAAAAAAACTGAAAAACATGAAGCCAAATACTTACCAGTACACCTCAAATAGAAAAATTGAAAGAAAATACAACAGAAACAGTAGAAACTACGCTTCACATCCACTCAATCTGGATCCTGTATTAGGTTGGTGCCCAACAGTCTCCTTCCTCCCGCGTTACAAAACGTGATCCACATCCTTACATCAACAATTAATATCCTCTCTGCCAGCATTTTAGATGTGACCGAATGGCCAGTTAAAATCTTTTCATTTCGCCTCTTCCATATATGCCAGCAAGCACTTGCAAAGAGCAAGCTCCATTCTTTGCCACAGCGAGCATCCCGTCTTCTTGCCTGTTCGTTTGATTTAGTCCATATTTGAACTACTGACGGCTGGATAACCATTACTCTGTACCCCAACCTTGCTGATAATTCGTACCACACTTCCATTGCTACAGGGCACAAGAAAATCAAGTGCAGCACTGACTCACACGGGCAATTCTCACACATAACACAGCCCGAGTCATTTCCCATTTTTATTCTCTTCATCACTTCTTGAATTAATATTTTTTCTTTGACAAGTAGGTATAGAAATATTCTTACAGTAGGTGGGATTACCATACTCCAGGTATCATGGTTTTGCGCTCTGATTTTTCCCACCCCTATTATTGTTGTATTATGCTGACTTTGCCGTGTATACCCCTTCTTTGGTTCCCTTCCACTCCATCTCATCTCTTTGTGGCCGAAAAGTGATTTGTTCCCCTTCCTACCCTTGTTCATGCATATTTGATCTAATCGGGTCCACATCTCTTAAAGACAGCCTAGGTTGGACTGGTCTCTGCCTCTCTCTCAATAGACTTGCTAGAGGGGTCCCTCTCCAGGCATCGAACCAATATGATATCCTCCGTCCGTCCACAATAATCCATGCAACACAGGAGTTAAACAAAGGCTTTAAAGCCAATTATTTTTTCCAGAAAAAGGACCCTGAAACTGACCAAAACCTCGGTCCCTGTGCATAGTCTCCTGTCCATCGAATCATTGTAATAGTAGTTGTCCATAGGCTGCAGGGGTTGTTGTATGCTCTCCACAACCAGCGCAATAACAGGGCCACATGTTGTATGTTTAGATACTTCAAACCCATTCCTCCCCACTCAATCGGTAGAATTACCGTGCTCCAATTGATTAGTGAAACTCCCCTCTGCCCTGTTCCGCTTCCCTCCCCCACAAGAATGTTCTTCTAACATAATCAATTCTATTTATGACCCATTTTGGCAAACGAAAACAAGTCATAAAATAGATAGGAATAGCTGATAATGCCAACTTAGCCAATTGCAATCTGCCCCCTCTAGAAATTAACTTCCCTTTCCTACCCCTCCAATCTAGTCTCTATCTTCTCTACCAATGGCAAGAAATCTTGTTTCTCCGGCGTTTTGACGGTTAGCGGCATACCCAAATAAGTTACCGGCAGTGAAGTTTGAGCAAACTCTAACACCGCCTTGGTAATTCGGGTCTGTGCTGCCTCAAAATTGAACGGGACAAAATTACTTCTATTGAAATTAATTTGAAGTCCCAACACCTTTGTGAATATTCTCAAGATCAACTTCAAGGTAATCAAGGTCTCATGGCTTGCATTTGCTATTACCGTGATATCATCAGCAAATTGCAACGCTAATATGGAATCCGCTATCTTATTAGACAGCAGTTTTGACAGAGTGGAGTTTGCTACTTGCACCAATTTCTGGAACACATCTGTAGCTAGGATAAACAACATAGGTAATAACAGATCACCCTGTCGCAGTCCACGACCGTGCAACACGAATTCTGTCTCCTCCCCATTTACAAGCACCCTAGACCAGATGTGTATGAAAGGCTTTTAATCCATTCAATCCATCTTAACGGAAATAGCCAGTTAACCGAGTCAAATGCTTTAGGGAAATCGATTTTTGTGAAGACTGCTTCCGTACCCAAGTCTGATGTGTTGGAGTATTTCTCGAGTAGATATGAAATTCTCCGCAATATGTCTCTCTCTCTCTGGCTGGCTGTATTTTTCTATGGAAAATTTCAAGTGGTTCAGATCTGGAAAACATTATGTTGTGGAGAAATCATCACATTTCATCTTGCTTCTAACTTATTCTCCTGATAAATACTCTAAGCAGGTCTGCCATTCATTAAGTGGCATATTATGACTTGGGGGTGCTTTGGATCTTAGAAAGGAATCTACCTTTTTTGTGCTGGATATTTGCTATTTATTCAGTTGCTTTTGGGGGTTACATGTGAAATGGCTTCTCTTGGCCATGATTTTGAGTAAGGGTCTCAAATTAATTGTGTGATATTTCTTTTGACTTGGCAAGTGTAGATTCGGACCTTGGGCATGTTGCGGTCTCGGTTTCAGTCTCTACCACGAGCTTTCAATGCAAAGCTTATTCCAGTTGAGAAGACCGACGGTGGAAAGAGGTGGCGGCTTAGAAATCTCACTGGAAAAAATGACAATGTTAGTTCTTTTTCCTTTATATGTGATTTTATAGCAATACCCCAAACAAATACATGTAGTAATAAATGTCAGTTTGAGATTGTAATATTTAATTATTTGTAAACTTTTCATTCATTAATACAAGTTTTAGTGGGCATTTTGCCTGCTGACCTTCAAAATAAAATGTCACTTGGTGGTTTTTTTTTAATTAAGTTAAATCACAAGCAAAGGGAATATACACAAGCATACAAGTGACCTAGGGAGATATTAATATTGCAAGTAATCCATCCTTTACCATTAAAGAAAAACTGATTATTGGCGAGTACATTAATCAAGAAAAGAAATTGTTCTAATGGATCGCCAAGTAATGGAACCAGTACCAGTTGGGTTATATATTTTATTCTCACTTCTACATTTATTTATCAGGTATCTCCTGAGGTTATAAAGAAAGAAACAGCAAGGTTTGCTCAGATTTGGAACTTAATAGTTACGAGCTTCCGGGAAGAAGATCTTATCAATGACAAGTATACTCTCTAGAGCAATCTCCTTATGTTCTTTGTTATGTTAAAATTTCATAAAAAAAATGTTGAATGAGCATTTATTTGTCTGAATTTGACTGTAGGGAAAAGGATTTGTTACTTGTACCTTACTCGAAAGATCCTGATTTGACTGGCATCATCCAGTGGCCGCCTTTCCTACTTGCTAGCAAGGTTAACACACTGCCCTGCATGCTGATGAAATGAATACAAAAAAACATTACAGAATAACAATAAAGCAAAAAAGAAAAAGAAAAATACTGTATGCACACACAATCTCCCACATACAGAGATCTGACCGCTTCTATCATGTTGTGTAGCTCCCAATAGCACTTGACATGGCGTCAGACAGTGAGGGAAAAGACCGTGATCTGAAAAAGCGTCTTAAAAATGATCCATACATGCTTTGGGCAATTAAAGAGTGCTATGCATCCTTTGAAAACATCATCAACTGTTTAGTCATCGGACCACATGAAAAAGAGTATGCACACGTACCCTTTATTGCCTTTTATGTGTCAGGTTGGATTCAGACTGCTGGTCATGATCCAACTTGACCTGGTTTAGTACTCCGCTAACTTTTCTAATAGGAGTTCAGGGTTTGAATGTTTGATCCACCGATATTTCCCCATTCAAAATATTTGGATAAGAAAGGGAAAACTGAATGTTGGAGTGAAAGGTTCGCTAATTGCATTTTGTATTTGGTATGTGGGTTGCTGCTGCTTGTATTTATTTGAGCCAACCCGATTTAGACCTAGATCAACTCGTTTGGTCAATTTTTTTAATCTATGTTGTTATATTTGACCTGTTGTGGTGCGATCCTAGATACTTGTTAGAAAATAAATTGCTGACCTGAAATTGACCCGACTCATTGCCCCCTTGCCAGACTGGTTTCACTATGTGCATTTGAATTTTATTTATTATTTAATTAAACCTTTTCTATACTGTGAATTTGCAGTGTCATAGGTAAAATTTTTAAAGAGGTTGATAATCATATCAAGGAGGACACTTTGATCAAGGACCTGCATTTGAAATACCTTCCCATCTTGTACCACAAGTTTGTGAAGTTGCTTGACCTCTTGGTATTAATCTCAGAATTAATTTTTCTAGCTTAAATGATCAAATTCATCTTTTCAGCAGTATTTTCATCTCCCAAATTCATTAATAATCAATGATTTTATCTGTGCTGTGATGTTATATTTGAAATAAAAATTTAGAAAGAAAAATTAAGGAAATCTACTTCCTATTTTATATACTTCAATACATATTATTCAAAAAACCTAACTCCAATTAGAGAGCTATGACACAATCAAACCCAAATGAACAAATTTTGAATTGAATAGCACTCTATGGTGGGATTTATTACTCATTTTTGTACTTGCTGTTTTATTTCCAAATATTTCTTTTATTGATAACAAGTGAATAATATTATCCATGGCTGTTTCTGTCTCGGGCATGACTATTTTATAAACGTGAAGGAAAGTAGGGGAAATGGCCGATACTACTGGAAGGATTCCTTTTTGGCTAGTGGGTACTTTAACTGGTATTCTTGTTTTAGGTTTAATTGTATGTTTATCAATTCTTTGTTATGGCAGAAAACAAATAACAAAGATGACGTGGGTCAAGTTATTATCCTCTTCCAAGATATGCTTGAGGTGGTCACAAGGGATATCATGGATGATCAACTCCATGGGTAATTTTTTTGTGTGTTTCACATTTGGTTGTTATAATTATGACTTTGCATTTCTGAGATTATACAAACAAAAGAAGCTGTTCATAAGTTATTCAATGCCTACAGCCTTCTGGATTCACTACAAGGCGGGTCTAATAGAAGGCCCGAGGGAATAACTCCTCTTGACCAGCAAGATCAGCTTTTTACGAAAGCTATCAAGTTTCCTGTTGACAGCACAGATGCTTGGAAAGAAAAGGTGGCTAATTTCTGCTCTCCTTCAGTGAACATAATCATATCTTCACTTTTCAATTCTTACAAATACATATTCGTTCTTTGTTTTTCTGTTGAGCGATACAGGTCAATAGACTGTACCTATTACTGACCGAGAAGGAATCTGCTATGGATGTGCCGTCAAACTTAGATGCACGGAGGCGAATATCTTTCTTTTCTAATTCACTTTTCATGGATATGCCCTATGCGCCTAAAGTCAGACACATGCTTTCTTTCTCGTAAGTTGTGCAATCTGTGATTTTATTATTGGTTTTTCTAAATGCCACACAATGTTCTACTTGAAAATTTTGCCCTATGATGAAAACTAAAGGATTAAATCTGTTCTTGTGTGCAGTGTCTTAACCCCGTATTATAGGGAAGAAGTACTTTTCTCTCTTAAAGATCTAGAAGATCAAAATGAAGACGGTGTTTCTATCCTCTTCTACTTGCAAAAAATTTACCCCGGTAATTTTTGTTTTTATTCTCAATTCAAACAGCTCTAATCTTTTTTCTTTTCCTTGTTCTCAGACCATTGGCTATATCTTATTTTCTAGTATCATGTATGCATTTTATTAAACTTTTGTATAGCTTATTATTTTTTTGTTCTTTATAATAGATGAATGGAACAACTTCCTAGAGCGTGTTGAGTGCAAAAGCGAAGAGGATCTACGTGAACGTTTTGACCCCAAGTTGGAAGAGCAGCTTTGCCTGTGGGCTTCTTATAGAGGCCAAACTCTTACTAGGACTGGTAAGTTTTATGCAATGGTATATCATTGTATTTAGTCAATGTGTTGATTTGATTAATTGTTTTCTCTGTTTAATTTTTCCAGTGAGAGGTATGATGTACTACAGGAAAGCTTTGAGTCTTCAGGCATTTCTTGACATGGCCAAAGAAGATGGTAACCTTTTCTATATTCTTGCGAAAAAAGACATTCACTTGATGATACCTTTAAAAATGAAAAAAACAAAATTTGTAAATGGCTTATTTGTCCAACTTAATTTAGAAAGGCCTCTCCTTTAGAATACTTAGTAACTTAAATCTGTACGAACTTTAATTATCATTGGATATTCATTTTTAATCCTTGGAAGGAATTAACATTATTAGTTCATTCCCAATTTTTTCTTGGTGCACGGGTTTGTTTTCTTTCTTTATTGTTTGGTGGTCTGTTATTAAGTCTTCTGTTTATTTGGTTCTTGAATAGGAATTCAGGAACTTAAAAATCACAAGTACTTCACCTATGACATCGGGGTGGAAACATTAACCTCTTTTAATAACTTGCACAATTGCATTGTTGAATTGATGAACTTTTTGTTCCTTCTCTTTAGATTTAATGGAGGGGTACAAAGCTGTTGAGCTGACATCTGAAGAGCACTCCAAAGTGGGTCGGTCTCTGTGGGCCCAGTGTCAGGCTGTGGCTGACTTGAAGTTCACTTATGTTGTTTCATGTCAACAATATGGTATCCAGAAGCGTAGCGGTGATCAGCGGGCACAGGATATTCTGCAGCTTATGACCACGTACACCTGCTGTCCCAATATATATTTTTTTTCACTTCTTCAGCCCTTGTTGCACATAACAACTAATATATATCATATATGGAAATAGTGTTTAAGATTTCTGTATGTAAGATGTGCAATTTTCTTTATCAATTTTTTATATGCAAACACCAACTTCTGAACTGTGAAATCTGTGAGATAAAATATATATATATTCATCAATACTAACAGGGTAACAGTGAGTTAGTTCTCTTCTCTATAATAAGCCAGAATAGCACAATAGATTCCTGGATTAGCTAAAATGAGCCTGATTTTATGTTTGATATAAGCCTAGTTTTAATACCTCATATTATTTTGCAAATTGCACGGAGACACAGAAAATGTTGGTGTTCATGGTAGATCTGATAATTATTGGGTTTTTTTTTTTTTATAAAGGTGAAGTAGTTGGTGGAATTTGTACAGAATTTTTTTAAACCTTTTATTATTTCTTTAAAGAGGCTTATGACCATGTATAAACTATTCCATTGTTTTCTCCGGCTAGATATCCTTCTCTCCGTGTTGCTTATATTGATGAGGTGGAGGAGCCAAGTGAGATTGGGTCCAGAAAGATAGAGAAGGCTTATTACTCTTGCCTTGTCAAAGCTGCTGCTAGTTCCACATCTGACGACTCAGCAGATCCGGTTCAAAATCTCGATCAGGTAAACCATTTCTCTCTCTAGCTATGTATAGTTTTATTGTTTCATTTCCATTTTAGCGTTAACTTTGTTTCCTTTGCAAATGTATATAGGAAGTTTATAAAATTAAGCTGCCTGGCCCTGCCATATTGGGCGAAGGAAAGCCTGAAAATCAAAACCATGCTATTATTTTCACAAGAGGTGAAGGTCTTCAGACCATTGATATGAACCAGGTAAACTTTATCCATTTTCCATATCATTTTCTTTTTGTTACCTTTGTTGCCTCGGAGCTGAACTGATAGAGTAAACTATTGGAGCAAAATAGGAGCACTACATGGAGGAGGCATTTAAAATGAGAAATCTTCTGCAAGAATTCCTGAAGATGCATGATGGTGTAAGATACCCCTCGATACTTGGTGTGAGAGAACATATTTTCACTGGAAGGTATAGTTGATTTCACTGGTGTGAGAGGACTAAACTAATAAATTTGTTGTTGCAGTCTTGCATCTACATAAGCATAGCCTTGTTTAATTGCACTTTTGTTTCATGTGCAGTGTTTCTTCTCTTGCGTGGTTTATGTCAAATCAGGAGACTAGTTTTGTGACTATTGGCCAGCGTGTTCTTGCCAATCCTCTTAGGTCTATTTTATGCTTTTTTATTGTTATATCTTCATTCTTGATTCTTTTTTCCTTTTTAACTTTCAATAATACGTGGGAATGTAAACCCAAACAAATGCTTACTGTGCAGCTGAATTGTTTTTATATGTATGGCTTTCTTCTAAATCTTTTTGTATTAATTCACAGGGTTCGGTTTCACTATGGTCATCCTGATGTCTTTGATCGGCTTTTCCACCTAACAAGGGGCGGTATTAGCAAGGCATCAAAGATTATTAATCTGAGCGAGGATATATTTGCTGGTATCTGTAATATATCCTGTTTTTGTTGTATGGTTGAATGACATATTTTCCCCTCCAACAGACTAATACACATCCTTAATTATGCATACGAGCTTTATCTATGCCTTAATTAAGTGTGAGCGTAAGATGCCTCAACTGATCCATTAATTATGGCTTAGTTCTCAACGTGCATTATTCAGACTGAAGACAATTATTTGTGTGCTTTACCATAGGTTTTAACTCGACATTGCGGGAAGGGAATGTAACACACCATGAATACATGCAAGTGGGGAAAGGACGTGATGTGGGTCTGAACCAGATCTCGCTTTTTGAAGCAAAAATTGCGAATGGTAATGGTGAGCAGACTCTTAGCCGGGACATCTACCGTCTGGGGCATCGCTTTGATTTCTTCAGGATGCTCTCCTGTTACTTCACCACAGTTGGCTTCTACTTCAGCACCATGGTACAACTCTTATCCTATCACTTCTACTATGGAAAATATCCCAAGTTTTTGCCCTATTCCCCATTTTTTGTGACTAAAACTTTGGCAGATACAAGTCAGGCAATAGGTTTAACTTTGTGTTCTTGTGATGGTATGTGAGGGCCATTTTTTATTATTATTATTATTGAGTAGTACTAGGGTGTTCTTAAGCTCACCAAGCCCTTTAGTGAGCTTAGCTCCAAATTTATCGGATTGACTTCAAATGACGAATCCAAACAGTTGAAATCTATCTACTTCACAAGGGATGCATCTACATGTCAAATTTATAAATTTTGAAATTAATTTTGTATAAAGTCGAGCAGTAAAAAAAATGATGAAAAATGAACGTATTAAAATTAACTTATAAACTTCGTTTTTTTTACCACTTGACTTTATATTAAATTAATTCAAATAATTATAATTTTGACATGTAAACAAATCACTCGTAAAGTAAATCGGTTTCAACGGTTTAGATTTGTCATTTGAAATCATTCCGGTAGGTTTTGGAGTTCAGCTTGCCAATCCTTTGGTGAGCTTAAGAACACCCTAGTTCTATTCATTGTTATTATTATTATTTTGTATTTGTTCCAGCTTTTTTTTTTCTTTTTAAATTTAGAAGGAAACTAATCTTAGCGCCTCTCTGAGCAACTTGAAGCCAAATGAGAATAATTTATTTTTTGGTATGCTCCTTTTAATGCATGCATTCATGTATGCTCTCACCTTGGCAGATAACGGTCCTGACTGTCTATGTGTTCCTGTACGGGCGGCTGTACCTGGTGCTGAGTGGTCTAGACAAGGCCCTTGCGACGGGCCGGCGCTTCATCCACAATCAGCCCCTCCAAGTTGCACTTGCTTCTCAGTCCTTTGTGCAGCTTGGCATCCTCATGGCCCTCCCCATGATGATGGAGATCGGCCTTGAGCGTGGTTTTCGCACTGCTCTCAGCGACTTCATTCTCATGCAGCTCCAACTTGCTTCTGTCTTCTTCACCTTCTCTCTAGGTATCATTGTTGGGCTTTGTTTCAGTCTTCCATGCATTTTTCCATTTTGCAATTTATATACAATGTTAACTTATTTCTTATTTCATATCCATACAACCAGCATTTTTGGTCAATCCTGTCTGTTGTAGTACATTCTGCTTTTGTAACCGAGAAGGCTTTTCTAAAAAGGCACACTGAACATCATGTAATATAGTATGGCTTTCATTAGATCATCCTGTGATGATTTGGGCCATCCTTTGCCAGATCGAATGGTCCAGATCAAGCCCGATTCACAGGCTGAATAGGACGGTCTAATGAATCTGTACAATTTTAAAGTATACTGACTCGAATTACAATGGTACAAGTAAACACAACCCTGTTCGAAAAAGAAGAAAAAAATATATCACAACTAAACAAGCACTTTGTTGTTGTTGGATGACACCTTAATGTCTCCAAATTATTTCAGGTACAAAGACTCACTACTATGGCCGTACTCTACTCCATGGTGGTGCTGAGTACCGTGCAACGGGTCGCGGGTTTGTGGTGTTCCATGCCAAATTTGCTGAGAATTACCGCCTATACTCCCGCAGCCATTTTGTCAAGGGAATTGAAATCCTGATTCTCCTTGTGGTGTATGAGATTTTTGGCCAGTCGTACCGAAGTGCAATACCATACCTCTTTATAACTGCTTCAATGTGGTTCATGGTCGGCACTTGGCTCTTTGCTCCGTTTTTGTTCAACCCATCAGGGTTCGAGTGGCAAAAGATTGTTGATGACTGGGCTGACTGGAACAAGTGGATCAGCAACCGAGGTGGTATCGGTGTGCATCCTGATAATAGCTGGGAGTCATGGTGGGAAAAGGAGCATGAGCACTTGAAATACTCTGGAAAAAGAGGCACCATTGTTGAAATATTGCTCTCACTTCGGTTCTTCATTTACCAGTATGGTTTAGTGTATCACTTGAACATCACGCAGACCAAGAGTGTGCTGGTAATTCTCTCACCGTTTTTTAATTACCATTTAAAAATTTAACCTGGCTGTTCATGGATTTAAAATGATATTGGAATTTGTTGTAGGTTTATTGTATATCTTGGCTGGTCATCTTTGTAATACTCATGGTCATGAAAGTATGTGGTTTTCTCTTTTAATAATATTATTCTCCATAGTTGGATATTGTTTAGCAATTCAATGTTTTTTCTGTTTTCTCTAACTTCATTGTTTTGTTGTGCAGACCGTCTCACTCGGCAGGAGGAAATTCAGTGCGGAGTTCCAGTTAGTATTTCGGCTGATTAAAGGGCTAATATTTCTGACATTTCTCACTGTTTTGATAATTTTGATAGCCATCCCCCACATGACCCTCAAAGATATCTTTGTGTGCATTCTTGCTTTCCTACCTACTGGTTGGGGTATACTCCAGGTATGTTATTACCTTTAACTTTTTTCACTTAGTGATTTAAGTGATTTACTCTTGGACTCTAAATGGCCAAAAGATAAATAAAAGAGGATGCTTTCATTTATAACTTGTAAATACTGCATTTATCTTCCTCTGTCAGATTGCACAAGCATGCAGGCCAATTCTCGGAAACTCCTCAATATGGGGCTCAGTCAAGGCCTTGGCAAGGGGATATGAAATACTAATGGGTCTCTTATTATTCACCCCCATCGCCTTCTTGGCATGGTTTCCCTTTGTGTCAGAATTTCAGACCCGGATGCTCTTCAACCAGGCCTTCAGCAGAGGTCTCCAAATTTCTCGAATTCTTGGCGGCCATAAGAAGGATCGGGCAAATCGCAACAAGGAGTAATGGGTTTGATTGTGCTGTTGTACATAATTGGAAACCGGGATTGGCCTTGGCATTGGTAGGATGCTGTTTGACCGGTGAATTAATATGAGAGGGTGTTGATGGCTGATGTTCTACTTGGTATTCTGTACCCCAGTTTTTGTGAACTTGACAGTGTAGTTATTAGTGCCCTGATTATTATTAAAGGCTTGAAGGATCTAACTTGATCTGCTTTTGTTCAATCTCTATATCCTTTCTTTTGTCAGTGTCAGGCTGATATCCTGTTGATCTGTTATGTAGTAGTGATTAGTGAACGCCCGTTAAAATCTCTGGGAAGTATCAGAAACATCCCATTAGTGGGACTTCCCATGGGGATTTTGTAGGGGTGTTCAAGTAAATTTTTGTTCTTATAGGCGTGTGGGTGATCACTTTTCACTTGTCAGTTGTAATTTCCTAGTTGTGAGTGTCCAAATAAGAAAGGAGTAGCTCACATGCACCTTAGATTGTGGACGACTTTAGCTGTGAAGAAGAGTGAATAGGATAGGATAGCGTCAATAGAATCTATTACCTACTTGAGCATATTCTCCAATTTATTATTTATGCCACCAATCTTCCCCACAAGTGAATTCACATTTTCAATGTACGATGGATGACTCGGCTCCTTCCTTTGTATGACAAGTCAAGTTCATCAAATTCATTTTTACGAATACTTATAAATTATGCATTGTTTATTAATTAAAATATATCAAAAAATAATTATTGAATAGTTGATAACTCACAATTGAAACAAAAAAAAGCATGTGATATCATAAAAATAAAATATAATAATTATAAGTTTTATCTCATTATTTTAAAAATAAATTATTAATTAAATAAAATGATATAAATATTTTATAAATTAATTTTGCAAATAAACTATACTAATGTTGGAAATTAATTTAATCATATAAAATGTTGTATAATAGAAATTATATAAAATGTTGAATAAGTTAATTTTCTCATAAATTATTAAACGAAAAATATATAAAATATTGCATAAATTAATTAATCATTTTAATAAAAATCTTATAATTATAAGTATACGAGTCTCGCTACTATGAAATCAGTGTTATTTCAGTCATAGTGACACTGATTTCAAAACCCATCAAATGGGGTTCAACAACGAATCAAAACAATTCAAATCGATTTACATTACGAGTGATGCATCTACATGCAAAATTTTTAACTTCATTTTGTATGAAGTCAAGCGGTATAAAATGATGAAAAATGAATACATTAATAGAAAATGAATTTAGAAACTTGTAGATTTTGCATGTAAATGTATCACTTGTAAGGTTGATCAGTTTGAACGATTTAAATCCGTTATTTGAAGCCTATGGTATGAATTTTTTAGTCAATGTCACTACTGACTGAAATAAATTATTGTCATAGTAACTAGACTCGTAAATATATAATGTTTACATCATCTATTATTCTACAAGGAGCATATATGAAATAACTTTTATATGTACTCTTATTTTATCTAATAAAATAACTTTTTTATTTATTTATAGACTTATTCAGCATTTTTTTTTATTTGTAGCCGCGTTGTCCAATATAATATTATGTATGTTTGGATGGAAGCGGGATTAGCTAAAATAGCGAGCTCATTCAGAATTTAAAAATAACAGTAATCTAACATATTTTAGGAATAGAGAATAGTAGGCTAACTCAAACTATTTTTATTATTCAAAACACTTAAACTTTTCATGCAAACATACATTAGCAAAATAATTTTTTCGCTAACTCTCAAATTTTTGACTGTTCCTTCGTCACTCAAACATGGATTAAGCTAGCCAATAAAAAAATCTAGTTGACTTGCTCGCATTAAACACTCCATAATTTGTATCCTCAGCATTAACAGAACATGCGTTAATAGATCTTGACCGTCTGATTGAGATCCGCACTAATATTAAAGGGCCCTCTGCATCATAGGTGTGAATCTAATCAGACGGCCGTGATCCATTAAACTCAAAAGATTGCTTTTTTGACTCGTGGTACTTTGTAGAGCGCCCGATTATTTTTATTCCACAGCACTAAAAAAAAGAAAAGAAAATTAAACATGTACCACTGTTTTCCAAACAGGGCTATACAGGCTTATTGTTTTTTTATTAGTGCTATTCAATGCTAGTATAGAACACGCTGGCTCCTCGGTGTTACCGTAGATTCGCAAACAGAATATTAATATTACTGATAATTAGTGCGCTTCAATCGGATCTGTTAGATACATACTTAGATCTGAGATCTGACTTTCGCCTAGTTTAGTTTGGGGTACACATTTTGACAGTCCTTATAGCGGCGCAAGGCCTATAAGAGGATAACACCATTGCTCTTTCTTTCCCTATCTCTTCCTCTCTCTTTAGTCTTTTTTAGCTTCCTGCCTTGCTTTGGATGTACCAACTATATCTGTATGGACGGATTGGGATTGGGATTGGGATTGACCATCTCATCTCTTCCTCTTCCTCTCTTTCTCTTCCTCTTCCTCTCCTTGTTCGTTTCGTTGACAATCTGGTAATTTTCACACAGAGATCTCATTTGTGGTCATAGAATCGAACTGTGTATTTATTCCATTGTCAGAACTGGATTATGCTCTCAAAGTTCGGTCGGAGGGTGAAGCAATCAAGTACCTGACTGGATCTGAATTCAGCAATCTCTGGAGAAAACTAGAGAGAAGATCTGTGTCTTGCCTTGATCTCATTTGTGTTGTAATAAATCAAAGCATATCCCCTGATTTCAGCGATCTCTGGAGAAAACTAGAGAGAAGATTTGTCTTGCCTTGATCTCATGGGTGTTGTAATAAACCAAAGCCATGCTAGATAACAGAAATTACAAATGAAATTTACAACTTTTTTTAACCATAGGTGCCTAGCTCCTCTTGCCTCCCACTTATTACAGCTTATTACAGCTCAACTGGTGATGTCCTTGGCTTGGCTTCATGAGTTCTTCTTTTGTCCCCTTCTATCTCTGTTTTACAATTTTCCACTTTGTTGGCTATCTTTTACTTAATTCGTTGCTTTATTCTTTCCATCTGTAGTTAATTGTTTGACTTTGTTTCTGTTTTGGTGCTTTGAAATTAAAGACATATATCACAAGGCAGTCCGTGGTGTCGACAGCTATCGAATTACCCTCAACACTGTATGTTACCAAAAAAGATGGATACAAATTTACTTCGATATATATTTGATTTTTTTATATTACGCTTGATTAGTGGGTGTATAAATGTACTTCTTTAGCTTGTTCATAGGTTCATGTTCTCTAGAATATGGCAATATTGGACAATTTCAATAATCAAAATTGCATTATTGCCCTCTTTTTTTCACTTTCACCTTTAGCTTCCAAATCCCAATCCCAGTTGCAATCATCAGTGACACCAATGTTGCAAGGGGAAGGGGAAGCTGGAGAAGGTGGAGAGAAGGAGACACTGGAAGGTGGGTCCCATTTCTACCCAAGAGGTGCTTCGTCTTTCCACAACATGTTGGCTTTCCATAACCCTCCAACCTCCATCCCTTCCTTCAATCAGTTCCTGGGCTGCTTTGCTTTGCAACTCTTACCCTACCGTTTTTTTTCCCTCTTCGATCGCTTAATCAGCCAAATGAACCACTCCTGAAGAATATGGGCTTGTGCCCTTTGGAAATCATGTCATTTAGCAACTCGTTTGCCTTCTCGATTTCACCTTTCTTGCACAACCCATCTACAGGAGCGTTCGATGTTGTGACTTGCCACACTCTTATTGATGGGTTGTGCGAGACAGGACAATTCGACAAGGAAGAGAAATTGCTGCTTACCATGATTTCTGGAGATCATGAACCCAATCGCGTGATTTATACCGCTCTTATAGATGGACTGTGCAAGAAAGGTAAAATTGAGAAGGTTAAAAAGTTGCTGACAAGAGAGATGGGCTGTGTTGGCACTTATACCACTCTTAAAGAGGGGCTGTACAAGAAGGGTGAAATTAAGGCGGCAAAAGAGTTGCTTGTTTAAAAAGTTCCGACTTCTTCTTCAGTCTTTTGTGAGGTTCTACTGTTGCCTGCTGATTTAGCAAACCACAAAATGCGGCTGGTAGCTGATATGGCTTCAGTTGTTTCAAATATGGTTGTTTTAGAGCTCGCAGGAAGGAAGGGGGAGGGGTCATAGTTGGCATGGTGGGTCCTTTATCTGTGAAGTAGATGGACATTTGTTAGCTTAGTTGATCAAATTTGTGGTTGTTTTGATAATTTTTTATTATTATTATTATTTTTGTTTGGCAAAATGCCCTTAGGCATTGTTTTGATAAATTTTAAAATGGGTAATCAATTGAGGACATTTCTAGTCAGATGCTATTGTTGAGATGTAATGCTATTTAGCTGTAGTTTGATGCATGAATTGTAATGTGTTGAAATTGATTTTCCTCTTTTGGTGATGTTTTGAAGGTACTAGTGCTGTGGTTGTTATGTTTTCTTGGTTGATATAATGTTTTTGTTTCGAATATTAGGAGTTGTGGATACAACACAGGTACTGGTTAAAATATGATTCTGTTAATCTATAGCACGATTTGGGGCATGCATATATTCCATTTGCTTATTTCCTTGCCGTTTGGTGGTAGTTCAGTTACATGCCAATTTGGTACGATATTAGAGATGGAGCTGGTAAGCGGCAACCAGAGAGCTACCGCAGTACCAATGAGCTCGCTCCAATTGAGGCACTCAAGATAAAGCCATAAAGGACATACCAATAAGCGGCAACCAGAGATGGAGCTGGTAAGCGACAAGGGTACAGCGTGAGGCACTCATCAGTCATCACGCAAAAGTGAAAAGTGCAAAAACGAAAAGATAGATGACAAAAGTGCAAAAAGTCCCTCAAGTCCCAAATTGTCAAAAGTACCGGTGACCCGATCGAATTCATATCACCCAAGGTATCTCACTCACTCTTTTGACTTAGAATCCAGTCCGTTCGTTTTATATTAGCACGAATCATAAAGAGGCCCGTGAATTACAGGTTCGAGTCGGATTGGTTGGATTGTGATCGGACGGTCCGTATTTAAATTCAAACGATAAGGTAATGCAGACGATCCGGACTCCTGAGTCGATCCGTCCTTGCCTTTCCCCTTTGGGCATTGGGTTTAGCGCGGGAAACCCTGAATTCTACCGTCTATCTTTCTTCGGCAAGAAGCAACACACCATTCCGATCGTAACTTAAATTAGAAAGAGAATCGAAGTGAACAAGTGAAGTGAAGTGAAGCGAGAGAGCGAGTGAGAAATGGCGCCGGTCTCAGTATCAAAACCAAGAGCGAAAAGAGCAAAAACTTCGTTGTCAGTGGTCAACGATGCAAATGCAAATCATCCAGCATCAGTCAGCGCCGCCGGTTCTCTTTTTCCAGCGGTTCAAACGCCGCCGCTGCCGCCTCACCCTAGGCGCAGTCTCCGCCTCTCTACGCCATCGACAAGCCCTAGCAACAACCCTAACCCTAACCATAGCGCTATTTCTGGTCCAGGAAGCACCTCGGCCACAGATGGCGCCTTGGGCCGGGGCAGACCCTCAGTCCAGAAAGAAAAAGAAAAAGAGAAAGAGAGAACTGGGACTGGGACTGGGACTGGCTCCAAAATGGGGGCAGGAGAGGGCAGGCGCACGACCCTGCGGTCTGGTTCTCAGATCAGAGTCACACCCGAAGGAACCACTTTTAATGCTGAAATAGCCAATTACAACAGCAACAGCACAGTTGCAGCAGCTACTGCAATTGCTCCGGGAAGACCAGGACGGCCTAAGAGACATAACCCAGCTGATCAAGATCTTCATCAACAACAGCAGGAAAGAAAAGAAATGGGTGGTGGTGGTGACAATGACAAGGAGGAGGAGATGACGCTGGAGGAAAAGCATCTGAGCTTAAGGTTAAGGTCTAGAACAGGAGGAGACAAGGACAAGGGTAAGGGTAAACTATTCATAGATGAAGAATCCGGGGGCAAAACAAGCAGAGTTGGGATCAGCAGATTCATGGATAAAGGCAAGGCTAGAATGGTTGTTGACAAGGATTCTGAATCTGATTCCGATTATGATTTTATTACTGTGGAGGAGCATGATGGGCAGTTTACATTGGGAGAAGAAGTTGGGCCCGTGCTGCAAGGGACGCCCCCTGCAGCCCCTGCTCCTGGGCCCATGCCACTGCCTCGGAGGGAGGCCCAGAGGAGAATGGCCATTGACCTGGCCCCCAAATATGCCTATTTCAGAAATGATGATGAAGCAGCCGACAGCGATGGTGACACTGATGACGAATCCGTCCCTGATGCTGGCGCTCATGACTGGCCAGGACCGTTTTCTACAGCCATGAAAATTATTGAGGAGCGTGAAGCTATTCTGCGAGCTCGTCAGGAGGCTCATTCATCAAAGGGCCCTCAATCGGCTGTTGTCCCAATTTCATGGACGCCATCGAGAGACAAGAGTACCTTTGCTAGGAAGCCGCCTTCTCTCCAGTCCCTCTGCATCAAGGTTTTGGCTGACAACGCCCATGAGATAGAATCTCTCGAGGCTCTGCCTGATATGGTGAAGAGCATGTTTGTTCCCTTACTGTGCCATTCCCGAAAGATGACTGCTCACCATCTGTCTGAGCTGGTACGAGGCTCCCCAGTGGAGTTGCAATTTAGCGACTGCTCCTGGGCTAGCGATAAGGAATTTGAGGACATTTTTACCCGCTGTGATACTTCTCAACTCAAGGCAAGCTTTTCCTCAGGTCTTGGGATACTATGTCTTGAAATGCAGTGCATAACATCAATATTATGAGAAATGTAAATGTATGCCCCCAAGAGTATTTCTAAATTTATTCCCCCAAGAGTCTTAGGATACTATGTCATGAAATGCAGTAAAATAACATCAATATTATCAGAAACTGTAAATTTATGCCCCCAAGAGTATTTCTAAGAAAACCATTTTTGCCTAGTATTTCGGGCTTCTAGTTCCTGCGGCTCAGTAAACAGTTACAGTGTAGGTCAGTGCATTGCAGACCTTTACTATGTTGTCAGGTTTTCTATCAGCTGGAACTGGTAGATGCCAGCCTGTGTTATTCTGACTGCCCTAATGCCTAGTTTAACACATTTTTTTCTTCCTGGCCTATTTGGTGTTTATTTTCATAAAAAAAACACCAGGTAAGTTTGGTGAAATTGATGCTTGTTTGCACCCATTTGCATGTATAGAAGGTAAATGCACATGTTAGAAGGAGACATGGCCAGCTATGGCAACAGAGTAATAGTCAAAAATGCCGATTAAAAGGAAGAATATCATGCTTAGTTATAATAGATTTTAAAATTAATCCCGTGGGTTGTATTACCATATTTTTTGCAAGCTTCTGTAACAGTTAGTTTTCTTTTATTATATATAAGCCCATTTCTTTTTGTCTTAGTCTAATGCTAAGCTTAGGATGAGCAAGTCCCCAATAATTATTTTGTCATCGTTTGCTACTTGATCAATAAATTCTTCATAAATTTTTTCCACAACCTCAACTAAACTTGCAAATTTTGTGCTATCCATATTGCCTAGCATTTTGAATTGAATGGAGTGAATTTCTTAATTTGATATTCTACTCATTAGCTTGTTTTAAGTGTTATTGTAATATTATTATTCTAAGTTACCTTCACATCTGAATTTCTTTAATGGAATAGGAATTGCAACTTGACCTATGCGGTCGGTGCTTGCCTGATTACATCCTGCGTGCCAGCTTGGCAAGTGCGCCAAACAGCTTGCCTTCTCTAACAAAGCTGTCTCTCAAGGGCGCCTACAGTCTCTCTGACGATGGATTGGCGGCCATCATTTCATCAGCACCGCTGTTAAGCTCTCTGAACCTGTGCCAGTGTTCTCTCCTCACCTCTGAGGGGATAACTTATCTTGCAGATAACCTGGGCCCAGCACTCAGAGAACTTTATATTGACAACTGCCAGAACGTGTGTGCCATGTCGATCCTACCTTCACTGAAGAAAACCAATTGCTTGGAGGTGCTATCAATGGCCGGGATTTCATCCGTGTCCAACAAATTTGTAAGAGAGCTTATCCCTGTGTGCGGCGCAACTATTAAGGAACTCAACTTTGCTGGATGCTCGTAAGTGTCTTTACTTTTTAATTTTACATACCTCGTACCAACAACAAACTTTTGAGCCGATTTGTACTTTCTGGTATGCTATTGTTACTGAGTTGACAGTGTTCACCTCCTTTTTGTCTTGGTTCGTTGACACTTACTTGCACCATTTGATTGTTTTATTGAGGCTAATTATATTAAATTATTGATGCAGTCTAAAATTATGCACTAAGTATTGATTGAGGTAGTGAGGCTAGTGCCCAACTTAAAGTTTAGTTGATGCTTAGTTTTACAACATTGCTTTTGAGAAGAACCTTGAAATGTGATTAGGAAGACGAGATTATAACCTACGTTATAAGAACCTTAAGCAACTGACAAGAAGTCATAAATACCGTAAATAATTCATGGATACAGAATCATTTACGTCTTCAGGTATCGTACCAGTTGTCAGGTTATTGTTTAAAGCAGTCTCTTATCTGACAGCTGTATACTGTTTTGCAATCCGGACAAAGGACATAACTTTTTCTTTGTTACAATTGTGATCCTGACAGAAAAGGTACTTCTATATTTCTTCCTTTATATGTATTACACTGTAGTAAACTTAGTACAATTGCAACCTTACACAAAAAGAGAGTTTCTCCTATGCCAACATTCTTCTTTCTTCCTATACCTCTGTTTAGTCCTTTGGTTACTTTTTCAATCCTAATTGCAACCCAGAAAAATTATAGAAAGAAAGCATAAATAGAAAGATCCAAAAATCGAAGCAGGAAAGGCAAAATCAACTGTCTGCCTTCCATACATAATAGTATAATACCAATAAGAAAGGAAAATGATAATATCGCTCCAGGAGTGGCCGCCTAATGCTCATCCATGTGCTTGCACGATATTGAGGCACACTGTACGATTCACTTGCATGGTTCATTATCTCTGGTGCATTAAAATTTTGTACGATTCACTCATCTTGACTAAGAGAAACTGTCAGGAATTGGTAACTTGCTTTTTTACGCACAAATTTTGATGTACTGGAAATTTAGGGTTTTCTGGCAAGCTTTCCGTATCGCATCATTTTGCACAAGTACCCAATTTGACATTCCCGAGGACATTAGTAACTTTTTAATTTTCAAAGCCAGATGTTAATTAGCTGCATCCTTATTGTCCACTCCTTTTTACTTGAGACAGAAAATTGACTGCATCTGCAATTAAAATAATTGGGGAAAACTGTCCACAACTCTTAGTTCTTGATATCCGCAACTTGACCCGGCTGAAGGATGTCGCTCTAGGACACTTAGCGAATGGTTGCAGAGCCATCAACAGACTACTTCTCCGTCGCAGCTCTTTAAGGTTTTCTCCATATATTGATGTTTTCAGTTCCATGCCTTGATTACATATTTGTCTTGAAAAAACTTTTAGCGCCTTAAAAGCTGGCATAACTTTACAAAATTTAACCTCTTGTTGGTTTCAGTTGGCTTTAAGTTGTATGTGTAGAGCCTCATTTAAAGATCGAGCAGATTGTTGAACCTCTTTATTGGTATTATAGACCAGATTGAGTTGTTAATTATTAACAACAAATGACCCAAGTTGGAAAATTGATCTTTTTGCAACCTATTTTTGTAACCTGATTAATTCGGTTCAAAATGACAGCGATGAAGCAATTGCTGCTTTTGTGGAGGCATCAGGGACCAAACTCATTGAGCTATCACTAAATAATATTGACAAGGTACCACATTCATTTCCTTTTTTTTGTCGTGGTAGTAGTTGTTGTACATTTTCTGTATTATTGAGTATCAAACACAAGTGTAAACTAATAACTGTGCAATTTGCAAAAAGGAGAATTGCAAAATGAAAACCTTACACAGTTGAGTAATTACAAACAAAAGAAGCATCTTGCTTTTCGGATTTGCATGAAAAGAGCTGTACACACTGAATTTGTTCAGATGTCTCAGTTACCTGTCTCTTTTTTTTTTATTTTGTTCTTTCAAAATCTCTTTCCTGGGACAGTTGTACCTCAATTTATGAACATTCAGTCAATGCTATCAGAAACTGGATCAGTTCATCATTTTAAGATTTGGTCATATGTGATTGCACTCAGGTGGGTCACCAAACGGCAACTGCAATCTCGAGGCGCTGCTGCATGTGCTTACAAAAGCTGGATCTTTCTTTCTGCCGCAGGATGAGCGATCAGGCTCTAGGCCTCGTGGTCGAGAGCTGTTCCTCTTTGAAGACTATCAAGCTCTTTGGCTGCACCCAGGCATTATCCATACTTCCTTTGTCTTTTCATTTTTCCTTTACAATTTTTAGAAACTAACTTTATTTTTCACTAGTTGGTATGGAACTCCAAAATTGTAGAAACATCACCATTAAAAACTTTTTGGAATTTCGTATAATATGTATCTTAGTTGAGATATTGATTCTTATATTATTTTGTTATTGTACAGGTTACTGATTTATTTCTGAAAGGCCATTCAAACTCTTCGGTTGAAATTATTGGATTGGGTGGAAACATTTTGGGTGATATTCAGAATAGACATTTCCTTTAGTTTGTTCAGAGATGTTTTATGAATCCCAATTGTATTGTGTGTATAGATACTTGAAAGGTTGGGTTCGGAGCCCCATTAGAGGATTGTATTTTGGTAGTTTGTTTATATGTGGCTCAAATTTTGCAATGGTTTTAAGATATCCTATGGTATTTCTATGGATGATGATGCTTCTAGCAATTTGCTTATTAGAGCTTAATCAAATATATGTCTTTTTACTATTTTACTTTGATTTTGCCTTCAATCTTTGCTGCTTCTTGCCTCCTCTCAATCATTCCTCTACATGGTAAAGGGTTTAAAAATAATGAATTGTGCTCTAGAACTAGTCCTTTTTTAATTTATGAAGGACTGAAGTGCAAAACTGCATATTTTTGTTGACAATTGAGGAATGGGATGTGCACATATTATGTCAAGAAGTTGAATGCCTGTATCATCTAACCAGTCTAATATCTAATACGCAGAGCGATATCGGAATCGATGATCTGGTTCGAGAAATGTTTGCACAATATTTTCCACCTGAAATCTACTATCCATTGGATGCTGCACCAACATGGCTGACTCCTAAATCCTAATTCATGTTATGTTATTAGAAACGGAAGAATGGCCTCACCGTTTTGTTTACGTCATTCTTTATGTTTGATGGTATGTAAGAGTTGGGGACCAAATTAATGTATGACCGCTAAAGCTATTTCATTTTATTTTCAAATAATTAGAGTTGTAGGAAAGGCTTTGATTTTTTTTTTTTTTTCACAGGTAGAAATTTGTGGTATTAATTATGATTATTTGGTGATATGTAGGAGACTTGCATTTTACAATGTAATAGGAAAATTGAGAATGCCCAAACAAGTCCTGTTGAATAATATCTATTATGCAACTGAAATGTAGTATACTATAGTCTAATACACAGATGCAACACTTTCTCAAAAAGAAAAGAAAAGAAAAACACACATACGTACACAAATGTGTCAAACAGTTCTAACTGATCTAAAGAACAGTCGCCTCCAGTCAGACAGCACTTCTCCAGTTGACTTTTTCAAGCAAACTTCAATACAAATACTTGGCAGTGTATCTGAAAAAAGAAGCATGCAGTTATCATTAAATTCAGGAAAAATGAATGGTAGGGGTTGTAAAGTAGAAGTGTCTGTACTGCTAGAAAAAACATTAAATTCCGGTCATACCTTTTTTGTAATTTATTTTGGAGTTTGATCAACTTGTCGATTTGCGAACGAGGAAAATCATGTTAAATTATGCATAAGATTTGCTATTCCTAATAGTTAGCCCACAGCACAAAGTGGTCATTCTAATAGTTATCATCAACCACATCATCAATATAGATGTTTTTTATTCCAAATCATTTACTCATTTTTATAGTATTAATTGAAATGACTAAAGAAACTCCACATTATCTTGAAGTGGAATTTGATGCTCTTCGAACCTATATTCTTTACTCATGTGGACTGAGTTGACCAACTCAGCTGCTCCATCTTGATGAATTAAAGATTATAAATATTTATACAAATCAACATTATTAAATTATGCGGGTCAGGCCAGATCAACATAGAATAAAAGAAATAATAAAATTACGCCGACCCATACATGCTGATTACAGCATTGCGACAGGTTTTAATACATTTTGTACAACATTTAGCCTGAAAAACAAAATCAGGAAGAAAATAAATTATAAACAATTAACCGCATGGAAGAGCAACAGTAGAAACTAATTTGCAGTAACATGCATTACCATGGCAATGACTCCCATATCAAAAGAATCTCAATTGCAAATCAGCCTATATATTTAGAAAGATAAATATGCAAGCTGACTGACTTCCTTTATTTCCTGGTTAGTGGCAACTCTATTACCAACCACTAATTAACAACCATGGAACCAAACTACCAATCATCATACCCTATAGTCTTTATATCATTATATCATCAAGAAATTGTATCCATGCTCCTGTTATGTATGCCCCAACTCTTGCCCACAACAAGACTTGGCTCGCTAATAGATCTAAAAGAGGTGATTTTTAATTTACCCTACAAAAAGCATTGTTATTCCGCATGCTATCTCATTGAAACCATGAACATCATGTCAGATATAGAAGTTCCTCCTGAATTCTTTTCAGTGTCACATGGCCCTGTTTATCTCAGTGGATGAGTGAGAAAGGGTAATTTAAGCACTTTAAGAAGAAAAAAGTGAAGAGACGAGAGTTATGAGGAATACATGTCATGATTATTAAAAGCACATGTTTTCCATTTTTGAGTTTAATATAGGATTGACATAATTCAGGGTTATACAAAAAAATTTCCCAATTAAAAGTAGCAACTAATAACTGACTGGCAAAAAAGGGTACTGTTTTGAATACTACAGTGGTCACGGAGTGAGATATTTCAGAGTTACTAAAGTGGTCATTTTATATATGTTCATCACATCTTTTGATCAGAGTTACTAGAGACTGATTTGCACATTTTCAGTATGTATTACCACATTCACCGAAATTTTTATATTTACCATTCAAAAAAAAAAAGATAAACCAATACACCACAATTTCGTGGGAATTCCATTTTGTCATGGACGTAAGCTGTATCGAGTGGCCGCAACCTGTATCGAGTAGGAACCAATACATTTCTCCACCTTTTAGTGGCCTCGACGACAGGTTGTTGGCCGCAATTTGTCGTTGTGTCCATGATAAATATGGAATTCCCACGAAACCGTGGTTTATTGGTTTTTCTTCTTTTTTTCAATGGTAAATATAAAAATTTCAGCCACATTCAATGATTTAACAGAAATGCAAGGTGGTAACTTGGAACAATGGCTATGCAAAAGGAGCCAACAGCAACAGGTATAGCACCAAATTGGTACAAGATAATTTCATAAATTGCAAATATTTACATTAAGAACTGAGAAGTAATGGTACATACCACAATTGAGGAGTCAGTGCTTGCGTAAATGAAACTGTTGGAGAATTGATGACACGCACAAAGCATAGAGAGCAAAATCGAATTATAAAAGAAGGAAAATGCAAAAAAAGGGAAAATGAAAGCAATTCAGTAATTGGAAAACATTCTAATCGAACGTCAGGCAAGCGAAAAGATGACAAATCTGAAGAACAAAATCTAAAAAAAAAGGAGCAGGGCCCAAACTCATAGAAAGCCAAATTAAACCTAAAAGAAAAATCGAGCTGTGAAGTTGGAGAAGATATCAACAAGAAGGAAGAAGAGACGAACAAATTCACCAGAAAATTCAGATCGAATAGCCAGAAAGTTTGAGGGGTAAGAATGTACAGATTGAAACCTCTAACTACGAACTAAACAAATGCGAAAAGAGATGAAAACAACGAAAGGAAAAAAAAAAAATGGCGCACGAGACTTGGATCGAATAGCTGGATATGCACAGGAAAGCAAGAAATGAGAAAAAAATGGCGCACGAGGTTATTCGGTGAAGCAAAAAACGGCTATTCGGTTTTTACTGTTTTTTTAAAAACCTCGGTAATCATGTTGGTTCTATAACATTAATTATTTTAATTACTGTTTTTAAAAAAAATCCCCCTCTCTCTCTATATATATATATATGTGTGCATGCAGAAAATAAATCTGCTGCGATTCCGAGGTAGATCGCAAGAACCTGCGATCCCATCTCAACTGTTGGTCTTTATTGAGATGCGTGCGTGAAAATTTACTTTTTAAAAACGTTTCTGAGATCCGCGCTCGAGAAAATTTGAACCAGTTGATCTCGGGATCGCAGGGTCCTGCGATCTGCCTCGGAATCGCAGCAGATTCGGACTCGTGCATGCATGGGTGTGCCAGTGCAATGCTTTATATATATAGCCTTATATATATATGGTACCCAAAATATATAGATGGTTTGACTAATTAACGGCGACTACTGCCGTGCATAAACAAAAAGCTAAGGGCGAGGAACAAGTATACTACTCGCAGAATATTAATATTAATTAATTACAAGCACTCAAAAGAATTTTGTTTACCTTATTACTTTAATAATTCAAAAAAAGAACCGGAGTCAGGTTATTTATACTGCATGGGTCCCAGTAATTGTCGAGAAATATTTAAAAATTAGTCCATAAAATTTCAACAATCACAAAAATAATTTTTTTTCGCTAAGTATTTAATTCGAAACATGAATGTGTGTATTATATACTTGTCTTAATATTAAATTTAATGCTTTAAAGTAAAGAAAAGAACTTCAAAAACTTATTGTTAAACTGTTGTCCGGGTACTCAAATTGATTCATCCTTATATTTCTCAAATTGATTCATCCTTATATTTCTCAGTCTGAGCGGTGATTCTTAATTAATAATTCCGTGCATGTAAGCAAATGCCCGTATATAATTGTTTTATTCCCTTGGTTCTATTTCTGAAAACTTAGGAGTATAATTAAACTAACTTGTTACAATTTTTGTATGATTTAAAGATATAATGTCCGAATATTTATGTGTTAGAATATAATATTTTATTATATTATTGTGGGCTGAATTCGGTAGGTTCAAGAGCTGAGTTTTAGAGAAATATACACATTGTAAAAGAAAAGCAATAAAAATAACAAATCAACACACACAAATTGCATTTCATGCATACACTATCTCATGTAGTCAGTTCATGCAAAAATAAAGAGTCAAATATAATGCCAACAAGAATAACTCATGTATTAGTTGTGCGTATAATTTGTTTGAATCACACAAATTTAATGATATGTATAGTATATATATGTTTAGCTTGGTAGTATCGATATATATTTGACAAAATATGAGTTGAATATAAATATGCTTTTTTACACCAAAAATTTAGAAGTAAAAAAAAAAGGTCGAGATAAAACAATATAATAATATCATATATACAATTTTACTATTAATAAATAAGATATTTGAGAAAACCAATAAAATATTAGAAAGACAAGAAAAGAGAAAGGAAGAACATTGGACCAAGATTCACATATTCCAAATATCTTAAAATTAACTCTTAAAAATCTAAAAATAAATAAAATATATTTTTGCACTATATTTGAATTTTTTTTTTCTTACCATTGACTTTACTTTTATTTAAAAAGTTAAGTACACATTGATGTCATTTTTTTTTCTATAACTGGAAATCATGTTTTTTTTCTTTAAATCTGAAAATTATCATATAATTATTTTTTTTAAATAACAAATACTCATAATTACCCTTATAAACTTTAATAACTCAGATCATGGGGGTGTAACTTTATCATTTTGTTCATTTTCTGAAAATAATTATACGAAATTTAGATATAATAATATAGGGAGGAGGGTTTGTTTGAAAATTATTTATCATAGGCACTATATTTGATGCACGTATTTTAATTAAAAAATAATGAGATTTGATGTATCTGTTGCCGGTTCAAAATTAACGATTCTTCATACAGTCAAATAATACCCTGGTTTTATAAAACTTGATTGCTAGGCTGTATATGTGTCCAATAACATGCCTGCAATTTTACTATTTCAAATTTCAATCTTATTTGAATTGTTTACAAATATTAGTGATAAGGTTTGTCAAAATAATCATTTTCAAGCGACATCTCCCTAATATAAAACTCTTGAATTCAATTATGTAATTTTTATATTTACCAGGAAAATGTGAGAGTTGAGACATAACTAAATATTCAAAAGATAATTGAACTCTAAGAAAATTATGATGGTTGCAAACTCATATAAGTCCAAGCTGCATCGATTTTAATTTGTTTTAGAATTATTCCCAACCAATTAACTTGAGAAATATTACAACATAATGGTTGTTTTTCTTCATTTATTTTTTTTGATAAATTTTCTAACTTGCCTTTTTAAATTTTATCTCACTTTATAATTTTCAGGAAATCAAAATTTTAATCAGATTCAAACACGAAAGTATTATAAAAAATCTTAATCAAGTTCTAAATACAAAAAATATTGCTAAGTTTTATTGGAACAAGAATGTAAGTACTGTACTAAAAATTATTAGAAAGAAATTTAAAATAAAAAACAATTAGAAGTTAAACAATCCTCATTAATATTTTTTTTTGGGAGTAAATGTTGAAAAAAGGAACGTTCCTGCTCGAACTGTTTTGAGTGTTTGTATTCACTTGGGTTATTTAACACCATAATAACACATAAAGCACTTAATTGTTTATTTGAAAACAATCAGAAGTCTTTTATATATAACTATTTTTCTAAATTTTGCATAATTTGTAATGCAATATCATTTAATTCGCAATGATATTATTTTCTGAAAGACCATGGTACATACATGTGTCATGTTTGTACATAAGGAGTCTACACATAAAAAATCATGCAATTAAGATGAAACATTTTATACACACATAGTCACATAGATATCAAGTTTTATAATTTTGTTGATACAAACAGTAGTTCTCCTATTATTTTTTGTAATACAATATAGCTTAAGCACAGCTTTTAAGACACATGTATTTGATTGTGTTTGATTTTTTTTTTTTTACATTTTTATAATAACTGTACACTTTCAATAAAAACTTTTTATGACTAATGAAATATTTTGCCATTTTAAAAAAAAAATTAGGGAGATTTAACTTTTCAAATTCTAATATTCATAAAAAAAATATTTGAATTTCGAACTTGTGATTTTCCACTGCAAAATACATTGTCTTTTGCCACTAAAATAAAAAATGATTTTTCATTTTTCTATTATTTTTACCCTATAATTTATTCACGAGCAACTTATTAGCAAATCAATTTTTAAATCACGGATATATATATAATATATATATAGTACGGATCTTGTGATTATTCATACACCTAAAATAACACATTTAGGCATTTCATTCATACAAATGCCTCTCAATTCATGCTTGTTCATTCGTTAGATAATAGTTTTGCAAAAACAAAGTTTCTTACATGTTGGACTAAAGAGTAGAACTAGGGTGCTCCTAAGCTCACCAAGCCTTCCGTGAGCGCGACTCTAAAATCTATCAAATTGACTTCAAGCGACATTTTCAAACCGTTAGATGTTCAATCTATACTAAAATGTGCTTGGAGACCAAATTTTACATTTTTTGGAATTTTTTTACTATTTATTAAGATGGTTTGAAAATCGCTGTTTTCCAATGGTGCAGAATTTTAATAAAAACAGCGATTTTCAAACTATCTTAATAAATAGTAAAAAAATTCCAAAAAATGTAAAATTTGGTCTCTAAGCACATTTTAATATAGATTGAACATCTAACGGTTTGAAAATGTCGTTTGAAGTCAATTCGATAGGTTTTAGAGTCGCGCTCACGAAGGAGCTTGGTGAGCTTAGGAGCACCCTAGTTCTACTCTGGACTAAAAATTAAGATATTTCAATTTTTTATGTTTTTTTATACAAATCAAGGCACATTGACAACTGTAATTTTTTGTATAGTTATTTAATGTAATTATTACATTGGTGCCATGTGTACTAAGACCAGGGGCGGATCTACTGTAGCACAGGGTAGGGCAACTGCCCTACCCTGAAAATTCAAAACTAATTTACAAAGACTGGATTTTGGGCCTTTGCCCTACCCTGGAAATTGATATTGCCCTACCCTGTAGCCCAATTAAAATAACTGACTCATTGTATATTAAATTTGATAAATTATATAAGATACAATCTAATGGATTTGGATCCGATTATCTATTTAAACCCGATTCAATAATTTCTTGCCCTACCCTGATCAAAATCCTGCATCCGCCCCTGACTAAGACCAGCTTCTTTTTTACTGTTGTTGTTTAAATGCAAAGAAAGAGTACTACTCTCCAACTCCAAGTCTCCATCTTTCAAAGATATTTTAAATCATGTCATGTCAATCATTTCATTTGTGTTTCAATTGACAAAATATATCAATTTGGGATTTTCCTTTTTTAGATATTGCTTTAAAAGACATCAAATTATCTGATTTGACTAAATAGGTCAATTGATTATAGATGTTGAATGTAGAATCTTCATGTTTTGGTTTTTCTACTTGTTTCCAATGTTTTCCAGAGATCAAATTGTTCAACTGAGTAATTATGCGTCTTTTAAAAAAAATAATATTATTCTAGAGTTTGTCGCATTTTTTAAACATTGATTATGATATAATTTTATCACAACTATTGACATGCCGGAGCTTGATCAGTAAAATAAATAAAAAAATCAATTTATAAATATCTCTATTTCCAAATACAAAGCAAAATACTTTACAATTATTTCTGAAAAAAAAAATGAAGAAAAATTCCCCCCCAATTCTTTCTCTATTCTCACCAGTTTTACCACATTATTGTATTTATTGTACTAGGCGTTGCACATGTTTATATATACACGTAAATTGATATGCAAACGTATCAACTTAAAATACAATGGAGAAATCAAACAAAATTTAATTCTCAATACTAATTTTACAGCTTACCGAGAAAAATTTACTACTTCATACTTGATAATAATTATCATGACGTAAACTAGCCTCAGTCCAGTCGAGCTACAAAGCTTGAACTCGGCCATGTCAGCTTCTCCTTACAATGAGTTGAAAAAACCATTATTTTCCATTTTTTTGTTATGTCTAGTTCCGAAAAAAAATCAAATTAATTTTGTTTTGGTAAAAGAAGAATATTTGCCTCGTCACGTTGTGAGTGGTTTTTTTTTTCAAAAACATAATTAAAAAAATATTTTTACCAAACCAACATAATTTTTTTTTTTTTACAAAAACCATAAGAACCAAATTGCCAATTCGGTCTGCTTAATTTTTTTTCTTTTGGACCCAATTGGCAATTCGGTCCATGTTGATTTCACAAATTTTCATAGAAAACTGTGTTGCTGTTTGTGTAATGGCTAGGGACCGAATTGCCAGTTCGGTCCAGAGTTTTTTTAGTCCGGACCGAATTGGCAATTCGGTCCCAATATTTTTTTTTTGTTTGATTGAATTTCTCACTTGTGTATCATATATCATATCGGATGTAGGTCAAATTGAATTTGAAACTGAAAGACAATTAAATAGGAAAATTTTACATTGTGCTATCTTTTATCAAAACATAGAACAAAATATCCTTCTCTCAAAATTCTTAACAAAATGTTACCCCACTTTTCTCCTCTCTTCTCTTCCCTCCCACTTCTCCCTATTTACTTTTCTTTATCTTTGTTTAAATAGAAAAATACAACTATAATTTCATTCATGTTTTGAATTATTTTTTATCTTTTTTGTGTATAACTGATTAGAATTAAAAATTGTAGCGTAAAATTTTATTTGCTTAAATAAAAAAGCATAATATTAGCTTATACGTGGAATCTTTTCAACATATAGATCATTTTAAAAATTATTAAAATACATAGTATTAACTTATTTTATAAAATATTTTAATTTACTTATTTTTTAACATAGACATTCTATCTAGTTTATTTATTTTAAAATTTCATATTCCTATTTTTAACAATTATAATAATTTTATCACATCACATTACATGTTAGAACAATTTAAATTAGGATTAGTCAGTTGAATAATAATTTGATAAATTAGATTCTTTAATGTAATAATAAAGTGGTCAATTGAAATTTAAAACGAATAAACTAGATAGAATTTCAGCCGGATCACTTTTTTTTATTTCGCATAGAGGATATTAGATGAAATTTGATTTACTCTATTTCATTTTTAATTTTTTTGGCACAACTTAGTGAGATGTAAATGTTTTCTTAACTAAATTTATAATAGCATAATCCTAAAAAAAAAAAAAAGTTGGGACTGGATTGTCAATTCGGTCCGGAGTTTTTTTCGGATTTTCTGTTGCCGCCTTTATGAAAGTTTGTGAAATCAACAGGGACCGAATTGGCAATTCGGTCTCAAAAAAATCAAACAATCGAATTGGCAATTCGGTTTTATAATTTTTGTAAAAAAAAAAGTAATCACGTTAGTTTGGTAAAAATATTTTTTTAATTATATTTTTTAAAAAAAAAATCCGTTGTTCGTACCTCAGTAGTAGGTTGGCTAGAAGGCTATGAGTTATAAGCTACTACCTACTAGTCTATAACTCATAATTAATGGGTATTAAAAATGGATATCTCCAGTTAGTAATGAACAGGTTCAAAAATTGTTCGGATTCTCTGTTTCATTGCTTCTAAAGAGGCTGTCTGTGTGCACTGAACATATATCACTCAGAGAACCCATTACAAATATTCTTTTGTTCCCAGTAAACAACAAAAGATTTAGGAGCGCAGGACCCGGGATTTCCGCAAATGGTATACGTAGACCAGGTTTATCTGAAAATACCAATCTAAATCGGGAAATCTCTCTGCTTACGGAAACTGACACATTGAATGAAGTCTCACACCATCTTCGCGCCTTTTCCGATTCCCATCTGTAACTTTTCAATATTTCCCCTGTTAAAATTATTTATTACAACTCATACTCTAGATGGGAATAAAAACTATAATGTAAAACTATAATGTAATATGAGAATGATATTAAAGTTATAGCAAATTTGTATACAAATTGATTGATCTAAATTTGTATAATAGACATAATTTTTAAATTTTTTTTTTTTTAAATTTGTGACTTATTTAAGGATGCACAAGTAGTACATTTAGTTAAATAATATTAAGCCATTCATAAATTGTTATAATTGATACAAAGATGATGTTATGAATTCCATAAATAATGTAAAAAAGAAAACCAGAAGGTTTTAAAAAAATATTTAATATATACTTAAGAATTATTTTAACAATTAAATTATATAGAAATTACTAAAAAAATGTTTAAACTGACGAGATTTTATAGTGATTTGATAGAAAAGGTTTATTTTACCAGTAATTATTGGCCCAAAATCAACTTTTTCGTTCAAATACAAAGTTTATTTTACCAGTAATTACTCATGCACGAAATTAAATTTAGCAGATACTGAGGTACCTCACTGCAAATTTACTTCAGCTCTTTCCAAAATTGGGAACCATAAAAACACCGAGTCCGAATTCTCTCATGTAACAGAATATTTGTGTTTATATGCCGACCGTCCGATCAGAATACAGATCAATCCAGTGGAGGAAGAATGCACTAGTACTTTAATATTCGTGCCGTAGTAGATCGCACAGTCCAGATATAAACTCAAAATTTCTGTTACCTCAGGTATTGATTTTCAAATAACTGAAGTGTATTATTGAACTCTCTCAGCTAGTGGTTTGAAAAGGGGCCGGTTCGGGTCGGTCCGGTCCAAACCCGCCCGGTCCCCGGGTTGACTCGGGCACGGGTTAGCCCGGGTCAACGGGTTGAGTCGGGTAGGGGGGGCGGGTTGGGGTCTGACTCGGCCGACCCTTACCCGGCCTAAACCTGGCGGGTTAGGTCGGGGCGGGTTAGGTCGGGTCGGGGGTCGGTCCGGTCCGGTCCGGGTAGGTCCGGTTTTTTTTTTTTTTCCTGTTTTTTTTTTTTTCTGTTTTGTTTGGAGAGTTTTTGGCTGTTATTTTTTTTATTTGAACTCAATATTTTTTGTTATAACAAAATCAAATTATGTTAAACCGAATTATTCTAAAACCAAATTAGTTTAAAACCAAATTATTCTAAAACTGAATTATTTTTTATCTTTAAAACCGAATTATTTTAAAACAAAAGTTAATTTAAATACTAAACAACAATCATTAAATACTAAAATTATTGAAAAGAGAGAGCTGTTATGTTGAAAATAATATTATAGGTTCTCCGTTCTCATCTTCTGAACATTTCTAATTTTTGGTCAATTTTTTTAATAAACAATTAATTAAATACTAAATCGTACTAACAGTCAAGTGTCTCCTTTAGAATTGAAAATGATAAATGTGTATTTTATAAATTAACATGATTTATGTAATTTTTATGACTGAAAAAAATGAATTACACTAGATTACTTTGAAATTATGTTGAATTACGCTAAATTACAATAACTTCGCTAATTATGCTGAAATACGGTAAATTACGCTAAAATAGACCGATTCTGTGCCATCTTTCATGAATTATAAAAAATAGTAAAAAAATTCCAAAAATAGTAAAAATTGGTAATCTGCAAGTTCATTATGTAACTAATTTACTGAGCTACTTGGATTGAATGATAGACATGAAAATCTTAATCGGAAATTTCAACTCAAGTTTTGAGGCTCTTCCCTTAGTTTTTTGACGAATCCGACGGTCGGATCGGTCCCGAAAGGAGGTTAGCTTGGTACAGGGGCTGTGGAGCTCATGTCAAAATTTCAGCCCGATCCGACGGACGGATCAAAAGTTATGCCCTTTTTTGTCAAAATTTCATTTTAAATTGATAATATATTTTCTAAACGTTCATTTATTTTTAATAAGTTAAATAAAATATAAATCAAAGTGATCTTAAATCAATTACTTTAAAACAATAAACATTTTAAATTGATAATATATTTTGTAAACGTTCAATTTAAATTGATAATATAAATCTAAATCTAAATTAAATTAAAATTCAAATCTAAATTTAGATGCAAATAAAATTAAATCTAAATTGAATATAAATATAAATCTAAATTTAAATTTAAATTAAATCTCACAGGTGCGGGTCCGGTTCACGGTCGCGGCTCACGGGTGCGGGTGCGGGCGTGGTTCAGGAGTTCGGGTTCGGGTCAGCCAACAGAGGCAAAAAAAAAAAAACCGAATTAAAGAAAAAAATTTCAAATTTGACCGGGTTGACCGGGTTGGCTCGGTTCCCGCCGGGTCCGGGTCGGGTTTGAGAGGGGTTAGGTCGGGTTCGGCCGGTTTGGGGTCGGGTTCACCCGGGTTCGGCCGGTTTGGGGTCGGGTTCACCCGGATTCGGCCGGTTTGGGGTCGGGTTCACCCGGATTCGGCCGGTTTGGGGTCGGGTTCACCCGGATTCGGCCGGTTTGGGGTCGGGTTCACCCGGATTCGGCCGGTTTGGGGTCGGGTTCACCCGGATTCGGACGGTTCGGGTCGAATTTAAGTCGGTCCGGGTCGGGTTCGGGTAGGCGGGTTGAAACGGTGGGGGTATGGTCGGGTTTCGCCCAGAAAACCGCATCCGACCCGTTTCAAACCCGACCCTACCCTTTAGGACGGTTCGGGTCGGATTCAAGGTCGGGTCCGGGTCGGTTCGGGTCCCGGGTTTGGTCGGTCCGGGTCGACCCGCCCGGGTTTAATCAATACACTACTCTCAGCTGATGAGCTGATCTGATTTATTTCCTTCCATTAATGCTTTTTATTTCTTTACATTTCCCTGCCGTCTCGTCTTCGTCTCTCTCTCTCCCTCTCTCAATGAATTAATAGTACATAAAAAAATGGTTCCGATGGAAGACGCCATGGCTGCTCTCATGGCGGAGCTCGTTCAACCTCTCCTCCCCATAAAAATGGATCATAAACATAAACCTTCCATTTCTCAGCAAGAAGCTGTCGCCAAACAGGTACGATCGCGTAGAGCTTGTTTGTTTAATGAACCGATCTTTTTCTCATTTCATTTTTTGTAAATTTTTCTTCTTGCTCAAGGTACGAGTCGAACTTTCTTCTATTTTCATCAAAATTCAGTTAAATAAGTTGAGATTCTTTTTTTTTTTTTGGGTTCTTTTTCTCGTCTTTCATAGAAAATTTGTGTTGTCAAGTAAAAAGTTGGTACCATTTTTTCAAAAAAGGCTGTGAGGTTTTACAAGGAATTATAAAAAAAAAATGAACTTTATTTAAAATACTTACAGTTGCAGTTTTGTTTCTGTTTAAAATTCTTTAGGGGAATTGAAGCTATAAACTGTAGAAAAGCCATGTTTTATTTGATTTGAAGATATTCACCTCAATACAAAATAACAACAAAAGAAACTCAAAAAAAAGAACTTATAAATATCTGTTTTGAAAGGTTTATGTTTCTGTGTCTTTTTTGTGGCTTCAATTGAGTTATCTTTCTGTGTCTTTTCCAATTTTACACCAGTTGTCAGAGAAAATTTCTTCTCTTATCTATTATGCATTAATGCATACTTGAAAAGGGTTGTATGCCTGGTAAAACCCCTCAAAACCATGCCTGGAATTCTGATCACATGTAACAACAACTGTGTGACCTCCATATGGCCACAGAGATCCGGAAACTTGATTCATTGGAGGTGATCAGAATTCCAGATGTAGTTTTGTAAATATATATCAAGTTCGTTTGAAGAGTTCTGTTATTGAGGAGTTATATAACATTCTAGCAATTGCAATTAAATTTTTTTCTCTGGAATTGCAGATGCATGCGGTTGTACTTCTCTACAATTACTACCACCGGAAGCAGTGCCCGCAATTAGAGTTTCTCTCCTTAGAAACTTTATGCAAGGTGGCTGTTGTTGCAAACAGTCCCCTCCTGTCTTATATGGACAAAACCGCTTTGTGTTCAGAAAATCTCTCTCTGGTGGAGAAATCCATCATGCGTGCTTGCAACATATCAAAGGCATTGTGGGACCATGATACAAGAACGATGGAGACGTGGCCGGTTGAGAAAGTGGCGGTGTTTTTGTTTGATGAGAAGAGAGAGAAATGCTTTCTCGAGAGGGACACCTTTGTCAAGGGGGTGTTTTCACTTGTGGAGATAGAGGTAGAGGGACAGATTTTCACTTGTGAAAACTTCACACTCTCAAAGGTTGAAAGTCGGACTGGTACGTAAAAATTTGTGGTATATACTGTAAGATCTATGTATCAGCTGGTCGATTCATAGAAAATTTTACAAATTATTGTTTTTGTTGTCTAAAATAGGTATCAACCGGGTGAATTTGCGTATTTTGTACAGTCGTCAGACATATTCCCTCAGCAAAGAAAAGTCAAGGGTGATGGTTTTGTTGATGGAATGCTCAAAGCCGCCAACTGTCAGTGAGTTTGTAGAGATCCCCATGAAAGATGTACTCAACAAGTAGTGATCAAAATCTGCCCCTTCTATTTTTTTTTTTTTTTTAATTCTACTTGCTTGTATTTGTTTATAAATTTAAGTTCACATTTGAATAACATGATTGGTGCAGTTTGAAAGGTCCAGTTATCACAAGTGGCTCGATACCTGAACTAACGCCAGTTGCTCAATTCTTTCTCTTGCTGCCTTATGCTGATATCATTTCTGACTGGCTGAGGTATGTAGTCATACCAGTACTTGGTGAGTTATCTTTCTGTGTAATTGGGGCATGAAAATGAATTATCTATGTATGTTAGCTTGCTACCAATTATAAGTTCTATTTAAAATATGCAAAAGTTGTGGATAAATAAATTTGTTGTTCATCTTTTTTCTTTTTTTTGATGGTTGGTGGCAAATAGCCAGTCAACAATTTGTATTAAGTTGATTATCTTTTTTCTCAGTAAACCGAAATCAGAGCTAGGAAAGGAGCTTGAAAAGAGAGAGATGAAACCAACAAAGTCAAACAAGACTCCAATGAAGATCAACAATGAGCAAGTTCAAGTAAAAAAGCAACTATCTAACGGATCTCTGAGGGAAAAGGGAAAAAATGAATATGGCAATCCTGACAACAAAAGAGAGCACAACCCCTCTATTACTGTGCCTTGTAACAACTCTTCTTCGAAGAATATGACATCTTTGGTGGGGCCCTCAAACAATTGCTCTCTAAACAATTGCCTTTCTGAGCTTTCTGGCATTGGTACTCTTAGATCAGTAAAGTTAGGAGCGGAAGTTGGTAATAACAGTGGGGAGAATGGTACTGCTAAAGAAATTACCAAAGATGTTAAACAAGAGAATGGTAACACAAGCAAGGTATGTTTATGCTAGGATTAAATCAATTCTTGCCGATTGGTGTATTTCTTTATTGGTGCCCATAACTGTTGAACTGTAGCCGACCTGAACCAAAGGTAGTACATAAAGAGGTTTATATGTTTTGGTCTTCTGAGTCTTTTTTGACATGCTATTCTTTGGACCTGATCATGTAAATAACATACTGAAATTGTCACGTAAGTTGGGATGACATGCTTTAGTTTATATATATAATGTTGCATGAGAACTTATCCTTTTGTTACGCTTTTTTGTTTTTTTTTCTTCCTATTCAGGAACTAATGACAGTAAACTCAAAGCCATGCCCTCGTACAAAAAGGGCAATCATTGAAACCTATGTTAAGCAAGGTATATATAATATTCTTCTACCAGTGTTTGCAAGAAATAAGACAATAATCAAATGCCATAAAACAGTTATCTTTTTGCAGAGATAGTTCCATTTGCGATGAATGATATTCCATCTTGCGTATCTCGTCTGATGAAAATAAGGGATCATTTGGTTAGTGAATTTATTTTACCCATTTTTATATATTCTACCTTGTAATATGAAATATTTTTCATTAGGTTCCAAATTGTAAGTAGATGTTTCCTTTAATTTGGTTTTTGCATTGCAGTGTGAAAATCAGCGAAAGCTTGAAGATAAGGTTGCTCAGTGTGAGATGGACATTGAGACCGTTAGATGTGGTACTTCTATGATTATCACTTTTCCCCTTTGTATCCTGCTTCAGTGCTTTTTTAATATCTTTATCCGAGGGAGGTGGTCACTGTGTACACTATAACTAGAGTGTACGCTTCTTTAGTAGTCTTTTGTAAAGTAAGAGTAGAAGAATAACTAGAGGTTGATGAGCCCCGGACGTAGGACGAGGGCGGTCTTCAATCACCACCTCCCCGGATCAGGGAGTCAGAAACTCGTTCAAGAACTCGCTCTAGTATCGCTTATCATGCATTAGGTGTTAGTAAAGGAGTGCTTTAAGGTCTCGTAACCTCAAAGCAGTGAGTTGTAAAGAAGTCAAGTTAGTTAACCACTGGGACCCTCGCCGTAAGCGGACTCCTAGTATTCATGAGATAGAGCACGTAGGGTCAGCGCGGTAGCTGACACTCACCCCGACGACCTTGCGGAGGAGGCTTTAGGCCCATATTACTCCGGAGGCGTTGCGCCAAACAATTTTCTCACCCTTGTGTTAAATCAACAGGCATTTTACAGTCAGATCAAGAATTACAGTGTCAGTTACAATGTCTTTTGTTTTTTTTCTTCTACTTTTCTTTCTTTTCCAATTTGAGACTTGTAACTGGGTTAGATTCTTGAGATTGTCAATCTAGAAAACTTACTTTCCCGACCTCATTTCTAAATAATCTCTCAGTTTTGTTATTTATTTACTTTTTTTTTTAAATATTTGTAGAAGGAGAGATGACATCAGAAGTGGAGAAAATTGTAGAAAGGTGGGAAAACGCAATTTCGAGTGAAGGCCAGCTTGATGCCTCTGATGGATGTCTAAATCCAAACAAAAAGAAGAAATTCAAGCGCAGGAGTTCATGCCAGGTATTTCATTTGGTGAAGCTACTGTTATTTTTGAAAATTGTAATTATCATATATATACTTGTAAATCATATGAAATATTCTAAAACTAATACAAGTACCCTTATCTTTTCTATTTTTGTCAAAGAGATGCCAAAACACCTCTTTTTACGGCAGCTCATTCTGTATAAATAAGGGAGAAAAAAAGGAATGATTCCTTGTAAAGAAATTAGGGCGCAACTTTGTTTTTGCACACAACAATACTTTTGAGTGGTTGACATGTATCCATTTGAATTTTTAAAGGAAACTTCTCGTGACATAGCAAGCTCAAATACTTTCTCTTGCTGTTGCTTTCATCTTAGTTTAATATTTTACATAACTCCATGATTTTTCTTATGTATGTTCCTATGGCAAAGAGGTTTACTTGTCATTTATATCAAATTTTGCCAGCTACTGGATGACTTCTGTAGGGATAACGAACTGGCATTACCAAGATACCACGTGCATCCAATATCCAATGGTAAGATCAAAGCTACCTAATTTTGTACCTACTTATCCATTCTGGTATCGAGTTTTTGTGTGTAAGCATTTTTTTGTATTGGTCTTAAATGGGTCCGGTACCAAGGGCCTGTACAGTAAAGAAATCTAGTGTAATTTTGGTTTGGTCAGTGCTTATGTAATTATGAGTTACTTTAACTTTGAAATTTTTTATTATTGTAGGATTATACAAGGCAAGTGCAACACTTAAAAGCAAGGGTATTGATTGCATGGTTGAGAGTGACTTGAAGAAGAATCCTCATGAGGCGAGGGAAGTTGCAGCATGGTTTTTGATGCGGAAATTAGATGAAATGGAGGAAGATTAGGGTTTATTCCTTCATGCCAATGTTTAAGATCTCTCAGTTAGATGTATTTACCGGTACCATGTCATGTCAGCATTAATTGCGACAAGGGTAAAAAACATTACAAGGTCCTCTGTTTTTGTATCATGGACATGCAAATGGGAAGTTCTAAACAAATATCAACATTACCACATGTAGGGTTCTTCAATGGATTCCTTCGCTTAAAATTGAATTATTATAGTCAAATCAAAATTTTTTATTTGGTTTTTAAAAATATAATCAAAACCAACTGAATCAAAATAACATTAGTAAATTTCGGTCTGTTTGGTTGAACCGAAGTAAGAGATCAAAACTCAATACATACAAAAATACATTTAATAATCAGATTAAGAAATATGAATTATATATACAAGTTATTAATATGACATACATGGTTCAATTTCATATAATATATCTAAATAAAAAACTTTCTTCATTTTAAGTCAAAGAATGCAAGCAGTGAGCAAAAAATGAAGCGAACCATTGATCACACTAAAGTATGGATTTGAATCATGTAGAGTTGAGTAGGTTCAGTCATTTTGATTTTGAAACATTTAACTCACGGTGATATCCGCATGAGACTCACGGGGTGGACCCGTTCTTCGAGGATCTCTTAATTAATTGCCGGGTTGCTTCGGCATAGAGCTTGACAAGACATACAAATTCGAGTAGAACTAGGGTGCTCCTAAGCTCACCAAGCCCTTCCGTGAGCGCGACTCTAAAACCTATCAAATTGACTTCAAACGTCATTTTCAAACCGTTAGATGTTCAATCTATATTAAAATGTGCTTGGAGACCAAATTTTACATTTTTTGGAATTTTTTTACTATTTATTAAGATGGTTTGAAAATCGCTGTTTTTCAATGGTGCAGAATTTTAATAAAAACAGCGATTTTCAAACCATCTTAATAAATAGTAAAAAAATTCCAAAAAATGTAAAATTTGGTCTCCAAGCACATTTTAATATAGATTGAACATCTAACAGTTTGAAAATGTCGTTTGAAGTCAATTCGATAGATTTTAGAGTCGCGCTCACGAAGGACTTGGTGAGCTTAGGAGCACCCTAGTTCTACTCTACAAATTCCAGCACTACACACCTACGTACAACTATCTCCATCTGATTCTCGTCACCTGCACTGATCCACAGACAAAAGACATGATTTATTGTGTAGTTTATTTTATTAATGATTGATCTTGTATTAACTTTTTTATTAATTGGATAAAAATAAAATAAAGGGGATGTATATTTTATTAAGAAGAAAATAAATAGTGTTTGAAGTTTGTTATTGAATTTTGATTTGATTGTGGCAATTTGTGGTATGAAAATATTGAGGCACTGAAAAACTCTTTATTAGAGTTTGTATGATCAAATTCATAACGCTATCTATCTTATTTATTAACTATTGTAAAAGAAAGTGCTAAATAAATTTTATGTTTCATAGCTAGAATGACAAAAGGAAGAGAAAGAATGAGAAATTAAGAGAGACTAGAGGTAGTGAGTAGTGCGTGAAATGAAGAATGAGACTCGATAGAGAAAGGGATATGTGAAGAGATGGAGATGAGAGAAGACCACCGGTGCACACTGCATGCTCCTGCTCGGATTCGATTGTGTGATAGTGATACAATTAGAATTTATCTTATAATTCAATCGGATACGGCCATACGGGCGTTGAAGGAAAGCCCACATAGACTGGGCCTTTTAAGGCTCAAATGCCAGGTGTTCCTCGTAACAAAGATTAAAATAAAAAACATAGATAGATTATGGGAAAAGTTAAAATGTTGAGCCCACTAAAGCATTCCTACTAGGGGTGCAAACGGATCGGATATTATCCGTGCGGATCCGGATCCATATCCGATTTTTTACGGATACGGATATTCGGATACGGATAATTTGCGGATACGGATGCGGATACGGATATTACTTATGCGGATACGGATACGAATATGGTTTCAATTTTTGAAAGCGGATACGGTTACGGATACGGATATTCGGATGCGGATAATTTGCGGATACGGATATTCGGATACGAATAATTTGCAGATACAGATATTCGGATACGGATAATTTGTGGATACGGATGCGGATACGGATATAAATTATGCGGATATGGATACAAATACGGTTTTGATTTTAGAAGCAGATACAGATACGGATCCGTAAATTTTTAGATTTCGGATATCCATTAAGCCCTCTGCTCCGCAAAACCCACTACTAATCTTTTTACTTTATTCCTTTTGTTACATTCTCTCACCACAGTATTACATGCAAACAGCTGTTGTCAACTTGGATTCATTTTATCCTCATACCAATTACATTGAAATTCCAAATATACTAAAGGCTGACACTTGAACCTACAATTTCAAAAAGTAAATATAAAATAACGGTGCTTTAAGTCTTCAACTGTAGAAGATTTTAGCACCGTAAGAAATAAATTTTTGTTTCTTACGTTGATTATTATAATTATGTACATGAATATATAAACATGATTCTAGTAAACAAAAATTAAACAATAACATGCGGAGATGATAGTGTGATTATTATTTGAGAGACTGACAATAATTATGTTTATTAAATAATTTTTATTTGAAAAATTAATTTGTTGAATAATAAGTTAATTTTAATACAACATCCGTATTATGTATCCGAATGATATTCGTATTCGTATCCGCATCCGTTTAATATCTAATTCGTATCCGTATCCGTTTAATATCCGAACCGTATCCGTATCCGTTTAATATCCAATCCGTATCCGTATCCGGAAAAATAAAAACGGATACGGATATGGTTTTACCACTATCCGATCCGTATCCGATCCGTTTGCACCCCTAATTCCTACTGAAAAGTGGAAACCTTACATTACAAGTCAAGCCAACTCTCCCTCAAATCATTATTTTATTAACCCACTCCCAAGTCACACACCTAAACCCTAATTGCTTTATTTGTCGTTTTGCCAAATCCAAAGCCTACTAGTGGTTTCTGACAGGAGAACGGAGTAGGTGAGATGTCTATCGGACCTATTTTTAGGTTCAACGAGCATGATGACCGTCCGATTTAATTTAAAATTTGTGTGCACGAAATTTGAAACAGACACACACGAAGTTTAAAGCATTCCGCATGAATCTTAAAGCAAATCGACGGTGATTAACCCGTCGAACCAAAGTAGGTCCGATGCCCATCGGACCTACTGTCAAGTGTTCTGACAGAACCTCTGAGGTAAGTAGGGCCCAAATCCACTCACAAGTCCCTGTAGGGCCCACACTTTTAGACCGATTTAACCCAACTCAACTATCCATAGGTTGAAGTGTATCCAAAGCAAGATTCGTCTATTATCTTTCTTTTTTTTTTTTTTTTTTTTTACAAAAAATAAATAAATAACTAGTAAACTTTACCTTTTTTCACTAGGCACCTACTTGATTTGTGATGGCCGGGTGGGTGGGTAGGAGAATTTCTTGTCATAAATTTAGCAATACGGATCTAATATCAATATTATTCGGAAATAATTGTCAAATGCTTACAAGTATATACAAAATTATGATGTTTTAGAGAAATTTTTTTTTCTTCAAATATTTATGGAGAATAATTTGGATATAATTTGTCAATAACAAAAAAAAAAAAACTAAAAATAGAAAGATATTGAAATTCATCTATTTTATTCGAAAATGTATTGAAACCGAATTATTTGCAAATCATTCATAAATTTTCTTATTATGTTTGTCACAATTAAAGATTTTCCTCATCTTTGGTTTGAAGTATATAAATCACTTATTTTGGGATCTAAACGGAGCGAATTAGGAGCAAATAATGTTAATACTAAATTTGTATTCTTCTTTCAATGAGCGGATACGAATATGAACACGGATAATAAATGAATGTCAAAATTTAAAACTAAATCTGTCTTAAACGGATAAATATATGGAGCGGATAATCTACGAATACGAAATGAATAATTGTCAGATAATAGAGTCATATGAACTTTAAGATACATGTAATAATTTAAAATAAGAAAAATAAATTAGAAAATAAGAAAGAAGTAGAATAAAAAAAAGTTAAAGAAATGGAGAAGAGATGGATTGGAGGAGTAAGGAACGGAGAAAGCAATCAAAAGTTTGAAAAAAATAATGGCAGCGATCCGCACCGAGCGGAGTATTAGTTTCCCAATGAATACTTAATTATAACACCCAATGACCCAACACCAACAAGTACAAATTTCTCCTTTCGAAGCAGCTTCGCGATACTGCCTTTGGCATGCTATTGATAATTGATAATTGATTTTCAAGGGCAGTCACACTTGACCATTGATAAAATGATAAGAAGGAATATTGCACGCGCTTATTCTTGGACCCATCCCATTTCAGTGTTTTAATTGCAAAGAAGACATATCTCCGGCACTTATCCAGTTACAAGGTCACTTCACCACACTATGACTATAAGTCTATAACTATAGAGAGAGAGAGAGGGGAGATGAGGAGCAAGAATCGATTGCTCAAGATTAATTTTCCCGGGAGAGCTCAAACTCTAAATCCAACAGTACAGGTACACTATCTATATATTATTTCCTCAAAAAGTTAGAATTGCTTGCTTCTGTTTCTATTTTCCTGTTTTACCCCCTTTTCAACATGATTAATAACAGATCCGATCAACTGATCAACAGACGAGAAATGATGCTTTATTTCTCTCACAACTTTTCATCAAGGGAAGCGCGTCTGCTGAAATCCGTGACCAGTAACAGTAATCCTCAAATTCCTGCAATTCGAATCTAGCCGTCGAACTGTTCTGAGATGCGTGCAAGAAAAAACCAGCTGTTTCGAGATGCGTTCTCGGAAAAAATTCGATGGCTGGATTCAGATTGCAGAAATTTCAGAATTACTGTTCATTGGTTTCGGAATTTCAGCTGATCCGAATCCTTCACCAAGTTATGCATTGATTTTTGCTTAATTATCAGATAAATTTTAAAAATAAATATGTATTTAATCGTTTTTAATTTTTGCATATATTTTATGAAACAATATTATTTTACATAAGTTATACTATAAAAAATAAATAAATAACGGATAAAAATCCAACCCTTCTAACTTATTTTTTTTTTTTTTCAAATTGGATGTTTAGAGAGGAATTGTCCAAAATTAGAAAGTTTGTGGTTGTTTGGTTCAATATAATAGTTTGGATGATGGAGTTATTATTCGAAAAGTAATATATTTCATTCCCTTTTGGTGATTAGCTAAACAAAATAGAAAATTAATTCCATAGACGCCAATTGACAGTACAGAAAAGGTTCCTTTGCATCATGTAATTCAAACATAGAATGAACAAACAAAGTATTAGTAGCATTTGTGGTGCTGTACATAAGATCTCTTTTGCTTTTGGTACTCCTGGAATTAAAAACAAACTCATAAATATTTTTTCTTGACCACAATTTATCAATTTTTCTTGTCACTGTTAAATTAATTTCTTTGGTACTACAAATAAAGCATGCACAGAGATGCAAAAACACGGTAATTATAGTTGCAATAATCTAAAATAAGAGTACTGAGTTATTTTTTTGTTCATTTTTCTTCAGGAAGGACTTCCTTTTGCAAATCCACGATCGATGTTTTGAATTAGGGGGCGACTAAATATAAAATAACTCTGTTAATAAAGGGAAACATAAACAAGAAAAGTATCCTACAGAGAGATCAGAACTTTGGTAAAAATCTATAAAGATTCAGAGATGACACAGCATCAACACATAGCTATCCAAATAAGAACTGTTGATCCTCTGGCTTTATCTATCCAGGAAAAACTTGATAAAGTACCTTATCAATCAACAACCGAAAAGAAAGAGATCACCATTTTCCGTGTGCCTTCGCACATTAGAGAGAGAAACAAGAACTTCTATGAGCCACGGGTGGTCTCAATCGGCCCGTACCATAGGGGGCGTAAAGACCTAAAATGTATGGAAAACGAAAAATTGCGGTACGTAGGGAAAATGCTCTATGAAAATCCTGATGTGATCCTGGAAGATTATCTGGAAGTGTTGAGAAAGTTGGAGTCAAGAGCACGAAAATGCTACTATGAGAGCTTTGAGATGGAATCTAACGAGTTTATTGAGATGTTGTTGTATGATGCCTGTTTTATTGTTCAACTGATTGTGAATTGGAGTTTCCCAGATTCTTATATTCTTTCCGAGATCACCTGGAATATTCCTCTCATAAAGAGCGACCTCCTGATGCTCGAGAATCAGATCCCTTTCTTTGTGTTGCAGCGTGTGTTCGACCTTTTTTCGAGAAGAGACAATGATACCTCTAACTTGATTTCTCCTTCCAGTGACGATTCCATGACTTCTGAGTTTGATAAGGCATCTACTCTGAGTGAAGATAGTGAGCCTGAGAAAGCAACTCTATTTGATTGCTTAGTTGAGTTTCTGCAGCACGGGGACGAGACCTTCTCGGTATCAGAAGGAAATAACCCTTATTGCCATTTGCTCGATTTCTACTACCAGTGCTACATGCGCACACAAGGGTTCCCCACGAAGCCTAGGAAGAAAATTTTAATTCCGTTAGAAATTCTTGGGCCAAAAATAAAGGCGTTCCCTCTAATTTCCTCTTTTAAAAAGCAAACAATGCGCAGGCGTTGCCTTCCCAAGATTGCAAAGCGTAAACCGCGAATGATTCCCTGTGCAACCGAGCTTCAAGAGGCAGGGATCACTTTCAAGAAGGCCAAAGCAAAGAGCATCTTCAGTGTACACTTCTCCAACGGTGTGCTCACGATCCCTTACAGCTCGGTCGAGGAAGCGAGCATGCCACAGATAATGAATCTCATAGCTTTCGAGCAATGCAATGGTGAGAAGTACAAGCCGTTGACGAGCTACGCGGTGTTCATGGATTGCATTGTGAACACGCCAATGGACGTGTTGATACTACAACAGAATGGAATAATTGAGAATAAGTTGGCCAATGAAAAGGTGGCCGCTGAGTTCTTTAACCAGCTCAGGTATTGCTCTTACCCCGACTATGACAATCACCACCTGGCAGAGCTCTTCAAAGCAGTGAAGAACTATTGCGACTCTCCTTTGCAGAAGCATAGAGCAAAGTTGCACCGAGATTATTTCAGCAACCCATGGTCAGTTATATCGTTTATTGCCGCTATTGTGCTTTTGCTCTTAACTTTTTTGCAAACTCTGTATTCTGTTATGGCGTACTACCATCCATCGCATTAGCGGTTAACGCGTGTTGAAATGTGGTGTGTTTGCAATACAAAATATTTAGTGGTGTTAACTGAGACTGTTATGCAGTGATGAACATTGAATAAATTTGGAATGTAATAAGACTTGTATTTTTCTTGCAAATTTTTTTCTTTTGACTATTTCATACTGCTCCATAACTGGCACACCTGTTCTCTGGTAAAGAAATACTTAAAAGTTTGTGCATATAGAATTAATGAAAAGAAAATATCCTACTATACCTATTTGTTTGGTGAACTAAAAGATGTTTAAGAGAAATGGATGTCATGTCATTGTACTTAAAAAAGTTTAAAATTTTGGTTCAGTTGCTATAAAGATAACAATATGGTTGAGTTGAAACTTAATATTTCACATAATACAATTCATGAGCTAGGTTGGTTGACCACTTACATCACCTATTCCGGTTCCAGTATATTCTAGCTGTTCCTAATTTGATCTGAATCTTTTAGAGATTTACGAACATAGAAATGCAGCATTCATACAAAGTACCACATATTTTGATCCGAATCTTTCAGATCCGCGATCACTGCAACTGTAATTAAGAATCCTCTCGTAGAGTCTCTGAAACATCACACAGGTACAGGTGAATTCAATATCTAGTAAGAAATTATTTTTTCGATAAAAAAATGCGCCAGTGGCCATCCCTTCGTTGTAACAAATAGGACTTAGCAATTTTCCATGCCCTGTTTTAAGAAAACAGAGATAAGGAAAAGATGAAGATATCAGCAAACCAGAACCAGAAAAGTGTGAGGCTATGCTACTATGCATAGCGCATATTGGCTCATACTAAGGACTCAAATATTCGGTTTGAAAGTCCGAACAGTGACAATGGAATATAATAATTCATCCTCTCTTCTACCCTCTTTCTGCCTTTCCTACTACACAAAAACTAATCCAATAGGGATTGCTTTATTAGCATAATTAGGTCCAGCAGGACAAGAGTGTTCAAAATTGCAATCTTTGTTCCTTTAAACCAGCTGCGAACCACTAAACCTTCATTTTTTTTTTTAATTTTGTCACAAAACAAATATATATTTTTAAAATAATTTGGTACTGAATTATTTTTTTTAGTTAAAAGTATGAAAAAGGTTTAAAACTTTTATTGCAATTCTAAACAAAAGTATTCCTGGTTAGTGGTAACTCTATTACCAACCACTATTTAACAACCAAGGTACCAATCATCATACCCATGGTCAATATCATTATATCATCAGAAATTGTATCCATGCTCCTGTTATGTATGTCCTGACCTTGCCTACAACAAGACTTGGCTCCCTTATAGATCTAAAAGAGGTGATTTCTATTTACCCTACAAAAACATTGTAATTCCGCATGCTATATCATTGAACCCATGAAAACTATGCCATATATAGAAGTTCGTTCCTCCTGAATTCTTTTCAACATCCACATGACCCGGTTATCTCTCTGTGGATTAGTGAGAAAGGGTAATTTGAGCACTTTTAGGAGAGAAAAAAAATGAAGAGATGAGAGTTAAGAGGAATACATCTCATGATTATTAAGAACACATGTTTTTTCATTTATGAGTTTATTAAAGGATCAACATAATTCAGGGTTACACATTCCAATTAAAAGTAGCAACTAACAACTGACTGGCAAAAAAAGGGTATTGTTTTGCATACCACAGTGTGGTCATGCAGTGAGATATTTCAGAGTTGCTTTAGTGGTCATTTTGTAATTCCACATTTAAAGTGTGATCACATCTTTGATCAAATTGAACAAAATAAATGGGAGAAACTGATTTGCACATTTAAAGTATGTATTACCACATTTCAATGATTTGGAAATTGGAACAATGACTATGCAAAAGGAGCCAACAGGTATAGCACCAAATTGCTCCACGATAATTTCATAAATTGCAAATATTTACATTAAGAAAAAACGGAGAAGTAATGGCACATACCGCAATTGAGGAGTCGGTGCTTCCGTAAATTGAACTGTTGGAGAATTGATGACCCGCACAAAGCATAGAGAACAAAATCGAATTAAAAAAATAAGTAAAATGCAAAAGAGGGAAAATAAAAGCAACTCAGTAATTGGAAAACCTGACTAATCCAACATCAGGAAAGCCAAAAGATGACAAATATGAAGAACAAAACTGAAAAAAAAAAACAGAGCCCAAAACTCATACAAAGCTAAATGAAACATAAAAGAAAAATCGAGCTGGGAAGTTCGAGAAGATATCAACAAAAATGAAGAAGAGACGAACAAATCGACCAGCAAATTCAGATCGAATAGCCAGAAAGTTAAAAGGGATAAGAATGTACAGATTGAAACCAACTCTGAGCTAAACAAATTTGAAAAGGCGATGAAAAACGTAAGGAAAAAAAGAAGGCGCATTGACTTAGATCGAATGGCACAAATGGAAAGCAGTAGCCCAGTAAAGAAAGAAATGAGAAAAAAATTTGGACCATTTCTCGATTTGTGCCATTATCGGATGTCTCCGAAGAGACAGCGAGTTTCCTGCATTGGGACAGGTTTCAATAAATTTCGTACAACATTTAGCTTGAAAAACAAAATCAGAAAGAAAAATAATAAACAAATAATCACATGGAAGAGCAACAGTAGAAACTAATTTTTATTAACATGCATTAACAAGCCAATGATTAGTCCCATGTCAATTGCAAATAAGCCTATTTAGAAGGATAAATATGCATGCTGACTTCTTTTATTTCCAATTCTAAACAAAAGTGGTTAGTGGAAACTCTATTATTAACCACTAATTAACAAAAAAAAGGTACCAATCATCATACCTTATGGTCTTGATATCATTATATCATCAAGAAATTGTATCCATGCTCCTGTTATGTATGAACCAACTCTTGCGTACAACAAGACTAGGCTCGCTAATATATCTAAACCAGATGAGCGAGAAAGGGCAATTTGAGCACTTTCAGAAAAGAAAAAAAAGGGAAGAGATGAGAGTTAGGAGGAATACATCTCATGATTATTAAAAACACATATTTTCCATTTATGAGTTCAATATAAAATCAACATAATTCAGGGTTCAACAAGAAATTTTCCCAATTAAAATTAGCAACTAACAACTCACTGGCAAAATAGGGTACTGTTTTGCATACTAAATAAATGGGAGAGACTGATTTGCACATTTTCAGTATGTATTACCACATTTCAATGAATTAACAGAAATGCAAGGTGATGATTTGGAACAATGGCTATGCCAAAGGAGCCAACAGCAACAGGTATAGCACCAAATTGGTACAAGATAATTTCATAAATTGCAAATATTTACATTAAGAACTGAGAAGTAATGGTACATACCACAATTGAGGAGTCAGTGCTTCCGTAAATGAAACTGCTGGAGATTTGATGACACGCACAAAGCATAGAGAGCAAAATCGAATTAAAAAAAAAAAGTAAAATGAAAAAAGAGGGAAAATAAAATTAATTCAGTAATTGGAAAACCTGACTAATCCAACGTCAGACAAGCAAAAAGATAACAAATCAGAAGAACAAAATCTACAAAAACTAACTCATACAAAGCCAAATGAAGCATAAAAGAAAAATCGAGCTGTGAAGTTGGAGAAGATATCAACGAGAAGGAAGAAGAGACGAACAAATTCACCAGAAAATTCAGATCGATAGGCAGAAAGTCAAGGATACAATGTACAGATTGAAACCTCCAACTACGAACTAAACAAATGCGAAAAGAGATGAAACAACGAAAGGAAAAGGAAAATGGCGCACGAGACTTGGATCGAATAGCTGGATATGCATAGGAAAGCAAGAAATGAGAAAAAAATTTGGACCATTTCTCGATTTGTGCGTGTCATCCTTGCGCAGGGGCCATGCTAATCTTCTCTGTATCGTTCCAATAGAGCGTACTAGAGTGTCGTATATGAACGCGTCTGTAGCTTTTGTTTCCTTATTGTGGGACTAATTAGTAATTGCGTTTTCCTAGTTCCGGAATGGGGATAACGCCTACGAAGATTTGTTCTTTACATAAACAGGTTCTATTGAAAAAAATCTGCATATAGAGTCATAGACCATCTGACCATGTACAAATCTGCTGTTGGTATTACTGCGGTTCTCTACAACACAAATTGTAAACCGGGTCCAAGCGAGAAATTATTGCGGGAGCCATTACATTACGAACTGCTAGCAATATGAGGCTCTAAATCTTCATTGATTATTATTTATTTGGGCTTTTATGGCCCAACAAATTGCTAGCAATTGCGGTTACGACCTACCTACCTATCAAATTTTATACGACTGGAGCCATTAGCCCATTACCAACTGTAATCTTGATGTGGATTGTGGGCTTGGTGCGAGTTTACAATTTCTCCAAACAACTGGATACTTTTTTTTTTTTTTTTCTTTTCCTTTTTTAATAATTTCTATAAATAAAAAATTATAATTATGGAAGGAGTAATTTATTGGATATCATGTTTTAGAATGATAAGAGAAGAAAATATGTTGTACAGTTTTGAATCAATTCATGTTTCTGTACTCTATTTGAACTCTTTTTAGCTGCTTAATTCAGCTTCAAACCCAAAAAAGAACATCCCTAATAAGCTCAAATTAAACAAAAAATGTTTCATTCTTGAACGTTTCTCTAGTTCTCTTAAAAACGGATGACCTCATAATTACCTTCCTTTTTGATGGCCACATAATCATCTTCACTAGTAATACTGTAATGTATTTACATGTACAATTTATAAATTTTCGAAATCGTTTTATCTTAATTAGTAATATATTTACATGTAAAATTTATAAATTTTCGAAATCTTTTTATGATATTATGTACATGAGATTTGTTTGTTATATTTTTGGTTTAAATTATATAAGCCATGATAATCTTTCTTAAAATACTGAGCAATGAAAATCTTGCACTAAATATTGCTCCTGTGCAATTAATATTAGGCAGAAAATGCAACTCTTTCGAACTTAGAAAAATCCTTTTTAAAATGTAACTCAAAAAATTGTTTCCTAATTTGCATTCCTCTTCCTTATATATTGCACCAAATCAGAAAGTCAATTAAATTAAGAAACTTAATCTCTCCTCCATCGCCTCTATTTCATCTCTACTGATGTCTCCTTGTTAATTCTATAATTCATACACCAAATCCACCATGAATACTCCTATTCCCTCTTTACCATGTTCTCCGTGCAAGAGCGGTCATCCTTTTCTTCCTAACTCTCAAAAGAAGACACTTGTTATTACTAATTTCATAGATGTACGGAATTTCATCCATGTTTACTCAGAGGCTCCTCCAATGCCCGGTCTTCCTCTTCCTCCAACTACCCGAAAAACACTTTTTCTCGACCTGGACGACACACTGATTTGCCAAGTAGAGCTGCCCGATCAGTACGACTTTGCTACAAAAACTCACTACATTATCAAGCGACGTCCCGGCGTGGAGAAGCTGCTCCAGATTGCCACTGATAATGACTTTGAGATTGTCATCTTTACGGCCGGTGGTAGAGATTATGCTTCCCCTATCATTGACTGGCTCGATCCAAATGTGCTCATCACACACCGGTTGTATCGGGATTCATGCATAAGAAGCATACAAGGGATACCTATTAAGGATCTTACTTTGACTGGTAGGAGCCTCGATAGGTGCATTATCATCGATGACCTATGGCAGCGGGTGCCTCAAAGGGAGAATGTTGTCATGATAAAACCATTCAAGGGTGGTACGCAGGATTCTGAGCTGACGAGGTTGCTTCGGTTTTTTGAGATCGAGAGCAGATATGAGGATCTTCGGGATGCAGTGAGCCATGTTAATGTGAGTTTTGGTTTTGGGCGTCTGAATTTGTCAACATGGTTAATTTACTCTTAATATTCTTTTTGGGCTAGCTAGCTTCCAAATATGGGATTACTTTTTTTCAACCCAAATTGGTTAGTTATACTTATAATGCAATGCTATATAACCAAAGAACAATTGTTGATTATGATTATGATTGGAATTTTAGTTTGAGCTGTCTTACAGTTTAAATATTAATATTGATGGGTCATATTTCTTATATCTGCCTTTTTATTTCTTTTGACAGGAATCATTTGAATCATTAATGGAGATGGAAATTATGATGAAGACATTAATTGAAGAGATCAATTGTTGTTAAAATAATGAGTAGAATAGAATCCATCTTAGCCCTTCATCATAGATCGATACATTAGGATTGATCAAGCATTAAATGAATAAGAGTAGGTGGTACAGTTGTACTAATAAATACCACGGTACCAAACAAAATATAACCGTTGAAACATGTAATATAAATAGAGTAGTATCTCCTCAGATTTCATAATTACAAAAATTCATAGCCTCTTCTCTTTATCTTTTTCTCTACTGTTGGGTTTGAGTGAATTGTGAGTGGGAAAGTTTAAATATTAATGGGTCATATTTGCTTTTCTTTTGACAGGAATAAAAAACATTATTGAGATATTTTAACCCTAGCTTGCCTTATTCATCATAAATCATAACCTCGAGTTTATCAGATGTTTTTTTTTGCATATTTTGATATTGAGTTTATCATTTTATCTTGTGTTGTAGTTGTCCCTCAAGTTGATTTTATTTTATTTCAATAATTAAGCATGTTATACTATTCTATTTCTGCCAAGTTTGTCCATGCTCTCATTTAATGATGTGCGAAAAAATGACAAGCTTTGTTCTTACTCTTGAAACATAAAGAAATAGGCATATTTAACCTCTGAATTTAATTGAAACATACAGAAATAGACATAAAATGAGCAGGAATGATCATAACATGCTGTTTTCATTCTTGAACCGATGACCTCACAAGTCATAATTAATTACCTCCTTTATGATAGCGTAATTTAGTTTGAACCAAAAATGTGAGGTAGAAAAGCAAAATAATTTCTCTCACCACTGAGTTAGTAATGTCAAAAAGATTATTTTTATTCATTTATCCTATCCCTATAGTATCTGGTAATTAGGTGATCATGAATAAATAAAAAATTCTGTTAAGTTAACTACCGGTAATAATTGTTTTCACTAATCTAACGGATAAGCTTTTCGGTAAAGGTATAGGTAAAGACTATTTTTATCTGCATTAAGATTTGTGTGAACAGATTTAGAACTTAATAAATTTAAAATAGTTCAATGAATCAAATTGTCTGTATAAATTTCGACGCGAATCGAACGGTTTATATCGGACTTTGGATGAGACATTGTCCAAAGCGCTTTGAACAAAAACCCCAGCCAAGAATAAAATAGAAATAAGACTAATTTTATATAGTAACATTGACATCCACGCACACCTGCACTCAAAATTGCCTCTGCCAAGACAGAAAAGGCAACTCTTCTCTTATTGCAGAATTTAGAGAAGTTCACTTTAATTTAAAGTTTAAACGCTTAGAAAAGTGTAATAACTAAAAATAGTTCTACCGACAAGAAGAGCGCCTTGTGAACTTCAAAAGTAACTGAAATTTTTTTGTTTCCTAATATGGGGTTCCTTTTCCATATATATATTGCACCTAATCAGAATAAGGCAATTAAGGAAACATAATATATATCTCTTTCGCTCATCATTCAATTATTCACAAACCAAATCCACCATGAGATCTCCTATTCGCTCTTTACCAAGTTCTCCGAGCAGCCGCAGCCCTCCTCCCCTTCCCAACTCTCAAAAGAAGACACTGTTTATTAATGTCTTCAGAACCATAATCCACACAAGTCTAAATCCACCACCGGCCGGTGCTTACGACTTCTCCCTGGATTTGGTAAAAAATGAGAAGACCTCGACCTTGTATGTTATATTGCGCCCTGGACTCCATGAATTTCTCCATGCTGCCAAGAAAGCATGTTACGAGATTGTTACATTCACATGGTGGCCGGAAAAATATGTCTCTCAAATACTAAACCAGATCGACCCGAATGGACAGATAATAACTCATAAGTTGTTTCATAACTACTTTCTCAAGACCGGGAACAGGAAGGCTGTTATGGACCTGACGCTAACAGGAAGGATGAAAGATCGATCTGTGATAATAGACAAAAATCCAAATTTATGTGTGAAGCAGTGGCGTAATGCCATCAAAGTTAGCCCGTTTACCAGAGAGAATAATGATGATGAGTTGTGGAGATTGTTTAGTTTTTTCCAGGCACAGGGAAATTTTATAGATGTACGAAATCTCATCCATGTTTGTTCGAAGGCTCCTCCAATGCCGGGTCTTCCTCTTCCTCCAACTACCCGAAAAACACTTTTTCTTGACCTGGATGAGACACTGATTCGCCATGTATTTGGTGAGCCGCCTGATCGGTACGACTTTGCTACCGAAATGTGCTATGTTATAAAGAGATTTGGCATGGACAAGCTGCTTCAGGTAGCCACTGATTGTGGCTATCAGATTGTCATTATCACTGCCAGTGTTAGAGAATATGCTTCCCCTATAATTGACAGGATCGACCCAAATGGGCTCATCGCACACTGGTTGTATCGGGATTCGTGCAAAAGAAACAAATCTGGGATGTTTATTAAGGATCTTTCTTTGACTGGTAGGAGACTTGATAGGTGTATTATCATCGATGACATCTGGCAGCGGGTGCTGCAAAGGGAGAATGTTGTCAGGATAAAACCGTTCAAGGGTGATATGAAGGATACTGAGCTCAAAAGGGTGCTTCATTTTTTTCATGTCGAGAGCAGATATGAGGATCTTCGAGACGCAGTGAGCTATGTCAATAAGTGGTTTGGGCATCAGGATTTGTGAACCTATTTTATTATTATTACTTTTTTTTGGCTAGATTATTAATATGGGATAGATGCTTGTAAGTTGTAGCATTGCGAACAATTAGTCCTAGCTTGGTTGTTCAAATCATTTTTTATGTTTTAACTCAATTGTTACACACGCCTGAAAAGAGATGAGTCTGGTCAAAGAGAATGAATGGTTGATTATGTATGTGATTTTATTTACATTTTATTTTTTTCGTTTAACTTTATTGTATTTGGATTTCTGGTAGTGGACAAATTTGCATTTAATTACCAAATTTAAGTTACAAGAAGCAATGCTATCTTTTGAAATTCTCTCATCAGTACGAACTATCATGAGTGAATCCGGTGTGAATTTGTACTGAGTGAGGGGTCTTATTGCATAAAAACAAACACTGTCTCATATAGAGATGATTGGAATATAGGCTGCATCCGCCAACGGGTTTTCCAGAAATCCACCAAATTTGCCCGGGGATAACTCGACTCCTTCGATCACACACCACACATTGCAAACGAGCAACTGGTGCAAAGAGCTTTGCGCTGCTCGTGACGGGAATTGCCTGGCAAGGCCTCCAAAATTGTGGTTTTACTGACCATATGTGCTTTTAAGGGTTGTACAGGGCTGGATACGTAATGTCACTGTGCTGTTATGCTGCCGATGTTTATTTACTGCCGCGTGTTGCAATATCAGCATGAGTGTTTGAACATAACTACCAGGATACAACCTGCCTGATCACTGCTGGTAAAGAAATAGTGCGTACTGGTACACAATAGAATCTGCTGCTGCAGATCATACGTGCTGGGTACAGACTAGTATATGTTTAGATAGAAATGTAACTCTGTTCTGATTTGGAAGTATTATAACTTAATCTGAATTGTCTATGTGCTAATCTAATGCATACAACAACTCCTTCCACTTTGTACAGATAAAGATAACAGTGCCAGTACTTGTATATATGGATGCTATAATTTGAGTTGAACTGACCTTAGAGCCCATACATTTAACAGTCATGCTGATACTGAGACCATAACAGTACCTGATATTGTTGTTAAACTAATTTTAGAATTATAAGAGTAGAAATTAGAAAATTAAAAAACATGTGCTACAATCTAATCAATTCCTGTTTCTGTCTATTTGAACTCTTTTTAGCTGCTTCAACTTCAAAACCAAAAAAGCACAGCCCCTAATTACAATCTCAAATTAAACAAAAAAAGGTATAATTGAAAATTTAAATTTGCTAGTGCTGGTATTACTCTCCAATCCTCTCATGTCCAACGATTTCTACCCACCCCACTTAACTTGATGTTTAAAAAAAAATTGGTCTCAACGATAAGAAAAAAACTTAGTAAGATAGGAGAACATGATTACAATTTTCATGTAAAAGAAAATGAGGAGATAACTACAAAATTGCACTGATTTTTTTATTAATCGAAAATAAAATAAAAAAATATCGCGAAAGGGGATAGTTCTACCGGGAAATTGAAATATAGGAAAAAAGAGATTGATTATCTCGTCCTCCAGACGGTACAAAATTTTCCGTCTAGACGGGATAGATTATCCCCGCTAAGCAGAAACAAAAAACAAAAAATTCTGGACGGGATAAATCGCTAATTAAGATTATCCCGTCTGGCACTGTAGCAATATATATATTTTTTTTTGGGGTTTGGTTTCAAATAAGAGAATGAAAAAAAAAAATTGCTACAGTGATGGACGGGATGGTCTATCCCGTCCATTTTTTTTTTAGTTAGATCACTAATTAAGATCAAGATTAACGGGATGGGATGGTTTATCCCGTTCAGTTACAGTGTTTGAACGGGATAAACCATCCCGTTTTTCTTATATTTCGATTTTTAACCAAAAACAATCTCCTTTCGTTATATTTATTTTATTTTATTTTCGATTAATAAAAAATCGGCAAAATTGCATGGTCATATATTCATCACCAAGAGAGATCCATAAAAATCTTGAACTAAAAAGGATGTAAATATTTTATTATTAGTCGCCGTATTTTAATTGAAACATACGAAAATAAGTATAAAATCTGCAACAAAGGTAACATCTGAATTAGTTTCATTCTTCAACGTTTCACTAGTTTTCTCTAAAAAATAGGCGGCCATATAATAACCTTCCTTTTTTCTATAGCACAGTTTTTTGAAGCAAATTATTACCTTCCTATATGATATTATGCACATGAGATTTGTTTGTTATATTTTTGGTTTAAATTATATAAGCCATGAAAATCTTGCTTATAAAAATACCGAGCAATGAAAATCTTGCTCTAAAAATTGCTCCTGTGCTAAATTAGACAGAAAATACAAGTCTTTTATATTTAGATAAGTTCTCTTTAAACGCGAGTGTAATTAATAGTTCTATGTACATATTGAAACTAACTACGAACTAAACAAATATGAAAAGATATGCAAAAAGGGAAAGCAGTAGTTCAGTAAAAGAAGAAATGAGAAAAAAATTTGGATCATTTCTCGATTTCATGATATTTCTTATTTTTTTTTCCGAAGAGACGATAGAGCGTACTAGAGTGCCGTATATATTGGCGTTCATAATATTTGATTTCTTTGTTGTGGGACTAACTTCTAATTGTGTTCATAATATTTGATTTCTTTGTTGTGGGACTAACTTCTAATTGTGTTTTCCGAGTTCCGGAACGTGATATGCGCCTACGGAGGTTGGTTCTTACATAAACAAGTTCCATTGAAATGTGCCTACAAATTAACCTGAATGTAGGACCCACATCGATATTACTGCAATGCTCTACGACAAAGATAGTAAACTAGGTCCAAGCTAGAAACTCATTTGGATATGAGGCTCTATTCAGCCTTGAATAACCCTTGATTATATTTAGTTTGGGCATAAACTAGTATGTAACTGCGAAGAAGTTATTATCTGTCATGTACCCGATAAATTTTTTTTTGAAGAAAAATATGGGTCTAACCCACATTTATATATTAAATAAGGTTCGTTACACGAGGGTGGTAACCACCAAAGGAAAGAAAATTTGCTCAAAACAGTTTGAGTGGACCATCTTGTGGGAGACCAATGATGTGCTTTAGGTGAGATATCGTGTACCATCTCTGCACCTCAATTTCTATGAATAAACCTTGAAATTATTTCACAGTAATATGTATAATCCTTCTACGCCGGACAACCATCTGAATCACAGCATTGTTGTGTACACCACATGATGCAAGTGTTTGGTAATCGTGAAGCATTTTATGAGATAATAAGAGAGTAATTTCTTGATTAGAGAATATCTCTTTTTTATCATGTATCATAGCCTTTATCTTTGATACGGTGTCTGAGGTTTTCATATTCAGTGAAACTGAATTTGAATTATTGAGGCTCTGGATTGAAATTTTAATACCATCTTTGACATACAAGTCGATGCATGAGTTTGCTGGTATGTTATACTCGTCTACGGTTTTGGTGCCTTTGAGGCGGGTCCCACCAAAAAACAGCTTTTGCTTGCTCGATGCAATCCCCTCTAGTTCTTGAACCTTGGTTTTGATTGCATCAATTGTATCAGTGTTTGTTACATTGATGGCTATAGTTTTTGTCATCTTCACAAAGTTCTGCAGAATGAAAAGATTATTCATAATCTCAGAAAATTAAAAAACAAGTTGAGGTATATATGTTGTTTCTTGGTTGTAGTTTCTTACAAGTTCAGTTTGGATAAAAATATAAACTGCCAATAAACATAGTTTCAGATTGAAAAATATGCTAACATATTAATTCTACATCCAATGGTATATAGGATGAGCAATGCTTCAGTAGTATGTATTGAGATGCTATTCATGGTTTGACAAAAAGATCTCTAAGTAACTGGTGGAGAATTTTCTAATTTTTTCTATACTAGTCTTGCTCTAAACCCCTTTCCCTAAAAGAAGAAGAAGTAAAATTATTTTAATTGGCCCTCAAGATATAGGAGTTTGTTAACAAAACAATAATTGGCGGTACAGATAAGTATGCTTTAAATAATTGGTGCTATTTTGTGCTATTTTGACACATGGTTAATGATGCCCTCACAAAAAATATCTAACTCAGCTCGATGAGTTCTGAGAAAATTAAAATTATAATTCAAAATTAAGTTTACTTTGTTGTTTTTTTTTCTAATTTCTTGATTTTCTCTAATATCTCAATAATGGTCATTCTTCTAAATTGTTGATTCTAATAAGACTCATTAGTTACTTCAATTAATTATTATTATTATTCAAATTTCAATACATTTTTTATATTGGTTGGGTGTCATAATTGTTTTTATCAATAGACTCTATCAGATTTTAAATTCTAAATAATGTTATACATAAATATTGTTGGATGGTCACACTTTAAACATGAAAAATCAATACTCATGTTATCTCATGGCTAGTTTATGAGTTTACATGAATTTAGTATGAAATTCATGCAAGTATCTAAAGCTAGTCAGCAAGAAATTTGATACATCTAATTTTGATGCATAAAATGATTAGAAATATAAACTTTTAAAAAAATTAAAATTACATACTACAAGTACAAGCGGGGTAGACAGGCTCTGCTGTCTCCTCCTTTTCTTATATCTGGACCATTAAATCTTATCTCACGGCTTAGGCTGATTCTTGTATTATAATAATATTTTTATCTGCCCATCCTGCTGCCCGAATGAATCTCTTCTTCTGTCTCTTCTCCCTCTTCAATCCTTCTCACCTCCTCCTCACATTATGTGCAAACCAAATTAATAGCCCTCTTCACCTAAATGTACTTCTATATTTAAATTCATTGACATGTTTTGTCCTCACCTAAATGTAGTTTATGCAATAAGGGCTCAATTTAACCAATTTTAATCTTAAGTTGTCCTCATTTTAAATCTTAATAAGGTCTGATATATCCAATAAGTCCTCATTTTTCATTCAGATTGACCTGAATACTGAGGTTGGTGTGGTACCGTACGTGATATTCATTTGAAGGAACTCTGGTTGTGTCGATCCCTCTTTGGAAGAGATGCCAAATCTACATCGCTGTGAAAGTTACATAAACTAGCAATGAATATAGTTATTTTTTTATGTTGTTGTTGTTTGAATTGCATGTAAATGTAGTGCTTGATCTTCATTTTGTTGTTGATGTATTGAATTATTATTTCAATTTGTGGTAGTAACATTGCTCGTTGTTGATGTATAGAATCCTTATTTCAATTTCTTTATATATTGCTTTTTATAAATTTTGTGATGTTCAATTCCTTACCTCTGTCAACATGTAGTTAACTTATTTTTTTGTTTTTCATAAGCTGAAATTGATTTGCCTATTTTAATTAACTTGTCGATTTAAAAATCATAAATCTATTCTAAATGCAGTGTTTAATGATTCCATACATGTTATATCAATTTTAGAAGATTACATGAAAAAATATAAAAATTATAAGCTTTTTATTAGAGTAGACTGTTTTGCCCCTAATAACAGTATAACATTGGCTTCTACTTCTCACTATCTGGTGTTGGTACAGTACTAGTGTACCACTAGTATTGGTACACTAGTAAACCATTTCTATTTTCCTCTTCTTTTCAATCCTAATATAAATAAGGCTCAATAAGTATGAAATTTCATTGCCTCAAATTCTTCTGAGGAACAATAAGAGGAACAATTGCTAAAAGCACTAATAAAAGTACATATCATAAACTGCATCTAGGATCAAATAGGCAACAATCAGTAATGCCAGATTAAAACAACATATTTTCAAAAGGTATTAATTGTTCAATCAAGAAACTTGGTTGTGTTAATTGTTCAGTCAGAAATTAAACATTGAACTCAGGTCTAAGCTTATCAAACATTGAACTCAGAAATTAAACCATCTGCAATTAGTCGATTTCTCCTCTTTTATGAGATTATTTCCATTGCTAATCCGATCTATCAATCAAACGACGACGAATTTCAGGGACTAGGGATTCATGAAAGACATGCACGCCAATGCAAATTAATACTTAATCCTGTAACAGTGAGAGACGCAAACTAAAAGGAAAAGAAAATATCTTTTCTTTTAATTCTTTCCATCAAAACCCAAAGCGGAGCACATATATAACAAATATCAATGTATTCCACCAGCCGAAAAAAAAAAACAATTATATGACATATCTAGTAGACAAAAAAAAAATTCTAAGTCATATGACATATGCAGCAGAATGTTACAACGTCAGGTCCAAGGTTCACAGAAAACGTAAAATTGTTTTTCAGAAGGTATCGTCCCATACAATGAATTTGTAAAATCAAAAGGCTAAATCAGAAAGCCACTCAGACGCATCTACATTCATAAAATTTTCACGCTATCAAGGTTATCTCTGCACCTCAATTTCTACGAGCAATCTTGTGCTGGCTTTTTTACATCACCGACCTGACTTGGAGCATCGCATGATCATGTATCTTGTGCTGACATAGTGTTTTATTGTCGTTCAACTCTTGCTCAGAAAAGAAGAGTTTGAGTGGACCATCTTGTGGGAGACCAATGATGTGCTTTAGGCGAGATATGGTGTACCATCTCTGCACCTCAATTTCTATTAATGGACCTTGAAATTATTTCGCAGTAATATGCATAATCCTTCTACGCTGGGCAACCTTCAAATAGGTGCTGCACCATTTTGATATTCTCATGACACAGTAAACATCTACTAACTATTTCCCAAATCCTCCTTTGTAGATTGTCATGAGTGAGGATCCTGTTTTTTATAGCCAGCCATGCAAAGATTTTGAATCTCGGAGGGGCCTTGACTTTCTAAATCTTTGAAATTGACTCTTTTGTCCTTGGTCCAATTTTGAGAGCTGTGTACGCCATTTTGACCGTAAAGATATCCATAGGCGTCGATTTGCATGTTATTTCGTCTCGAATCCCTTGCCTTAGTGTTAGTCTCGATATGTGACCATTCAATTGAGCTAACTCCTGTTGCGCCGAGGTTGATAGGTTGGGCCTGAATATGCATTCCAGATTCTGCTCACTAGCTGTTGTCATGTACCCAATAATGTATTCTACATGATAAACATAGTTAATGCCCTGATCCTGATACGTTAGATGATTTGTAAAGGAGGTTGTTGTCACTCTTTATCATCTTGAAATGTATTTTCTGCCGTCTTTTTTTGATATCATAGTTCATTTAATTGTTCATCTAGTAAGAGAAATTAAGATATGTGGATCAATTTTCTTGCGGTACATGTATCCTTTTGAGAGTTACATGAGATATGTGAGGAACCGATTTCGTTCCGAGGGCAGCATTATAAGAGCCTATGCTGCCGAAGAGGTTGTTGAGTATTGTTCTAATTATCTAGATGAGTTAAAAGCTATCGGCATCCCTAAATCTCGGCACGAGAGAAGACTTCACGGTGTAGGCACAATCGGTTCTAAATTAATCGTGCCCGAACATAAAATGATAGCACTAGCACATTTTTATATTTTGCAACACCTCACCGACGTTCATCCATATTTGAACGAGCACATGACCATCTTGCGGCAACAAAGTCTCTGTGCCTACCCCTGAATTTTTTTTTTTTATAGAATCGGGATCATTTTGAGTCTTGCCTACCCCTGTCGTATTTATTTGCCTACCCCAGAGTCCAAGCAGCCTCCAAAGTTGCCAATGCTATTGAGTAAAAAAGTCCAAGCGGCGGGATTCAAAAAAATTTACCGGTGACTTCCAAATCACATTTTTTATTTGCCTACCGTGATTAAAAAAAAGTTCAAGCAGCCTCCAGAGTTCCAAAGCCCAAAAAGGATTAAACAAAATATACACCCAAAGGCCGAAGCGGCAGGATTTACTGAAGGCAGAAGGTCCAAACTCCGAAGCCCTAAGGTGAGTATACGCAAGGTCGCGAGTCGCCACTTGCCAGTCGCTACTGGTGGTTATACGCGACCAAAAAATGGTGGAAAAAAGGAGGCACATTGTTTATCCGTTAGTTTACAAATTGGTGATTTTAGTATTGATCTTGCCGGTGGCTACGGCTAGTGTTGAAAGGGTATTTTCGGCGATGAATTATGTGAAACCGAATAAGGAATTCAATGGGAGATCAATTCTTGAATGATTGTTTGGTCACTTACGTTGAGAATGAGTTGTTTGATGAGGTAGCTGGTTTATGCAACGATTTCAAAATATGAAAACCGTAGAACAATGCTTTCTCCATTGACTTGATTTTGTAGCATTAATATATTTCTTGTTTTTGATATGTAAAAGAATATTTGTTATAAACTTTTGACTTAGTTGAAATTTTTGATATATTTTTTGCTATTTTCCTGAATTGTGTAACTGCGTAAAGCTTCTTATCTATTATGTACCTCATAATGGATTCTTCTATGTTACATATATAGTTAATGCCCCTAGAAAATATTAACCATACTTTCATTTCAAAGAATATTATTTAAATTTCAAACCATTACGTTTAAGTTGCACCAAAGCTCTTTGGGAAGCTGAAATGACTTGCGCCTCTTTTGCTGCCTTTAATTAGCAATAATTGACTTTCCTTTCTGAGTTGTGAAATATTCCAGTTTCCATTTCGATTAACCGTGCTAAACCTAGTTTAGAATTTTTCCGTGTTTCTTAGATCAATCTGGAAAGTTTTAAATAGATTGAAGTTTCACTGAGAATATTAATATTATAAAACTGGAGATTTCACAAAAGGGGTGGTGGCGCAGTTGGCTAGCGCGTAGGTCTCATAGCTTGTTGAGTAATCCTGAGGTCGAGAGTTCGAGCCTCTCTCACCCCAACAAATTTGAACAGAACAATGATGACTCTGCACTATTGATGATTGGGGTCATCACAACCGTCTGACTCATTATCAGACGACGCTTGCACTCCTGAGTTCTGTTCCCTTTTTTTATTTTCTTAAAATAATGCACATATCGAAATTATTCAAATCTGTAATCACTGCAAAACCAAAACGAGATATTACTTACTAATTACTACATGCTACAATTTTCTTATTTACGGGACTAAGTAAATAATTGCAATTCCTATTTGTGCGTTTGGAATTGTAATGCTATTCTTTCCTCTTCTTTTTTTTTTCAGAAAAAACTGTCATATGTTATATACTTGTTATTTGTTAAAAGTATCAAATATAAATTTATGCAAGGTTATTTAGTTTTGTTTATATAATTTTTATTTTGTTATTCTAATATACCTTCACTATTATACTTGTGTTATTGGTTTGTAAATTTTGTTGATTAACTTGCTTTAATATTCATTCCTTTCTATGTTAAGCCTATCATTTGGATGAATTTTGAAATTTAAAACTATTTAATGGTGATATGATCATATCTGTATCTTCCTAATAGAAAACAAAAAAAATATTTATAAACTACCCGTTTCATAGGAAAATATTACGAATATGAAATGCATCACGCTACTTACTCTTCATGAGTGCAATTAGGTAGTACTAATAATCCGTCGTGCATATTTAACTTGTAAAAGCATTAATGGATGAACAACAATACTACATATTGAACAACGATGAAATTGTTTGCTGCTTCATCCATTCGGAAAGAAATGTGCAAGAGAGTACACGACCATGTCAGGCACGTACAAGCCACAGAATAAAGAAAAATTCAAAAATTCAGAAAATGAAGTTTTTCTGATACAACACACTTCAATTTGATCAATCATCGTAGCTTGTGCAAAGCACATCAATACAATTTCATTCTTCCTCTTTCCATTCAACAAATTCTAGTGAGTATATTATGATGCAGCTTCTAAATAAGATAATAGTATTTGGGTAAAGCTACTGATAATTAGATGCAGATTCTGATGTCTGGTAAGGCTGGCTTGTCTGAGATGCTTGGTATTGCTGAGGTGGTGCTCTTGGTCTAGCATACTCCGCAAATATAACCCATCCATCAAGAAACTGAAATACAAATTATAAAGTCACTAAGGATAACATGTTAAATTATCAGACCTCTTTAATAGTTTGAGTCTTTTGCCCACACTTAGCCTCAAATTGGCCCTTGATCGTGCAACTTTGTCCCTAATTTCATTTTACATCACCTTAGAAAGTTGCAATTGAGAAAAAAAGTGAGTATATTATGGTAACACATGCACATTCCAATCTGGAACCAAAACCATGCAGAAATCTTTGTATAATTTACCTGATTTGAACATAAAAAATAACAATTCCAAAAAAAAAATGTATACAAGTACCTTTCCGTCCATTCCTTTGATGCCATTGGCAGCTCCTTCAAGATTAGCATATTTGACAAAACCAAACCCTCTTGAATAACCCGTTACTCTATCTGTCACGACTTTAGCTACACACACAAAGAAGGCAGTTAATAGAAGATCCTTGAAGGAGCGTCGCACCATGCAATTTATAAGAGGTAAATAATACCCAGTTACACAATAAAAAAGTAAAGAATAAACTAAAACTGTTCTATTTCCTTCTTAACTGTTGTTTCTCATTCCCTAACTCCTCTAAATTAGAAAAAAAAAAAAACAACAGTGATAATTTGGATATCTTTGAAAAAACGTAGGAGAGTGAAGCTATGGTGATATCATTGCTTAGAGGGCATGGAATTACCTCTTTGATAGGGTTATATATAATTACTATTTGAAGTTAAACACAGTATAGAATTAAACAATAAAACAAATTAAAATATCATAAAGGAAATTACCATCAACAACTTCACCGAATTTTACGAATGCTTCTTTAAGTTTTGCAGTGGTCGTACTTTTGTTAAGACCTGCACCAATGTTTTGGCAACTTTGTCAAAAATCTATATGAAGTAGTTAGATTGAAAATGTAAAATATAAACACTAGCATGTACAGTTGAAGCAATAATCTCACTTCTGCAGTCCCTAAAAAAAACTACGAGCAATCAGGTCAGATCTTTCAAAAACAGTGTACAGATGTATTAAATAAAATTCCATCTAACTATCTCAGTCCATTATGCAATTTCTTTTGATATAAATTGTATAATGTACTATGAGATTTTATATTTCTGAATTCTGATCGCATAAGTTCAATACACGGGATGAAAAAAGTGGACAGTTTAATTGTCTTATCATGGCAACAAGAAATGGAAAATCTCCACTAAAAAGTAAAATACCTTCCATTTGTCCGTTTCTCCAACATGTGCCTAATATTTAGATATAACAAAAAAAAAAAACAAAAAACAAGAAAGAACACAGGTATACTATAACTGTACGGTACCGGATAAATTTATTACAAACACAGTTACAGCTTAGATGTAAAAAAAATCAAACAGAGTGAGAGAGAGGGAGATAGATCACCGGATACGAACAGATTCGTAGAAGGATCCGCCTGAGGACGGACGGCGGAGGCGGCGGGAGGTGGGTTGAAGGTGGAGAACACTCGCCGGAATAGTCCACCCCGCGCCGATGCGACCGCCATCGATTTTAGCTCTGTAGGGTTTTCCGGTTGAGCTGCTCTCTTTCTTGCCCCGAGGCCCGAGCGAAGGTTGTAGGATTTGACTAGGGTTTAGTGAGTCTGGTTGTGATGTATAACTCAAATTTTGATCCGAACCGTCGTAACGTGTGTTATGTGCATTTTATTTCGAACCGGTTCGGATTGTGATTAGATGGTTCGGATCTTCGAGCTTGTATAGTTGTATAACATGCGGACCCCACTGGAATTCACATCCTCCAGTCCGCATCGTCTGCATTAAGTCAAAAGATGCTAACGCATCTTGACCGTCTGATTTTAAACGGAGCTAATCTGATCACAGTCTATAACTCAGGAGCTCTTTAATATTAGTGTCGATCTAGTTTACACGGATTCAAAGTAAATCGACGGTTCAGATGCATTAACTCAAAAGATTTTTTTTTGAGTTAATGCCGAGGATATGAATTCCCCAGTATCGTAAAGAAAATCTTTTAAAATTAGTGGATCTAAACCGTTCTTTTTAACTTTATACGAATCTCAGAGCTCAAATAATACTGCGCCGCGCTAGCTCGCAACTCAAATCGGCTGAGAAGTGAAGGGAAATGTTTTATACATATTGCCATATTGGAAAGGATACTCGTTCGGCCCGACTGCTCGCTCAATAGAAAATAAATAACAAATTTATGTTAGGACTCAGATGCTATTAGGTATTTAGGTGAAGTGATATCTTGAAGATTTATAACAAAATTTGAGTGTGGCTATGGTACTATGTATAGCATAACGTATATATTGGTTTGTACTATGAACTTAAATTTTTTATTTGAAATTTTTAATGATCGATCCAAACTGTTCAACATAGTTCAGTAGTCTCTTATTTTATATAAAGATGTACTTGTAAACTAATGTTTTTTAGAATTTCTTTACTATTTTATAGATGAGTAGTAAATCATTTGATCTTAAAATTCAAACTGTTCATATGGAGAAAATCACTGTTTATGGGTGGTTCGAATTTTCAGATCAAGTGATTTTCTACCAATCTAAAAAAAATTCTAAAAAAATGTAAAATTTAGTTTACAAGTATATATTTACATGGAGATCATGTTGAACAGTTCAGATCTACCGTTAAAATTTTAAAAACAAAAATATTAATCCGTAGTATGGACCAATCCGCGCTACGCATAGTCCCATAGGGGTGCAAACGGATCGGATATTATCCGTGCGGATCCAGATCCGTATCCGATTTTTTACGGATACGGATATTCGGATACGGATAATTTGCGGATACGGATGCGGATACGGATATTACTTATGCGGATACGGATACGGATACGGATACGGTTTCAATTTTTGAAAGCGGATACGGTTACGGATACGGATATTCGGATGCGGATAATTTGCGGATACTGATATTCGGATACGGATAATTTGCGAATACGAATATTCGGATATGGATAATTTGCGAAAACGGATATAAATTATGCGGATACGGATACAGATACGGTTTTGATTTTAGAAGCAGATACAGATACGGATCCGTAAATTCTTAGATTTCGGATATCCATTAAGCCCTCTGCTCCGCAAAACCCACTACTAATCTTTTTACTTTATTCCTTCTGTTACATTTTCTCACCACAGTATTACATGCAAACAGCTGTTGTCAACTTGGATTCATTTTATCCTCATACCAATTACATTGAAATTCCAAATATACTAAAGGCTGACACTTGAACCTACAATTTCAAAAAGTAAATATAAAATAACAGTGCTTTAAGCCTTCAACTGTAGAAGATTTTAGCACCGTAAGAAATTTTTGTTTCTTACGTTGATTATTATAATTATGTACATGAATATATAAACATGATTCTAGTAAACAAAAATTAAACAATAACATGCGGAGATGATAGTGTGATTATTATTTGAGAGACTGACAATAATTATGTTTATTAAATAATTTTTATTTGAAAAATTAATTTGTTGAATAATAAGTTAATTTTAATACAACATCCGTATTATGTATCCGAATGATATTCGTATTCGTATCCGCATCCGTTTAATATCCGATTCGTATCCGTATCCGTTTAATATCCGAACCGTATCCGTATCCGTTTAATATCCGATCCGTATCCGTATCCGGAAAAATAAAAGCGGATACGGATATGGTTTTACCACTATCCGATCCGTATCCGATCCGTTTGCACCCCTAATTTTGACTCTCTAAGTAAATTAATGATGATAATTAAGTTTTTTAAGTTTTTTTTAATAGGAATATGCACCCACGTGATATTTGTGTTAATAAGAACATACAGGTTGTTGCACATCTAAAATACATAAGATAGATTTGTCAGTTTTGATTATTTTAGACCACAAATGAAATGAGACTCAAATTTATTAACCACACACAAAAGACACACTGTTAAGCGTTAATGCATCTAATAAGAGTTTTATGCGTGATTATTTTTCGATAACAAGTGATGTCTAATTGTATCACACAAAAAAAACAAGAACATACACAATTAACACATTGTAAATCCATTTTAAAAAGTTTTCATACTTAATATTTGTCATACATGTCTGACTTAATACAACTAAAGATATGCACATAACACATATCTGTTTTAAGACTAATTGTTAAAGATTATCAAGTACATAAAAGAACCGCAACATTGATCAACTATTTTGTAAGTATTTGGCACACATCAGATCATTGAGATTGCAATTACAACAATTTTTTCTTTCGTTTAGAAACGCATGCATGGTTGTATATAAGCTACAATCCTCGCTGCTTGAGCTTTGGAGCACCAATTTTTACAGGAAACTGCTCGAATGGCACTTTGAGGTTAAATACTGTCAGTAATATACAAACCCAGGAGGGGCACACGTACGGTGGTAATAATCCTATGGTGGGACTATTGGGGCACGAATACGATGTTTCTTTGTTCCGGATTTTAGTCATTTACATCTTAATTTGGATTAGATTTTCTGTGGTGTTACCCTGCGGTGCATCTTGGCGTAAGCCTTCAGGTCAGGGACCCACCTAGCCAGCTATGCCTACCTCTCAAAAGTAACCACACCCATTTTCTATCTGTAGCATTTATTAAACGACTCCTAACTGGAGAGATCAATTGTTTATGTTAATAATTTTGACAATTTTCAAAAATAGATCTTACTTTAATCTAACATTGTAAACATGATCTATACTATCTGCATCATGTCTATAAAAAGTATGATATATCTATTGATCGGTTCGGTTGAACTTTTTAATTTATATTTGATTCGATTTAAATGTTTCAAAATCGAAATGATTGAACCAACCAAACTCTACATGATTCAAATCCATATTTAGCCGAAATTTTTATTTTTAACATTTTAAATAAATTAATTAATAAAATAACCATCGTTTCTGGTCAATTCTATATTTAACACGGCCGCAGAACACCGGAGCGGACCCATTTGGGGGAGGCCGCAGCATGCCGGAGCGGACCCCCATATGGGGCCGCAAAATATCGGAGAGGACCCGGGTCCGCAGAATACCGGAGCGGACCCGGGTCCGCAGAATACCGGAGTGGACCCTAGTCTTTATATCCCGAAAATGACAGCAACATTTCATTCCACACTCTCACACCTTCTCTCTCCTGAGTTAGCTCTGATCTGTAAGTTTTTTCTCTCTTCTTTTAAATTTTTTATTTTTATTTCAGTAGATTAATAATTTAATTAGAATAATTAATTTAGCAATAATTTAATTAGAATAATTAATTTAAATTAATTAATTTAGTTAATTTTTAATTGTAGGTTTCTTCTGTATTGAATTGAAAAATGGCTCTTATGGTATCCATCTACACTGGTGGGGATGTATTAACAGGTCCTAATGGGGTTTACTACAGTATTGGACCCGTTACTGTGATCCCGGTATTGCCAGGTACGGATTATTTGGGACTTAAATCAAGTATATGTGGGAATTTGGGGTTGGATCAAGGTCAGTATGACCTTAAAATTGATGCCAAAATTAGCATGCCGACTAGTTCGGCACAAACCTGATTCCAACTATTTCCAATTCAGAATGAGGGAGTCTGGCAGGTATTGTATAACCAAACCATGAGTTTTTCTGGGGGTGCATACAAGATAATTGACCTATATGTGGAGGTTACCAGAGCCCGGCGTTCGAACCCAGTTCAGAGGTTAATCCAGGGTCGTAGTCGGGGTAACTCATCCGGCTCTAGTCCATCCCCTGTCCAAATTGACCAACCGTTCAGTAGTCGGGCCCCAGTTCAAAGGGACCGACCCTCCCGTCGGGCCCCATCCCAGACTGACCAGCCTTCATCTAGTCGGACCGCTCATTGGGGTCAAACTTGTAATCTGGATGAATCTGATGAAGAAGTGGATCCGGAAATACTAGAGGCAGAGGAAAATTGGGGTCATATTGATCCTGAGGGTATGAGCGATTATTCTGACCAGGAAGATACCGGGCCTGTGCTCGGACTATCAAGGAAATTCAAGATGGATAGCGGGTTTCAGCACCCGATTCATGCTTTCAACGACACATCAGGGTTTATGGAAGCCAATTCGGGTTTGTTTGGAAGTAGGGCAGATTTTGAGAATGAATTGTCCGAGGGACAAACATATGACTCAAAAGAGGAAATGAAGAGCGCAATTGCCAAGTTTCACATCCTTTGCAACAAAGAGTTAATACCTACGCACAGTGACCGCACAAGAATGAGGTTCAAGTGCAAGGACAGTTACTGTGGGTGGTACATACTCGCAAGGGCCACCGGTTATGGACCACAATGGCGTGTCTCCAAATGCCCAACACAACATTCATGCCACGCGGATGCAACAAGAACAGATCACGCCCAGTTGTCAGCTGCTATGGTTGCCGAGTGTATATCCGCTCACATGAGGAACGATGTCGACTTGAGTATTCAGGCTGTCCGAATTGCTGTTGCTGAAAGGTACAACGGTCAGATACCGGCGTACAACAAATTATGGCGTGGCCGTGAGTTGGCAATAGCCCGTCAATTTGGCAGTTGGGAGGGGTCATACGCTCTTGTAGTTCCATTGTTGGAGGCAATGAAAAGAAGCAACCCAGGTACTACATTGTTCCTTCAATTTTTACGTCATTTCATTATCAATCAAAAATTGAACTTATTTTTTTAAATTTATTGACAGAAACATTGTTTGAGGTGACCTCATATCCCACTGGTGAACCTGGACCATGGAGGTATTTTCATAGGGCGGCTTGGGCATTTGGACCGTGCATAGCTGCTTTTCAACATATCAGACCGGTCATCACAGTTGATGCATGTTTCCTGTCAGGCCGGTATAAAGGTAACTAATTTGATTGTTTTCACTTTTTTTTTTAGTTGATTTCGGCTCTTACAAAATTTATTTTACCACAGGCAAGCTGTTGATTGCAACCGGGTACGATGCTGAAAATCAGCTCCTCCCGTTGGCTTTTTCACTGGTAGAATCAGAGAGTTATGACGATTGTGCCTGGTTCATGAAATGGTTGAGGATCAATGTAATCCGCTCCAGATTCATGTGTGTCATCACTGATAGGGGAAAGGGTATCAAGAAGGTGTTCAGACAAGATGATATGGGGTGGAACGAGGAGGATGAGGATCAATGTGTTCACCGTCTTTGTGCTACTCACATAGCCGAGAACATGAAGAAGAACGGTTGCAGTGATAAGGCAATCCGTTTTTTTAGAATATGTGTGGCTAAGAGGAAGATGAGGAGGTACGAGCAAGGAATGCAAGCAATGGGGCAGGTATGTGACATTGCCCTCAATTGGCTGGACGGTGTGGGTAAATATTTGGATCAAGATGAGAACGAGTGCCCCAAACCATGGAAGATATTCCAAGCACTGGACGGTGGTTACCGTTGGGGCATCATGACTACAAACGGGTCCGAGTCGCTTAATAAGGTCTTCAAGTCCTCTCGTAGGCTACCGGTTGCAGCAATAATTGAAGACACATTTTACAAATGTATGACATGGTTTGCGCAAAGGAGGGCCAAAGCGGAATGGGAAGTCAGTCAAGGTCAGCAATTCTCGTGTCGTGTGCATAAGGTACTTTTATTTGTAGTTATTTCTTCATAAATTTTAATGAAGTTTGTTAAAAAAAAATCTGACTTTTTCATTATTTTTTAATTTTTTCTAGCTGATCAACAAACGGTTCGAGAGGTCCGATAAAATGAAGACGCTGGGGGGCTTTGGAAACAACAACGAGTTCGAGGTAACCGCCACACAGGAGAGAGTTCACGGTTTCATACCTGACGATTCTGGTCGGTATACTAAGGCCAATTACAAATACACGGTGATAATCGAGGATGATCACACGGTAACTTGCACGTGCCAGAAGCCTCAATTGGAGAGAATACCGTGCTCTCATGTTCTGTCCGTGTGTCGTCTCCGAGGCATCGACCCTGGCGTCTTTATAAGTCAATACTATCACATCCATACACTGATCAACACATGGAGCGCACAATGGCATGTGTATGAAAATCAGTCGGAATGGCCTCCACGCGATGGCCCGGTCCTTGTTCCAGAGAAAAAAAATATTTCTGTTGGCAGAAGACAGCACGACAGAATTCCGATGTGGATGGACGTTCTACATAATAGGAGAAGAGGACACCAAGCCGGCCGAGATACGCAAGAAAGACAAAACAGAGCTGCTCGAGCTGCACGAGATTGAGAGTTAATGTTGCTTTTTTAATTGTACTTGTAAAACTGTTGTTTATTTTCGGTTAATTAGACGTATTTGTACTTGTAAAACTGTTGTTTATTTTCGGTTAATTAGATGTATTTTCGGTTAATTATATGGCTCATTGTTCTATTGTAATGTTTCTTTTGATCAAACAAACGACGAACAACAATTTCAAACATAAGTACACACAACTTCCAGAACAAACTTGATAAAAATTTCCAAAACAAAATCATAATAAACTTCATAATCAGATAAAAAAAAAAAAAAAAATAGGGTCCGCTCCGGTATTCTGCGGACCCGGTTCCGCTCCGGCATTCTGCGGCCCCATATGGGGGTCCGCAGCGGTATTCTGCGGCTCCGCTCAAATGGGTCAGCAGAATGCCGGTGCGGCCGTGTTAGATTTAGAATTGATCAGAAACGATGGTCAATTTATTAATTTATTTTATTAAAATGTTAAAAATAAAAATTTCGGCCATATTTAGTGTGATCAATGGTTCGCTTCATTTTTTGCTCACTGCTTACATTTTTTGACTTAAAATGAAGAAAGTATTTTATTTAGATATATTATATGAAATTGAACCATGTATGTATGTCATATTAATAACTTATATATATAATTCATATTTATTAATCTGATTATTAAATGTATTTTTGTATGTATTGAGTTTTGACATTTTAACATTTAATCTCTTACTTCGGTTCAACCAAACAGACCAAAATTTACTTATGTTATTTTGATTCGGTTGTCATTCGGTTGACAAATTTAATTCGGTTGGTTTTGATTATATTTTTAAAAACCAAATAAAATTTTGATTTGACTATAATTTTTAAAATGTAGAACAAAAATCAAAGACTTAAGTATAACTTCAAGGGTTTTGCACAAAAAACTAAAGACTTAAGTATAGCTTAAAGGGTTTTGGGTCTCAACCAAAAGAACATGGGTTCGTATCATACAAACCTAGCGTGTCGGAGACATGTTTGTACAAACCTAGCGTTTCGGGAGTGTATGGAGTATTGAAGACCGTATCAGGAGGTCAAAGATACGCCACGTAAGCCGATACGCCAGCTGGAGCTGACGTATCGGTGCCGTATCAGACGCGTATCGGTATCTGATACATGTCCGAGACGGATACGGACCCTACATTAAAATATCGAGGTAACATAGGTGCCACTACAAGAGAAAATCACTTGATCAAAAGATTTTGGACCATCCAAAAATAGTGATCGCTGATGAAATTAAATATTTGTACTTCATGTTTTGACCTAAAACAGCAGCATATATATATGTAGTTACCTGATTTTTTTTTATTTTTTTTCAATCAGACTGTTTTATTCATCATTTTTTTATTTTATTCTTTCATGTATTAATTTGTTCTTACTTCTCATGTTTATTTCCGATATTAATTGTTATTCTTTCATGTATTAATTGGTTCTTACTTCTCATGTTTATTTCCGATATTAATTGTTATTATGCATATGTTTAATTTTTTATTTCTCAAATTGATTCATCCTTATATTTCTCAGTCTGAGCGGTGATTCTTAATTAATAATTCCGTGCATGTAAGCAAATGCCCATATATAATTGTTTTATTCCCTTGGTTCTATTTCTGAAAACTTGAGTATAATTAAACTAGCTTATTACAATTTTTGTATGATTTATAGATATAATGTCCGAATATTTATGTGTTAGAATATAATATTTTATTATATTATTGTGGGCTGAATTCGGTAGGTTCAAGAGCTGAGTTTTAGAGAAATATACACATGTAAAAGAAAAGCAATGAAAATAACAAATCAACACACACAAATTGCATTTCATGCATACACTATCTCATGTAGTCAGTTCATGCAAAAATAAAGAGTCAAATATAATGCCAACAAGAATAACTCATGTATTAGTTGTGCATATAATTTGTTTGAATCACACAAATTTAATGATATTTATAATATATGTTTAGCTTGGTACTATCGATATATATTTGACAAAATATGAGTTGAATATAAATATGTTTTTTTTACACCAAAAACTTAGAAGTAAAAAAAAAAGGTCGTACTATATAATAATATCATATACAATTTTACTATTGATAAATAAAATATTTGAGAAAACCAATAAAATTTGACAAAATTATGAAATTGACTGGAGTTTTGAGAATTCTCTATATGTTGATCGTGGCGACCCACTGATTGAGAAGTCTCCACTTCCCAAACAGTATATGTACGATCATAGGGAGAAGCTGTCGTATGATGTAACCAGCATACTAGACGATGGGTGGGTTGAAGTGCAACAAATAGTATACTATAACTAGAGTAACCAGACCCAAACTACAGAGCATTTGCTAGTTCATAATTAAACTATATATACCACTGTTAGCGAAGTGGGGAGGGGCGATGAGAGCGAGAGTGAGAAATCAGAGAGAGAGAGTGAGAGCGACAGAGACATTGTCAGCAGCTGAAGCATTTGATTTGGGATGGAGCGCTGAGCGCTGAGCCGCTGAGAGAGGAAGGATTGACTCGGTCAATTCTAAAGGGATGGGGAAGAATAAAGATAACAAAGTCAATTCAAGCATTAAGGGACTTTGAATAACGGGGTCCACAATGTCGGATTAATGGAATCCGTTAAGATATTAAGGCTGGTATGTGGACCCTCAGAGACAGAAGATGAAGCCCGACATCAAATGCGTGGCCCCACTGAGGCATTAGATCTAATGCAACAATCATTTTACAAAGGCCGAATGAGCTATCTGTATCTATCTGTATCTATCTATTCATTTGATAATCCGAATAGCATAAAAAAGAGAGAGTTTAAAAATACAGTCGCCGGATGGCAACAGAAAATTTTTAATCCATGTTATTTTAGGAAACAACTTTTTGGTAAATTATTTTTCTTATATTGTTGTGTTTGCCTAATTAAAATCTCATTTATCCAACTTCATATGTTTTCCCTTTTTATATTGTTGTGTTTGCCTAATTAAAATCTCATTTATCCAACTTCATATGTTTTCCCTTTTTATATTGTTGTGTTTGTCTAATTAAAATCTCATTTATTCAACTTCATCATCTTTGTCTTCTTTTAATTATACATAAGAAACAATTTATTTCCTATTTTCAAATCACAATATCAAATTTGTTGTTTTCTCTGGAAGGTCTAAGATATATCATATCCCAGCTAAAGGTTAATTTTGAACCCACTCTTTTTCTATTATATTATTTAATTTGCATATATATTATTGAGAGAAATTTACTAAATGCACATAAAATTACAAAAAAAAAAAATCACAATGGCTCCTTCGTGTTTGGAAATAATTACAAAAAAATATCACAATATATAATTGTATACTGGTGTCTCCTATGTTTTTGGAAATAATTACATAACAACAATGGTCAATATTATTACAACCCAAATTAACGGATATCAACACAACGTTTAACATAATAAATGGTTGTTTTAGTATATGGTAATTAAGGCCTCTGTAAATTTCTGCTACTAATTAATTAATGTTAACAAGAAATTCTTCATTTCAATTTTCAAGACCATATTTGCTATTTTAGAAAAATTTAATTGTCTTCATTTATTTCGTGTTTCATGTTTTATAGAAAAAGCAACTATATATAGAAAATCTAATATAATTAAGAATGGTAAAATAAAATAACTAGCTGTAATTAATCTATAGAACCGTGCGTTTAGTGCAGTGGCATGAGTCCTTGTCTCTCTACGAAGAGACGCAGATACAATTCTCGATAATAGCATTTAAAAAGATGCTATAATATATGTACTGGAGTTCTTTTCGCTTTCATTTTAATTATTGAGACTTTGAGTCATTAAAATTTTTCTTATGATGATAATCATCTTGTAATTTTTTAGATGCTCTCTATATTTATATATAAACATAATATATGTAGACAGTTGTACTACGTACTGTGAGGCTAGCTATATATAACATGAGGAGGGATCAAGTTACAACAAATTTGAGTTACAACAAAGTTACAATAACTATTTTTTTCATTTTCAAAGTGCAAATCGTCGATCCAAACCATTCAACATGATCTCCACAATAAAATGTGCTTGCAGATCAATTTTAGATTTTCTTGAATTTTTTTACTACTTATTATGTATTTTACAAAAAATAGTCATATTCAGACCATTGAATTTTGTACCCATCTTAATAAGTAGTAAAAAAAATTCAAAAAAATGTAAAATTTGATCTGCAAGCACATTTTATTTAGATATCATGTTGAACGGTTTGGATCGACGATTTGGACTTTGAAAATAAAAAAAGTGATTGTTGTAACTTTGTTGTAGCTCAAATTTGTTGTAACTTGATCCCTCCTCATATAACATACATACATACATACATACATACATACATACATACATACATACATACATACATATATACATACATACATACATATACATATATACATATATATATATATATATATGAGTAAGGCTACGGTGCTTTGCAAAGTAAACCACCCCGTTTACTTCGGGCTACTTTTTAGATTTTGAAAATTCAAACAACCGATCCGAACCGTTCAACATGTTCTAAACATTGAAATGTGCTTGGAGACCAAATTTTACATTTTTTGGAATTTTTTTACTATTTATTAAGCCACTTTGAAAATCGCTGATCCGACGGCAAACAGTAAAAAACAGTAAAAATTTTTGGACCACCGGATCAGAAACTTTCAAAGTGGCTTAATAAATAGTAAAAAAATTCCAAAAAATGTAAAATTTGGTCTCCAAGCACATTTCAATGTTTAGAACATGTTGAACGGTTCGGATCGGTTGTTTGAATTTTCAAAATTCAAAAAGTAGCCCGAAGTAAACGGGGTGGTTTACTTTGCAAAGCACCGTAGCCTTACTCTCTCTCTATATATATATATATATAGAGAGAGAGAGAGAGAGAGAGAGAATGGTTAATATACAAACGTTTGTTCCTGGACTCAGGAACAAACGATTCGGTTATCTGATTTTCAAAGTTCAAACAGTCGATCCAAATCATTAGATATTTAATCTATATTAAAATGTGCTTGGAGACCAAATTTTATATTTTTTAGAATTTTTTTACTATTTATTAAGATGGTTTGAAAATCACTAATTTTATTAAAATTCTGCACCATTGAAAAACAGCGACCTTCAAACCAATTTAATAAATATAAATAAAATTCTAAAAATTGTAAAATTTGGTCTCCAAGCACATTTTAATATAGATTAAATATCTAACAGTTTGGATCGACTGTTCGAACTTTGAAAATTGAAGAACTGAATCGTTTGTTTCTGAGTCCAGGAACAAACGTTTGTATATTAGCCATTCTCTCTCTCTATATATATAGTCCGGTTGGTGTTACAGCTTCAGTTATCGACATTTAAAGGTTCGAATAACTAATTAGCTGGGCAGTAAATCAGATTTTGTATTGTAGAATTTTATTTACTATTTTTACGATAGGGAGAAGAACATATATCCTTATTTAACGGTATAGAATTTTCGATATCAATATTTTTTTCTATCTGAAAAAATTATTAAAAGAAACTCTTTTAAAGAAAGAAAATTAAAATTGGGATCGTCCAACATTTAGATATGTAGATTGTATTGAGTGGTTCAGATCAATCATTTGAATCTCGAAAATAGAGATTTAGACTTCAGAGCAAGGATGACAATATATTGTTCACTATAGAGTATATATTTTATGAAAATCTTAAAAAAAAGTACTATAATTTTATTTATAAAGATAAATAGATTCTATAAATATATTTATAATTTATGTGTAATTATATATATATGTTAAATTATTAAATATATTATGGAAACCTTATATGCCGACATTTTTATTAATATCCAAAGTTTAATACAAATTATTAATTATACCCAGAATCGGACCAATTATCGAAATATACCCAAGCCGGCCATTTTCTGGCCGGCTATGTTCCCTCCCTAAGCCGGCCAGAAAATGGCCGGCTATGTACCTTTTTTTTTTCGGTTTTTAGAGAGAGACATTATGAAGATCAAAGTATTGAAATTAAACACTGAAAATTTGAAATTTTTTGTTTAAATTTTTTGTTATATTACTTCTTTTGATATATAATTAGTATATTTATACTAAAATATGCTATATTAATTGAAATTATATTGAATAACACTATATTATTGTTTGACCCTAAAAAGTTGGGATTTTATTTAATCACAAAACTAAAGAATGTTCATGGTTCATATTGAATTAAAATAATCGACTTCAATGGTAGTGAATTAACTTCACTTAAAAATAGTTGGCTTCGGTTGACTAAATTTAATTAAGTTAAATTGACTTCAATTGGAGTGAATCAATTTGTTGCCGAAAATGAATTGCATAGATTACAATTGGGCTTGGGCCTCGGATGCCATTTGGATTAAAATCAAAGCAAGCCGAAGGGTTAAGCTTGAGCTGCTTCAATTGGTCCAAAAACATGAGCTGCTTCAATTGATCAAAGAAAAATCCGTCGCCGGATGTATTGTGACCCCTTCGTTTTCCCTAAACCCGGAGCATGCGAATCCAGTTCAGAACCTCAAGTTGTCAGCACATAGGTGCACCATGAACCGCGTCTACCGAAGATTAGTGATATAAGAATTGGAATTAAAACCTCAGCGCTGCGGCACTTTGACCCCTTCACGCTGCACAAGCTCGGTTCATTACCATGACACATTGTACACCGAGTGGTCAGTCCCTTGGGCCACGGTAAGCCGAGATCAAGCAAGGAGGAGTGGTTGTCGCTGGATTTAAATTCGGATGCTATTGACCCCTTTGATCAGAATACGCGCGGTGGACCATATACCGTATTTAGAGGGGTAGACGGCTCAGAGACACCGGGTCCAGCTGAAAGAAACAAAAGAATTAAAAAAGAAGAGTATTGTAGCGGCAGAGGGACTGATTTTGGGTCCCACATTGTCAGACCCCTCTCTTCTTCTTCCTCCAGCCCGCACCCAAGCAAAAAAATCAAGGAAACTCGGGCTCTAGTTCAAATTGGGCTTTGAAACTCGGGGGAGTTAAATTACAGGGCCCTGAGATGCTATTAAAGGTTTTAATTCAATCAGAGGTGCATTGAAGTAAGCCTACACATGAAGGGGATGTAGTGCAGTTCGGGTACAGGCCAAAGGTGGCAAATTAGCTCAGTAAAGGGTGTAATATGCTCTAGAACACTTTAATAATCCTATCACCGATGCTACATGGCTTGTCCTTGATGCTGGAATAGATAATATCAAGAGAGGAGTATGTTAAGCCCGGTATACCGCCGGTATAGCATATCCTCAACTCTACAGCTGTTTAATTGGCTCCCTGGTCCCCAAACACGTGTTATGCTGCCCTTGGATGATGACAAAACAGAGGAATCTGCTCCAGAGTGCAGGGGGCACGAAATTTAAGTGTTTACCATGCATAGCCGGTTAATCAAAGGCTAATATGTGGTACACCTAACTAAAAATCAATCTAAAGGCTGAAAATCATCCCACCAAGAATTATTAACATGCCAAACCCCTACTGGACAGTTTTTGCCACATATGCATGCATAGGTGAGATGAATTGATCTAGACCCTTGATCAAACACCTGGTGGGCATATCAAAAGACACATCAGCAGCTTCAAAATCGAAAACCCTAAGATTGCCCATTATAAGGCACCCCAATTAGACAGCAAAGACAGACTTGATCTTCTCCAGAAAGCTTTGGGCAAGAAACAAGAGAGAAAACCCCATTTTTACACCAAGGCTAGGTTAGAAATTTGAAGTTTTTCATGCAAGTTTAAGAGGTAATTAATACCTATGCAATGTAGGCTCTTAATGAGCAAGGTTCTGTAAATATTCTGTTTTTTATTCGAAATAAAGAAGGTTTTTTTTTGATGATTTTTCTTGTTTGTTCTTCATTATTCTAGTTTTATCCCTCACCTATTCCTCTTTTATTTTATTTCTAAACCTTCAAAAATCATGAATGTGAGAGTTGCATAGTTTCTAGTTCATCATAGGATGAACAAAATGAAATATGTAACTTGAGGATCAAACAAAAATATATTTTCCCTTTTTAGTTCCTTTCTTTGCATCTTTCATGAAATAATCATAAAAAAATATAAAAATGTGATTCTTCTTACCTTTTTCTTTACTTTGCATAAAAATATATATAAATATACATATAAGTATTAATATGTATATATGTTAATATTTTATCATCTCTTTTATTTGGAGTTTATGAAATAAAAATAATAAAGTTTGATCTTTGATATTTTCTTTCCTTCTCTAAACTCTTTTAATTTCTTCTAAAAATAATTAAGTAGTAGAAGTATGAGGGTTGAGCCATGAGGTCTCCCTTCATATGAAAACTATATTAATTATTTTATGAGGATGTTAAAAGAACAATAAAGTGACAACAAAAAAAAATTAAACACAAGAGGTAGTAGGGTTGAGCCATGAGGTCTCCCCTATTATTCTCTCAACCTAAATGATCAAAGGGCCTATTTGTGCAAAGGGATTAATTTAGTCAATAATTAGTGCATTTACATGCATGAATATTGGCAAGAATTAAAAACTATGTGCAAATGGGGAGAAATTGAAGTCTAATGTATTAAATGATATTAGCTTTGGCTATGATATGTCATTTGTGCTTTAAACTTGTGATATTTCAATGACCCTCCCTTTTTAGATCCATTTGTGTATAGAAGAATATTTGATTTCCTAAGCCAATATGCTAAAGGAAATTAAATATTCCAAATATATGCAAATGATGGAAGATGGAAGGTTTGAAGTGTAAACAAATGACAAGTTGGATGTTTGCATCTCTAAACCTAAGGAAATCTTAATGACATGTTCTTCAAAAAAACATCAAAAACACGATTTTAAACAAAATCAGGGGCTTCTTTGCATAAAACCACATTTTGGCAGATTTTTGGCACCATTTTCGGAATTTTTGGATTTTTTCCTTTCCCTTTTGTTCATTGGTACCAAAGATATAGCAACAAAGGCTATGAAAAGTCCCTAAAAAAATGATGTTTAATTCATGGAATTAGTTGTAAATATTCTAAATCAGTCCCTAGTACCCTCTGGAACAATGAACCAACATTACACTACAAAGCATGCACCAATGACATAATAAAAGCCCTCTAAATTGCCAAAATGACCTTCTCTGGTAAACAGTACCTTCTGGACCGGTACAGGGACCAAAATAAAAAATGGACTTCACCACTGGATAGAGGACTTCAAAACACACAAAATGGACACCAAGTTTGCATTTTTCTGACTATTTTTCGATTTTATACGAATTTTCAAAGTTCAGATTCAAAAAGTAGAAAAACAGCATTTAAATAAAAAGGGGCTGCTGTTGGAAAATGGGCAGTACCGAACGACAAAAAAGATCAAAACATAAAATAAACATCATAATTAGGTAGAACATTTAAAAACACGCAAAATAGACATAAAGATCATATTTTTCTGACTTTGTTTCAAATAGATATGAATTTTTAAAGGTCTAAATAGAGGTGCTACTTTTATCCGATTACCCGGATCCGATCCGGAACCGAACCGGATCCGACCCGGAACCGACCCAGATCCAGTTAATTTGGGTAGGGTATGGTTTAAAAAATATAACCGGTTAAATTATGGGTACGGTTACAAAATTAATAATTTAATATCCGATCCGGATCCAAACCGGAACCGATATTGTAATGGATAAGATATGGGTTTGAATTAGTTATCCGACCCATAACCAAATCCGACCCGATACCCATATAAATACCCGATAAAACATATATTAATAACTATGAAAATACAATTTACATATAATAAAAAAAACAAATGTCACGCCAGTAATCACATTTTGCATATTAATTTTTTAATAAAATTTATTGCTCTGAATATATCTTTCAATATCTGCCTTATATATCCTCAGCATAATTATGAAAATTTATTGCTCTGAATATATCTTTCAATATCTACCTTATATATCATCTGCATAATCATGAAAATTTATTGCTCTGAATATATCTTCCAATATTTGCCTTATATATCCTCTGTATAATCATGAAAATTTATTGCTCTCATTGATATGTCATTTGCAATAAATCTCATTGAAATTAAATATCTGTCATAAATTTAATTCTCTATTAAAAAATTAGTATTAATATTCCATTCATGGATTTTTTGAATCATAGAAAAGGAAATCACCATCTCCAATATTTTACTTTCTCAAATTCTTGGGAGTTGTGACATATACCCGTTTTGGATCCGGAACCGCCCATATCCGGACTGGACCTGATAATCTACAAACAAGTTATGGGTATCTATCTATCCGGAACCGAAAGACTGGACCCAAAATATCTACGGGTAGATAGGTATCCGGATCCGGACCCGACCCGATTTGAAACAAATAAGTATATTGATCGAAATTTGAACCCGAACACTTTTAGGGTACGGATCCAAATATAATAGTATCCGGACCCGACCCGACCCGATAGCACCTCTAGGTCTAAATGTTGAACACAAGTAGAAATAAAATAAAACAGCTGCACGGGTCTTAAAGCAATCTGAGACCCTCAATTCTGGCGCCATGATGGGATTTGAATGACAGCACGGGTTTTAAAGTCCAGAATACACATCAAATGGCCAGCACGAATCCTGAAGCTCTGCCCACATCGCAAAGCCCAATACACGAATCTAAGAGACCCAAAAACCCGAATCTTAAAGCCCAGACAATAAATAAAATCATAAATCAACCCCTTTTTACGGAAGACCCCCTCTGATTTTCCAATATTTGCAGCGAAGCCCCTGTGAATTTACAAAAAGGCCCCTGACAGCACAAAACTCTCACAAATAAGCCCTTAGAGGCCCAAATTTCACATGAGACCTTGTCTAAAGCCCAAATCACAAACCCATACCCTTCCAGCTTTGTAAATAAGCCCCTAGAAAAACATAAATATTTACGAATAAGTCCTTTTTGGCCATAACTTCTTCATTTTAAGTCCGAATCGACTCAAACCACCTCCAAACGAACCCAAATTGAATCCTCTATCTTTCTAAGCCAAAATTGAACATGTCCAGACGTTAACCAGACCCTGAAATGACGAAGATACCCTTTTTCTTCATATTTCAATCACTTTCTCTTGAATAAAAAGATATAAATAAAGTGTAAATATATTTTCTCAAATGCAAATATGTTTTGTAAATAAATAAAAATATGTAATAAAGGTATTTTAACGATAATCATTACACCTCATGCATGCACATTAATTAAGTACCTAAAGCAATGGTAAATCAAAGAAAAACACGAAAACCAAGTACATGAGTTTCCCCTTTTAGCCCTTTTTATTCAATTCACAACAAATAGGCATAAATCCTGGAATGAACGAGGTATTCAGTATGGCTTGGGAGGGTCATATGATGTAATTAACAGCGGGGGCTTGCGCCCGTTGGGAGTTAAACGTCCCCACAATCATTAAACTCTCTCGATAGACCGATCACGAATCGTAGGTCCGCCGAGGGTGAACCAGAAGGAATAGCGGAAAGAAAGAAATGAATGTTTCAAGTTCGATGTTCTTTAATCAACAGAGAACATTGAACCGTGAGGCATTTAAATACTTATACACACACACCTTCCATACCAACAGCTGTGCAACTTTCTGCGCTCTACAATTATGTTAAATTACGCTAATTTACATTACATTACTTTACAATACGCTATATTAATTGAAATACGCTATATTGTGCTACTATGTTTTATGTTGTGCTACTATTTTAATGTTGTTATATTTTCTGTTTAGCATTATCATGATAATTTATTTTGATCTGTAAGATACAAGTAGGCCCGGACCCTGAATGCTGTGATCAAAATATTAAGGGGTTCATATATATGAAATGATATGTACTAGCTAGATAGTACATGAAGTGATTGATAGAATGGAAAAAACATGCCGTGTTGTGTCGTGTTGTGATCAAGTTAATTTTTTACATGTTATGTCGTGCTATGATCAAAATATCAAGGGATGGTTACGGCACGCGAATGGTTACACCACGTGAGTCATGTTGTGTCTAAATGTTCTGTGACCAATGATCATAATTTAGGTCAGTTTATACATATTTCACAATTTGGTCAAGATCTAACAGTCCTAATTACACGTGACTCGCGTGACCACATGCCGTGTTGTGGGTGATTAGATTTTTCACGTGATGTGCCGTGCCAAATTTTCAAAAGATGATCACGATATAGAACACGCGAGTCATGACACGTAACCGACATGCGTGCCGTGCTATTCCGTACTGTTCTATGATGTCATTTTTCCCACTCTAGTGATGACTTCATATAAATTGAGCATGTATATCATATAGTGAATTATTAATGCACGCTGATTGCCGAAATTTTTATTTTTAGCACTTTTCCAAAAAAATAAACCAAAAACGCGCGATCGTGTGGCATAGATTATGTCAAAAAATTCATATGTTTTTTTAACATATCAAAACTGCCATCCATGTGCATATCCATATTTAAATTTGTTCAGATTTATATCATTTATTGAAAATTTTATACAAATTTACAGATTTAAGTAAGAATTTAAAGAAAATCTATTAAAAAAAATGTGTACTTTAAGTAGATTTAAATTTGTTCACATTTAGTATCAATTGTATATGAATAAACCATGTACAAAAAAAGAAAGAAAAAGAAAATAATAAAAAATCAACGAGGGATAGATCCAGAGTTCCAGTTCCATCAGATCAACAGCCTAGATTTCCTTCATTTCTCCAGTTATATCAGATCAACGCCATTCGTCCAACCACGTGAGTCTGGAGATTTTTCTCTGCTGATTTACTTCATAGAATATACCGCACTCTCAGAATTCGTTACAGAAAATGTTACGAAGTTATGTGTCGCTCTGAATTCAAAAGGAAAAACTAAATCAGATCAGAGCAGCAGCATGAGAAAAGCAATAACAAATCTTAATGCAATCGGATGGTTATAGAAAATAACTTCTCCAGCAAAAATATATATATTATATATAAACCCCTTCTTTTAATATTCAAAATTTAATACAAAATAACAGAATTGTCCAGCCTTGCTGAAGATCTTTAAAAATGCCCAGGCCGCCGAAAATTTGGCCGACCCGAGTTTTTTTGTTCTGTGAATAGTTGATAATTTAACATTTTGATTGTGTGATCTCCTTGACATACTGCAATGCAGTTTTGAACGGGTAATTAATTTAATAGAGTATGTCAATGCAGTTTTGAACGGGTAATTAATTTAATAGGAAAAACAAGCCTAAATGAAAGTTAATTTAACGTATTATGCATTAGTTGATAATTCAACATTTTGTTGTTGCTAATTTAACGTATTCTGCATTTTCAAGGGATGGAGTTATGTTTAGATTTTGAGTCCAATGTGAGTTGTGTTTAATTATGTTTTGATTTAAAAATACTAGTGTGAGTAGCAAATATAAAAAAAAAACATAAGATAATTCAAATATCAAATATCAAATATAGTATACCAAATATATATACCACAAAACAATCTAATTAAAACTACCATAAAAAACTATGCTAAGTGGCGACGACCACCAGAGGGGGACCATTGCGGTGTTGGCACTCCCCTGTTAGCTTTGTCGGGTAGTCCCTGCTAGCTTCACTGATCAGGTGTAACAGCCTCGGCCTCGGCCTCTCTGCTCATCCATACTGCGGTATCCCAAACATTCTCATCTTCACCCCTAGTGACTGGCGGCGTGTAGAAAAGATGGACTCTGCCAACTCAGTCACATAGTCAGCCTGAGTCTGTGACCTGCTACCACTGGCCTCTGCATCGTGTAACATAAAGGGACACTGGAATTCAACGGAAATCAAATGAACACACTTTTTATTTTTGTTCTGAGGTAAAACATGAATATTCTTACATTAAATTTAGAAAATTGCGAAGTTCGATTTTTATTTTATTTTTATTTTTGTTTTAAACTCTTTTATAAATTCTAGAATCATTGGATTCACAACAATGGACAAGTATTATCCTTATGCTTGCTGCTTTTGAATTATACTCGTATATTATACGACACGCAAACTTTAAATTTTGTTAATTCAATGAAATAAGTCTAGCCCCTCTTAATAATTTCATTGAATTTGTCAAATTATTTTGAAACTCTAAATTTCTAATTAGGTTTCAAAATTAACGGAGCGTTCTGAGGATTAAGCCAATTAATGAGCATTCTGAGGATTAAGCCAATTGATTTCATCGAATTTGTCAAATTACTTTGAAACTATCTATTTTAAAGCAACAGCTGAAAAAAAAATCGCACCACAAAAAATATTGATTTATATTTTAATCAAACAGTCAGTATTAAATAGCAGAAAAAAAAAAATTTCACACCGATCAAGGCTGCATAATTCTAGTTTTGAGCAGATTATTCTCTGAGGCCAAAAGATTCTACGTTCCATTTATATCAAAAAGTTTAGAGTTGTCTGTCTTTGTGGGACCGGGACCGATATCCCTTCGAGAGATAGAGAGACTCACCTTGGTAGCCGCTGCCAAGTTTTTCAAAAAAAAAAGAAAGAGATAGAGAGATCCTTAAATAGGGGTTCTAAAGAAAAAGGGGCCACAAGGAGCCCATCTAGCGGCGGGTAGATTGGGGCAATTCCAAACCCGGGGGGTTTTATGAGGTAAGAGTTAAATATGGCCGATGCACTGCTCTAGCATCAGGATGTGGGCTAAACACAAATGTGGTAATTCAAGAAATTGAAGAAGACAACATGGAGCGACAGACCCAATGCTCTGCCGAACAAAATGATGCCCAAAATGAGGAAGGTGCTGCCAACCATGTTGAGGAAGACACACAGGATTTTGATGCACGTTTTGACACTGAGGATGAGTTCTTTGAGAACTCGGATCAGAACTGAGTCCAGTCGGTCAACCCCGACAGCTCGAAATGTGTTTTGGTAGTTCAAATAGTTTTAAATGAATTTTAAGAAAATTAAGATTTTGTCGTGGAATGTAAGGGGCATGTTTCAAATTACCGAAATGGGTGATCAAGAGATCGGATAAAATTAGACGGGACTTTCTCTGGATGAGAGCAGAATGTACAAAAAAAGGGATCTCCCTTATGGCATGGGAAGTGGTTTGTCTGCCAAAGGAATGAGGGGGGTTTGGGCATCCCCCAATTAGAATTGCAAAATATTGCGCTACTTCTAAGGTGGTGGTGGAAGGCATATGAAGAACCGGACACGTTATGGACCAGGATAATCACAAAGCTAAGGTGGCAACGAAGATATACGGATGGACCAAACTTTTGGTCAGTGACTAGCTCATTTTTTGGCGCCATTTAACGGCCATCAAACCATATTTCCACTGATCCACTCTGTATGTGATTGGAGACGGCACCTCAATTTCTTTTTGGTTCGATAATTGGAGCGGCACACCACTGGCAGGGGGATTTCAAGATAACAAGGCCACCATAACCTTCTATATCACTAGCAGATGCAACCCCCATCACTGACATACTGATACCCGAGTCTCTCCAGCCACCTATCCAGCTCAATCAGGGTGAGGATAGCCTGATCTGGCGCTGGGAACAGAGGCACGTATTCAGCAAAGTCCATTTACGATATGTTGAATAGTGGGGGGGAAAACAAGATGGGAGTTTCAAGAGCTCTGGACATGTAGTGCAACTCCAACTGTTAAGATTTTCTGCTTCTTACTGTTGAATGAAAAAGTTTTAACACATGATGTGATGTTTACAAGAAGCATGCCCTGTGAACGTCACTGTGTCATATGTCAGAACTGTCCAACATAATCAATTCTACATCTCTTCTTCTTATGCCCTTTTGCAACACATGTTTGGCACATCTTGTCTCTAAGATTAGGGTATCAAATCATTAAACCCAAAACCACAGTTCACTAAATCTGGGAATCCTCAAGAGACAGAGTGGTGCAGGCCAAGTCTACAACTCTCAATGAATGGCCAACACGATTCTATTGTGCATGCTGGCATCTCTGGAAGATGAGAAATGAAATCATTTTTGGAGGGAGAAGAATGCCAGCACAGGAATTGATGGAAAGAATTGAGAAGGATACAAAACTATGGCTGAGATGGGTCTAGTTTGTCTTCGAATAGCTTTATTATAGTTATCTTTTCTCCTTTTTGCTTTTGCTTTATTTTCATCTCCTTAGTTTTTAATTGGGCATGTACTGTTGTATATGAGGTGCTATATTAGAGCACAAAGTAGATGTTTTTTCTGAAGATGTACTGATATTCTTGTAAGACAATTACTTATTTTTTCATTAATACAAACCTTTGGCAGCTACTGCCAAGCTTTAAAAAAAAAAGAGATAGAGAGAGATAGAATGGGGTTCACAGAGGCCAGAGGGGACATCTGTACAAGTCAGTCTGCAGAGAGAGAGAGGAAGCCGTTTGATCTCCGCTTATAACAAACAAATATTTATAAGTAATGAATAAAGACCGATTCACTTGCGACCTCTAGTTTTCTACTACTGGATACCATTTGCCTATCACGCATTACAACATTACAAAACAGATCTTTTTGTTTGTGAATCATTCTTCAAATCTTCTTATTCTCTCCGTCTGTCTCTATCTCTCTTTCTTCACATCCTCGCAAAGAACATAGCACCAAGAAACAATACTTTTCTACGATTTTGCCTCCAAACTTCAATCAGACCATTTCTTCATTGATACGCAACCATGATCCAAATAGAGTATTTTCGTTCTTTAATCATCTCAACAAAACTGAATGAACCAAATGCGATGAACACACTTATGGAATGATGATTAATCAAAGTGTGAAGACAAATAACCTCAACCTAGCGTTTTGTTTTCTCGGAAGGGTTTTTAAAGAAGGTCTCAGATTTGACACAAAAATTTTCAATTCGATACTAGAAGGTATGTGTTCTCTTGATAGGATTGATGAGGTTATGGGCATTATGATGGACAAAATGTCTAAGGAGGGTTGTAGTCCCGATGTGGTATCCTATAACATTATCATGAAATGGCTTTGCTCAAAGAGCAACACGCGTTTAGCCCTTTAATTGTTTTTCTTAATGGTGAAACACGGTGGGGATTGCAAACCCAGTGTGTATACATATAACACCTTGATAACTGCATTATGCAATTGGAATGAAATTGGCAAGTCATGTAGCTTGTTTGACCATATGAAGTCCTCAGGTGTTTTGTCCAACATCGTAACATACGACACTTTAATTAAATGGTACTGCAAAAATGACGAACTGAAAGAAGCAATCAAGTTGTTAGATTACATGATTTGGTTAGTTTTTCTACCATTATAAATGAGCTGTTTAATAGAGGTGATACGGAAGGGGCACAGACATTACTTTGTAAAATGATTTCCATAGACCTGGAGCCTGACATCGTGACATACAATAGTCTTATAAATGAGTTCTGCAGAAGGAATGAACATGGGAAATCAAATGAGGTGATTTATAACCTCATTTTTAAGGGGTTCAAACGTAATTTAGTTACCTACTCTTCAGTGGTAGACTGTATGTGCAAGCTAGGTGATCTCAAGAGGGTGGAGAATATAATGCATATCATGAATTTGAAAGGGCTGGAACCCAATGTCGTAATGTATTCCACAATTGTTGGTGGGTTGTGTAAGTTGGGTAAAATCAGGGCAACAGAGGAGTTTGTTGATATGTTGATCTTCAAAGGAGTCGAGCCTAATATCGTGACATACAACACGCTTATAAAAGGGTTGTGCAAACACAGTGATATTGCAAAGGCCGAGACTGTAGTCCAAAGAATGATTGCCAAACGGTTTGAGCCAGATCTTGTTACATATTCTCATCTTGTAGATGGCATGTGCAAGAAATGTTACATTGAGGAGCCCAAGAGGTGATCAATACCAAGAATTCCAAAGGGCCAAAGCCTAATGTCGTGATTTACAATAGTGTCTTAGGTGGAATATTCAAGAAGGGTGAAATTATAAAAGCACAGCATTTGATACAGAGTATGAAATGTGAAGGGCCTGAGCCTGACGAGGTGACATATAACATTTGCATAGATGGGTTGTGCAAGAATGATAGCGTTAAGAAGGCAAATGAGTTGATTCATATTATGATGTGCGGAGGACCAAAGCCTGGTGTCAGGGATTATTACAGTCTTATTGATAGGCTGTGCTCAAAGGACAACACGCGTTTAGCCCTTCAATTATTTTTCTTAATGGTGAAACACGGTGGGGATTGGAAACCCAGTGTGTATACATATAACATCTTGATAAACACGTTATGCAATTGGAATGAAATTGGCAATTCATGTAGCTTGTTTGACCATATGAAGTCCTCAGGTGTTTTGTCCAACATCGTAACATACGACACTTTAATTAAATGGTACTGCAAAAATGACGAACTGAAAGAAGCAATCAAGTTGTTAGAAAACATGATTTGGTTAGTATTTCTACCATTATAAATGAGCTGTTTAATAGAGGCGATACGGAAGGGGCACAGACATTACTTGGTAAAATGATTTCCATAGTCCTGGAGCCTGACATCGTGACATACAATAGTCTTATAAATGAGTTTTACAGAAAGAATGAACATGGGAAAGCAAATGAGGTGATGTATAACCTCATTTCTAAGGGGTTCAAAAGTAATTTAGTTACCTACTCTTCAGTGGTAGACTGTATGTGCAAGCTAGGTGACCTCAAGAGGGTGGAGAATATAATGCATATCATGAATTTGAAAGGGTTGGAACCCAATGTCGTAATGTATTCCACAATAGTTGGTGGGTTGTGTAAGTTGGGTAAAATCAGGGCAACAGAGGAGTTTGTTGATATGTTGATCTTCAAAGGAGTCGAGCCAAATGTCGTGACATACAACACGCTTATAAAGGGTTGTGCAAACACAGTGATATTGCAAAGGCCGAGACTGTAGTCCAAAGAATGATTGCCAAAGAGTTTGAGCCAGATCTTGTTACATATTCTCATCTTGTAGATGGCATGTGCAAGAAATGTTACATTGAGGAGCCCAAGAGGTGATCAATACCATGAATTCCAAAGGGCCAAAGCCTAATGTCGTGATTTACAATAGTGTCTTAGGTGGAATATTCAAGAAGGGTGAAATTATAAAAGCACAGCATTTGATACAGAGTATGAAATGTGAAGGGCCTGAGCCTGACGAGGTGACATATAAAATTTGCATAGATGGGTTGTGCAAGAATGATAGCGTTGAGAAGGCAAAGGAGTTGATTCATATTATGATGTGCGGAGGACCAAAGCCTGGTGTCAGAGATTATAACAGTCTTATTGATAGGCTGTGCTCAAATGACAACACGCGTTTACCCCTTCAATTATTTTTCTTAATGGTGAAACACGGTGGGGATTGGAAACCCAGTGTGTATACATATAACACCTTGATAAACACGTTATGCAATTGGAATGAAATTGGCAAGTCATGTAGCTTGTTTGACCATATGAAGTCCTCAGGTGTTTTGTCCAACATCGTAACATACGACACTTTAATTAAATGGTACTGCAAAAATGACGAACTGAAAGAAGCAATCAAGTTGTTAGATTACATGATTTGGTTAGTTTTTCTACCATTATAAATGAGCTGTTTAATAGAGGTGATATGGACGGGACACAGACATTACTTTGTAAAATGATTTCCATAGACCTGGAGCCTGACATCGTGACATACAATAGTCTTATAAATGAGTTCTGCAGAAAGGATGAACATGGGAAATCAAATGAGGTGATTTATAACCTCATTTTTAAGGGGTTCAAACGTAATTTAGTTACCTACTCTTCAGTGGTAGACTGTATGTGCAAGCTAGGTGATCTCAAGATGGTGGAGAATATAATGCATATCATGAATTTGAAAGGGCTGGAACCCAATGTCGTAATGTATTCCACAATTGTTGGTGGGTTGTGTAAGTTGGGTAAAATCAGGGCAACAGAGGAGTTTGTAGATATGTTGATCTTTAAAGGAGTCGAGCCTAATGTCGTGACATACAACACGCTTATAAAAGGATTGTGCAAAGACAGTGATATTGCAAAGGCGAGACTGTAGTCCAAAGAATGATTGCCAAACGGTTTGAGCCAGATCTTGTTACATATTCTCATCTTGTAGATGGCATGTGCAAGAAATGTTAAATTGAGAAGCCCAAGAGGTGATCAATACCATGAATTCCAAAGGGCCAAAGCCTAATGTCGTGATTTACAATAGTGTCTTAGGTGGAATATTCAAATTGGGTGAAATTATAAAAGCACAGCATTTGATACAGAGTATGAAATGTGAAGGGCCTGAGCCTGACGAGGTGACATATAACATTTGCATAGATGGGTTGTGCAAGAATGATAGCGTTAAGAAGGCAAATGAGTTGATTCATATTATGATGTGCGGAGGACCAAAGCCTGGTGTCAGGGATTATTACAGTCTTGTTGATAGGCTGTGCTCAAAGGACAACACGCGTTTAGCCCTTCAATTATTTTTCTTAATGGTGAAACACGGTGGGGATTGGAAACCCAGTGTGTATACATATAACATCTTGATAAACACGTTATGCAATTGGAATGAAATTGGCAAGTCATGTAGCTTGTTTGACCATATGAAGTCCTCTGGTGTTTTGTCCAACATCATAACATACGACACTTTAATTAAATGGTACTGCAAAAATGACGAACTGAAAGAAGCAATCAATTTGTTAGAAAACATGATTTGGTTAGTATTTCTATCATTATAAATGAGCTGTTTAATAGAGGTGATACGGAAGGGGCACAGACATTACTTGGTAAAATGATTTCCATAGTCCTGGAGCCTGACATCGTGACATACAATAGTCTTATAAATGAGTTTTACAGAAAGAATGAACATGGGAAAGCAAATGAGGTGATGTATAACCTCATTTCTAAGGGGTTCAAAAGTAATTTAGTTACCTACTCTTCAGTGGTAGACTGTATGTGCAAGCTAGGTGACCTCAAGAGGGTGGAGAATATAATGCATATCATGAATTTGAAAGGGTTGGAACCCAATGTCGTAATGTATTCCACAATAGTTGGTGGGTTGTGTAAGTTGGGTAAAATCAGGGCAACAGAGGAGTTTGTTGATATGTTGATCTTCAAAGGAGTCGAGCCAAATGTCGTGACATACAACACGCTTATAAAGGGTTGTGCAAACACAGTGATATTGCAAAGGCCGAGACTGTAGTCCAAAGAATGATTGCCAAAGAGTTTGAGCCAGATCTTGTTACATATTCTCATCTTGTAGATGGCATGTGCAAGAAATGTTACATTGAGGAGCCCAAGAGGTGATCAATACCATGAATTCCAAAGGGCCAAAGCCTAATGTCGTGATTTACAATAGTGTCTTAGGTGGAATATTCAAGAAGGGTGAAATTATAAAAGCACAGCATTTGATACAGAGTATGAAATGTGAAGGGCCTGAGCCTGACGAGGTGACATATAAAATTTGCATAGATGGGTTGTGCAAGAATGATAGCGTTGAGAAGGCAAAGGAGTTGATTCATATTATGATGTGCGGAGGACCAAAGCCTGGTGTCAGAGATTATAACAGTCTTATTGATAGGCTGTGCTCAAAGGACAACACGCGTTTACCCCTTCAATTATTTTTCTTAATGGTGAAACACGGTGGGGATTGGAAACCCAGTGTGTATACATATAACACCTTGATAAACACGTTATGCAATTGGAATGAAATTGGCAAGTCATGTAGCTTGTTTGACCATATGAAGTCCTCAGGTGTTTTGTCCAACATCGTAACATACGACACTTTAATTAAATGGTACTGCAAAAATGACGAACTGAAAGAAGCAATCAAGTTGTTAGATTACATGATTTGGTTAGTTTTTCTACCATTATAAATGAGCTGTTTAATAGAGGTGATATGGACGGGACACAGACATTACTTTGTAAAATGATTTCCATAGACCTGGAGCCTGACATCGTGACATACAATAGTCTTATAAATGAGTTCTGCAGAAAGAATGAACATGGGAAATCAAATGAGGTGATTTATAACCTCATTTTTAAGGGGTTCAAACGTAATTTAGTTACCTACTCTTCAGTGGTAGACTGTATGTGCAAGCTAGGTGATCTCAAGAGGGTGGAGAATATAATGCATATCATGAATTTGAAAGGGCTGGAACCCAATGTCGTAATGTATTCCACAATTGTTGGTGGGTTGTGTAAGTTGGGTAAAATCTGGGCAACAGAGAAGTTTGTTGATATGTTGATCTTCAAAGGAGTCGAGCCTAATGTCGTGACATAAAACACGCTTATTAAAGGGTTGTGCAAACACAGTGATATTGCAAATGCCGAGACTGTAGTCCAAATAATGATTGCCAAACGGTTTGAGCCAGATCTTGTTACATATTCTCATCTTGTAGATGGCATGTGCAAGAAATGTTACATTGAGGAGCCCAAGAGGTGATCAATACCATGAATTCCAAAGGGCCAAAGCCTAATGTCGTGATTTACAATAGTGTCTTAGGTGGAATATTCAAGAAGGGTGAAATTATAAAAGCACAGCATTTGATACAGAGTATGAAATGTGAAGGGCCTGAGCCTGACGAGGTGACATATAACATTTGCATAGATGGGTTGTGCAAGAATGATAGCGTTAAGAAGGCAAATGAGTTGATTCATATTATGATGTGCGGAGGACCAAAGCCTGGTGTCAGGGATTATTACAGTCTTATTGATAGGCTGTGCTCAAAGGACAACACGCGTTTAGCCCTTCAATTATTTTTCTTAATGGTGAAACACGGTGGGGATTGGAAACCCAGTGTGTATACATATAACACCTTGATAAACACGTTATGCAATTGGAATGAAATTGGCAAGTCATGTAGCTTGTTTGACCATATGAAATCCTCAGGTGTTTTGTCCAACATCGTAACATACGACACTTTAATTAAATGGTACTGCAAAAATGACGAACTGAAAGAAGCAATCAAGTTGTTAGATTACATGATTTGGTTAGTTTTTCTACCATTATAAATGAGCTGTTTAATAGAGGTGATATGGACGGGACACAGACATTACTTTGTAAAATGATTTCCATAGACCTGGAGCCTGACATCGTGACATACAATAGTCTTATAAATGAGTTCTGCAGAAAGGATGAACATGGGAAATCAAATGAGGTGATTTATAACCTCATTTTTAAGGGGTTCAAACGTAATTTAGTTACCTACTCTTCAGTGGTAGACTGTATATGCAACCTAGGTGATCTCAAGAGGGTGGAGAATATAATGCATATCATGAATTTGAAAGGGCTGGAACCCAATGTCGTAATGTATTCCACAATAGTTGGTGGGTTGTGTAAGTTGGGTAAAATCAAGGCAACAGAGGAGTTTGTTGATATGTTGATCTTCAAAGGAGTCGAACCTAATGTCGTGACATACAACACGCATATAAAAGGGTTGTACAAACACAGTGATATTGCAAAGGCCGAGACTGTAGTCCAAAGAATGATTGCCAAACGGTTTGAGCCAGATCTTGTTACATATTCTCATCTTGTAGAAGGCATGTGCAAGAAATGTTACATTGAGAAGCCCAAGAGGTGATCAATACCATGAATTCCAAAGGGCCAAAGCCTAATGTCGTGATTTACAATAGTGTCTTAGGTGGAATATTCAAGAAGGGTGAAATTATAAAAGCACAGCATTTGATACAGAGTATGAAATGTGAAGGGCCTGAGCCTGACGAGGTGACATATAACATTTGCATAGATGGGTTGTGCAAGAATGATAGCGTTAAGAAGGCAAATGAGTTGATTCATATTATGATGTGCGGAGGACCAAAGCCTGGTGTCAGGGATTATTACAGTCTTATTGATAGGCTGTGCTCAAAGGACAACACGCGTTTAGCCCTTCAATTATTTTTCTTAATGGTGAAACACGGTGGGGATTGGAAACCCAGTGTGTATACATATAACATCTTGATAAACACGTTATGCAATTGGAATGAAATTGGCAAGTCATGTAGCTTGTTTGACCATATGAAGTCCTCAGGTGTTTTGTCCAACATCGTAACATACGACACTTTAATTAAATGGTACTGCAAAAATGACGAACTGAAAGAAGCAATCAAGTTGTTAGAAAACATGATTTGGTTAGTATTTCTACCATTATAAATGAGCTGTTTAATAGAGGTGATACGGAAGGGGCACAGACATTACTTGGTAAAATGATTTCCATAGTCCTGGAGCCTGACATCGTGACATACAATAGTCTTATAAATGAGTTTTACAGAAAGAATGAACATGGGAAAGCAAATGAGGTGATGTATAACCTCATTTCTAAGGGGTTCAAAAGTAATTTAGTTACCTACTCTTCAGTGGTAGACTGTATGTGCAAGCTAGGTGATCTCAAGAGGGTGGAGAATATAATGCATATCATGAATTTGAAAGGATTGGAACCCAATGTCGTAATGTATTCCACAATAGTTGGTGGGTTGTGTAAGTTGGGTAAAATCAGGGCAACAGAGGAGTTTGTTGATATGTTGATCTTCAAAGGAGTCGAGCCAAATGTCGTGACATACAACACGCTTATAAAGGGTTGTGCAAACACAGTGATATTGCAAAGGCCGAGACTGTAGTCCAAAGAATGATTGCCAAAGAGTTTGAGCCAGATCTTGTTACATATTCTCATCTTGTAGATGGCATGTGCAAGAAATGTTACATTGAGGAGCCCAAGAGGTGATCAATACCATGAATTCCAAAGGGCCAAAGCCTAATGTCGTGATTTACAATAGTGTCTTAGGTGGAATATTCAAGAAGGGTGAAATTATAAAAGCACAGCATTTGATACAGAGTATGAAATGTGAAGGGCCTGAGCCTGACGAGGTGACATATAAAATTTGCATAGATGGGTTGTGCAAGAATGATAGCGTTGAGAAGGCAAAGGAGTTGATTCATATTATGATGTGCGGAGGACCAAAGCCTGGTGTCAGAGATTATAACAGTCTTATTGATAGGCTGTGCTCAAAGGACAACACGCGTTTACCCCTTCAATTATTTTTCTTAATGGTGAAACACGGTGGGGATTGGAAACCCAGTGTGTATACATATAACACCTTGATAAACACGTTATGCAATTGGAATGAAATTGGCAAGTCATGTAGCTTGTTTGACCATATGAAGTCCTCAGGTGTTTTGTCCAACATCGTAACATATGACACTTTAATTAAATGGTACTGCAAAAATGACGAACTGAAAGAAGCAATCAAGTTGTTAGATTACATGATTTGGTTAGTTTTTCTACCATTATAAATGAGCTGTTTAATAGAGGTGATACGGAAGGGGCACAGACATTACTTTGTAAAATGATTTCCATAGTCTTGGAGCCTGACATCGTGACATACAATAGTCTTATAAATGAGTTTTACAGAAAGAATGAACATGGGAAAGCAAATGAGGTGATGTATAACCTCATTTCTAAGGGGTTCAAACGTAATTTAGTTACCTACTCTTCAGTGGTAGACTGTATGTGCAAGCTAGGTGGTCTCAAGAGGGTGGAGAATATAATGCATATCATGAATTTGAAAGGGTTGGAACCCAATGTCGTAATGTATTCCACAATAGTTGGTGGGTTGTGTAAGTTGGGTAAAATCAGGGCAACAGAGGAGTTTGTTGATATGTTGATCTTCAAAGGAGTCGAGCCAAATGTCGTGACATACAACACGCTTATAAAGGGTTGTGCAAACACAGTGATATTGCAAAGGCCGAGACTGTAGTCCAAAGAATGATTGCCAAAGAGTTTGAGCCAGATCTTGTTACATATTCTCATCTTGTAGATGGCATGTGCAAGAAATGTTACATTGAGGAGCCCAAGAGGTGATCAATACCATGAATTCCAAAGGGCCAAAGCCTAATGTCGTGATTTACAATAGTGTCTTAGGTGGAATATTCAAGAAGGGTGAAATTATAAAAGCACAGCATTTGATACAGAGTATGAAATGTGAAGGGCCTGAGCCTGACGAGGTGACATATAAAATTTGCATAGATGGGTTGTGCAAGAATGATAGCGTTGAGAAGGCAAAGGAGTTGATTCATATTATGATGTGCGGAGGACCAAAGCCTGGTGTCAGAGATTATAACAGTCTTATTGATAGGCTGTGCTCAAAGGACAACACGCGTTACCCCTTCAATTATTTTTCTTAATGGTGAAACACGGTGGGGATTGGAAACCCAGTGTGTATACATATAACACCTTGATAAACACGTTATGCAATTGGAATGAAATTGGCAAGTCATGTAGCTTGTTTGACCATATGAAGTCCTCAGGTGTTTTGTCCAACATCGTAACATACGACACTTTAATTAAATGGTACTGCAAAAATGACGAACTGAAAGAAGCAATCAAGTTGTTAGATTACATGATTTGGTTAGTTTTTCTACCATTATAAATGAGCTGTTTAATAGAGGTGATATGGACGGGACACAGACATTACTTTGTAAAATAATTTCCATAGACCTGGAGCCTGACATCGTGACATACAATAGTCTTATAAATGAGTTCTGCAGAAAGAATGAACATGGGAAATCAAATGAGGTGATTTATAACCTCATTTTTAAGGGGTTCAAACGTAATTTAGTTACCTACTCTTCAGTGGTAGACTGTATGTGCAAGCTAGGTGATCTCAAGAGGGTGGAGAATATAATGCATATCATGAATTTGAAAGGGCTGGAACCCAATGTCGTAATGTATTCCACAATTGTTGGTGGGTTGTGTAAGTTGGGTAAAATCAGGGCAACAGAGGAGTTTGTTGATATGTTGATCTTCAAAGGAGTCGAGCCTAATGTCGTGACATACAACACGCTTATAAAAGGGTTGTGCAAACACAGTGATATTGCAAAGGCCGAGACTGTAGTCCAAAGAATGATTGCCAAAGAGTTTGAGCCAGATCTTGTTACATATTCTCATCTTGTAGATGGCATGTGCAAGAAATGTTACATTGAGGAGCCCAAGAGGTGATCAATACCATGAATTCCAAAGGGCCAAAGCCTAATGTCGTGATTTACAATAGTGTCTTAGGTGGAATATTCAAGAAGGGTGAAATTATAAAAGCACAGCATTTGATACAGAGTATGAAATGTGAAGGGCCTGAGCCTGACGAGGTGACATATAACATTTGCATAGATGGGTTGTGCAAGAATCATAGCGTTAAGAAGGCAAAGGAGTTGATTCATATTATGATGTGCGGAGGACCAAAGCCTGGTGTCAGGGATTATTAACAGTCTTATTGATAGGCTGTGCTCAAAAGACAACACGCGTTTACCCCTTTAATTATTTTTCTTAATGGTGAAACACGGTGGGGATTGGAAACCCAGTGTGTATACATATAACACCTTGATAAACACGTTATGCAATTGGAATGAAATTGGCAAGTCATGTAGCTTGTTTGACCATATGAAGTCCTCAGGTGTTTTGTCCAACATCGTAACATACGACACTTTAATTAAATGGTACTGCAAAAATGACGAACTGAAAGAAGCAATCAAGTTGTTAGATTACATGATTTGGTTAGTTTTTCTACCATTATAAATGAGCTGTTTAATAGAGGTGATACGGAAGGGGCACAGACATTACTTTGTAAAATGATTTCCATAGTCTTGGAGCCTGACATCGTGACATACAATAGTCTTATAAATGAGTTTTACAGAAAGAATGAACATGGGAAAGCAAATGAGGTGATTTATAACCTCATTTTTAAGGGGTTCAAACGTAATTTAGTTACCTACTCTTCAGTGGTAGACTGTATGTGCAAGCTAGGTGGTCTCAAGAGGGTGGAGAATATAATGCATATCATGAATTTGAAAGGGTTGGAACCCAATGTCGTAATGTATTCCACAATTGTTGGTGGGTTGTGTAAGTTGGGTAAAATCAGGGCAACAGAGAAGTTTGTTGATATGTTGATCTTCAAAGGAGTCGAGCCTAATGTCGTGACATACAACACGCTTATAAAAGGGTTGTGCAAACACAGTGATATTGCAAAGGCCGAGACTGTAGTCCAAAGAATGATTGCCAAAGAGTTTGAGCCAGATCATGTTACATATTCTCATCTTGTAGATGGCATGTGCAAGAAATGTTAAATTGAGAAGCCCAAGAGGTGATCAATACCATGAATTCCAAAGGGCCAAAGCCTAATGTCGTGATTTACAATAGTGTCTTAGGTGGAATATTCAAGAAGGGTGAAATTATAAAAGCACAGCATTTGATACAGAGTATGAAATGTGAAGGGCCTGAGCCTGACGAGGTGACATATAACATTTGCATAGATGGGTTGTGCAAGAATGATAATGTTGAGAAGGCAAATGAGTTGATTCATATTATGATGTGCGAAGGACCAAAGCCTGGTGTCAGGGATTATAACAGTCTTATTGATAGGCTGTGCTCAACGGGCAACACGCGTTTAGCCCTTCAATTATTTTTCTTAACGGTGAAACACGGTGGGGATGGGAAACCAAGTGTGTATACATATAAGACCTTGATAAATACGTAATGCAATTGGAATGAAATTGGCAAGTCATGTAGCTTGTTTGACCATATGAAGTCCTCAGGTGTTTTGTCCAACATCGTAACACACGACACTTTAATTAAGTGGTACTGCAATAATGACGAACTGAAAGAAGCAATTGAGTTGTTAGATTACATGATTTGGTTAGTTTTTCTACCATTATAAATGAGCTGTTTAATAGAGGTGATATGGATGGGGCACAGACATTACTTGGTAAAATGATTTCCAAAGTTCTGGTGCCTGACATCGTGACATACAATAGTCTTATAAATGAGTTTTGCCGAAAGAATAAACATGGGAAAACAAATGAGGTGATGTATAACCTCATTTTTAAGGGGTTCAAACCTAATTTAGTTACCTACTCTTCAGTGGTAGACTGTATGTGCATGGTAGATGATCTCAAGAGGGTGGAGAATATAATGCATATCATGAATTTAAAAGGGCTGGAACCCAATGTCGTAATGTATTCCTCAATTGTTGGTGGGTTGTGTAAGTTGGGTAAAATCAGGGCAACAGAGGAGTTTGTTGATATGTTGATCTTCAAAGGAGTCGAGCCAAATGTCGTGACATACGACACGCTTATAAAGGGTTGTGCAAACACAGTGATATTGCAAAGGCCGAGACTGTAGTCCAAATAATGATTGCCAAAGAGTTTGAGCCAGATCTTTTTAGATATTCTCATCTTTTAGATGGCATGTGCAAGAAATGTTACATTGAGAAGCCCAAGAGGTGATCAATACCATGAATTCCAAAGGGCCAAAGCCTAATGTCGTGATTTACAATAGTGTCTTAGGTGGAATATTCAAGAAGGGTGAAATTATAAAAGCACAGCATTTGATACAGAGTATGAAATGTGAAGGGCCTGAGCCTGACGAGGTGACATATAACATTTGCATAGATGGGTTGTGCAAGAATGATAACGTTGAGAAGGCAAATGAGTTGATTCATATTATGATGTGCGATGGACCAAAACCTGGTGTCAGGGATTATAACAGTCTTATTGATAGGCTGTGCTCAAAGGACAACACGCGTTTAGCCCTTCAATTATTTTTCTTAATGGTGAAACACGGTGGGGATTGAAAACCAAGTGTGTATACATACAACACCTTGATAAACACGTAATGCAATTGGAATGAAATTGGCAAGTCATGTAGCTTGTTTGACCATATGAAGTCGTCAGGTGTTTTGTCCAACATCGTAACACACGACACTTTAATTAAATGGTACTGCAATAATGAAGAACTTAAAGAAGCAATCGAGTTGTTAGATTACATGATTTGGTTAGTTTTTCTACCATTATAAATGAGCTGTTTAATAGATGTGATATGGACGGGGCACAGACATTACTTGGTAAAATGATTTCTATAGTTCTGGTGCCTGACATCGTGACATACAATAATCTTATTAATGAGTTTTGCAGAAAGAATGAACATGGGAAAGCAAATGAGGTGATATATAACCTCATTTCTAAGGGGTTCAAACCTAATTTAGTTACCTACTCTTCAGTGGTAGACTGTATGTGCAAGCTAGGTGATCTCGAGAAGGTAGAGAATATAATGCATATCATGAATTTGAAAAGACTGGAACCCAATGTCGTAATATATTGCTCAATTGTTGGTGGGTTGTGTAAGTTGGGTAAAATCAGGGCCACGTAGGAGTTTGTTGAAATGATGATCTTCAAAGGAGTCGAGCCTAATGTCGTGACATACAGCACGCTTATAAAAGGGTTGTGCAAACACAGTGATATTGCAAAAACCGAGACTGTAGTCCAAAGAATGATTGCCAAAGGGTTTGAGCCTAATCTTGTTACATATTTCCATCTTGTAGATGGCATGTTCAAGAAATGTTACATTGAGGAGGCCCAAGAGGTGATCAATACCATGAATTCCAAAGGGCCAAAGCCTAATGTCGTGATTTACATTAGTGTCTTAGGTGGAATATTCAAGAAGGGTGAAATTATAAAAGCACAGCATTTGATACAGAGTATGAAATATGAAGGGCCTGAGCCTGACGAGGTGACATATAACATTTCCATAGATTGGTTGTGCAACAATGATAGCGTTGAGAAGGCCAAAGAGTTGATTCATATTAGGATGTGCGAATGACTAAAGCCAGGTGTCAGGGCTTATAACAGTCTTATTGATAGGCTGTGCTCAAAGAACAACACGCGTTTAGCCCTTCAATTATTTTTCTTAATGGTGTAACACGGTGGGGATTGAAAACCAAGTGTGTATAAATATAACACCTTGATAAACATGTAATGCAATTGGAATGAAATTGGCAAGTCATGTAGCTTGTTTGACCATATGAAGTCCTCAGGTGTTTTGTCCAACATCGTAACATACGACACTTTAATTAAATGGTACTGCAATAATGACGAACTGAAAGAAGCAATCAAGTTGTTAGATTACATGATTTGGTTAGTTTTTCTATCATTATAAATGAGCTGTTTAATAGAGGTGATATGGACGGGGTGTTGAGTATTTTAGAGATAGTATTTTTGTACTCTTTTTGCCTTTAATATTTATAAACCTTCGTACTCAATGAATAGGTTAGTTGCAAGCGCACAATCTATCGATTGTAGTATTTAGGTGTCGATCCGCAGGGAGATAGGAAAATATCAATTTTCAATAAAGAAAACTACTTCTAAAATTGAACAATAAAAGTAAAGAGAGGGGTTAAAATCCTAAGTTTGGGTTCAATACCCGGAAGAGAAGAGTTTCAAACAATAAATGTAAATAAAAAATAAAGAAAAGAAAGATTGGTTTGTTTTCAAGTTTGAGAATATCTAGGGGCATTCTGTCTACAATTCCTTGCTAATTCTATTTATTCGGTTTTGTTTGAATTCATGTTTGATTTGATGAGGTTTCTAACCTAAAATGTTATCCAGGGTCACATCCGTGATTAAATAACGTGCCTAGATCACCTATACCATGAAGCTTGATGTTAGCCTATCCTATCCTCAAATATTGGTAATTCACGATTAAGTCCTTCATACCAATATGCAATTCAATTCAAGGGGTCCTAATTTGGGATTTGCCTTCACGATTAAGTCCTTCACCAAACCCTAATCTTAATTTCTATAGGTTTGGTTTAGATATCAAAGTACGGTCGCTTCTAATCCAAAACCTAAGGTATTTATGCTCATAATTTGGTACTCTCCTATTCCATCCTAACTACTTTGGCTCTTTCGAATCCAAAACGGGACTTGTCCAATTCAAGTACTAAACTATGTAATTAGCACAAATGATAAATCACATAAATTAACAATCAAATCCGATAAAACAATCATAATAAAAACAAATATCTGAATAAGCTAGATTTAAACAAGTTCATGCATTGACCTAAACTCCTAGAAAGAAAACTACTCTCTCTTGGAGAGATCCATAACAAAGTTTGGCAAAAACAATAAGAAATGAAATAAAGAAATGATTACACCCTTTCTTAGATCAAAAACCTCGATCTTACCGACTCCTTGCTTGAATCTTCTTCTTCTCCTTCCTTGAAAAGCCTTCGGAACTTTGATAATTTCTGCAGATCTCTCTCTCTCAATTTGTGAAAAATGGATATATGATAATCGATGCTTTCTGACGTGGTCTCCTTAGCCTTATATAACATTTTCTGAACTTGAAGATCAAGTCGTTTTATTTTCGGCACCCACTAAGCCTACTAACTTCTATATTTCTAATTCTGTGATTCTGAACTTGGAGACCAAGTTATTCTAATTTTGGCACCCACTAAGCCCACTAACTTTCCATATTTAGCAGTTTTTCATGCTGATGCGGCCAATGATGCTGATGTACAGAATTATATATTCCGAATTTGGATTTATTTCCTTCAAGAAAGTTGTAGATCTCTTTGTCCTGGTTTCGTCAAGCTTTGAATCACCAAAATCGGAGTTCGTATGACCAAGATATAACCAAAATACGAACTGTGTGTAGCTGAGTACGGATCAAGTGCGACCCGAGTGCGTCCGCACTGCGCTCGGACTTTTCTGTTTTCTGCGTCTGATGGCTGAGTGCGTCCGCACTCCGGGTCAGTGCGTCCGCACTGGGCTCGGTTTCTCCTGTTTTGCTCTGAAATTCAAACGGGCATAACTTATGATCCGTAACTCCGTTTTGAGTGTTCTACCACTTTTCGGAAAGCTTGCGACAAGATCTACCATTTACTCCATTTCCTGTAACTTAAATAGACTTTGGCAGTAACTTGATTCTTGGATATATTTCATTCTATTCTCTACTAAAATAAAAAATATTTGGTGCTATTATGTGATAAAAACTAGATCGAATGTGTATATAATTTAGACCTATCACGGGGCACAGGCATTACTTGGTAAAATGAGTTCCATAGTCCTGTAACCTGACATCGTGACATACATTAGTCTTATAAATGAGTTTTGCAGAAAGAATGAATATGGGAAAGCAAATGAGGTGATGTATAACCTCATTTCTAAGGGGTTCAAACCTAATTTAGTTACCTACTTTTCAGTGGTAGACTGTATGTGCAAGCTAGGTGATCTCAAGAAGATAGAGAATATAATGCATATCATGAATTTGAAAAGACTGGAACCCAATGTCGTAATATATTGCTCAATTGTTGGTGGGTTGTGTAAGTTGGGTAAAATCAGGGCCATATAGGAATTTGTTGAAATGAGAGTCAAGCCTAATGTCGTGACATACAGCACGCTTATAAAAGGGCTGTGCAAACACAGTGATATTGCAAAAATCGAGATTGTAGTCCAAAGAATGATTGCCAAAGGATTTGAGTTAGATCTTGTTACATATTCCCATCTTGTAGATGGCATGTGCAAGAAATGTTACATTGAGGAGGCCCAAGAGGTGATCAATACCATGAATTCCAAAGGGCCAAGGCCTAATGTCGTGATTTACAATAGTGTCTTAGATGAAATATTCAAGAAGGGTGAAATTATAAAAGCACAGCATTTGATAGAGAGTATGAAATGTGAAGGGCCTGAGCCTGACGAGGTGACATATAACATTTGCATATATGGGTTGTGCAAGAATGATAGCGTTGAGAAGGCAAAGGAGTTTATTCATATTATGATGTGCGAAAGACCAAAGCCTGGTGTCAGGGATTATAACAGTCTTATTGATAGGCTGTGCTCAAAGGGCAACACGCGTATAGCCCTTCAATTATATTTCTTAACGGTGAAACACGGTGGAGATTGGAAACCAAGTGTGTATACATATAACACCTTGATAAACACGTTATGCAATTGGAATGAAATTGGCAAGTCTTGTAGCTTGTTTGACCATTTGAAGTCCTCAGGTGTTTTGTCCAAAATCGTAACATACGACACTTTAATTAAATGGTACTGCAATTAGGGGTGTTCATCGGTTCGGTTCGGTTAAAACTGAACCGAACTTGGCAAACCAAAGTTATAATTCGGTTTCAAAAATAAAACCGAACCGAACCGAACCAAAATTTTATTTCGGTTTGTTCGGTTTGTTCTGTTTAAACCGAAATATATTAATTTTTTTATTTAAAGCAATTGATTTATAATAAACCGAAGTAGATTAAGAAATAAACCGAAGTATATTAAGAAATAAACCGGGATATTAAGAAATAAACCGAAGTATTTAAAGCAATTGATTAATAAATAAACCTGGGTATTAAGAAATAAACCGGGGTCGTCCGGACCAAATTCATAATATATAAAATTTCGGTCGGTTCGGTTATTTCGGTTTTCAAATTTTTCAAACCGAACCGAACTATTAAACCGAAAAAACCGAACTGTTTAGTCCGAACTAATTCTGTTCGGTTCAAAACCGATTAAACCGGACTCAATGAACACCCCTAACTGCAATAAAGACGAACTGAAAGAAGCAAATAAGTTGTTAGATTACATGATTTGGTTAGTTTTTCTACCATTATAAATGAGCTGTTTAATAGAGGTGATACGGACGGGGCACATACATTACTTGGTAAAATAATTTTCATAGTCCTGGAGCCTGACATCGTGACATACAATAATCTTATAAATGAGTTTTGCATAAAGAATGAACATGGGAAAGCAAATGAGGTGATGTATAACCTCATTTCTAAGGGGTTCAAACCTAATTTAGTTACCTACTCTTCAGTGGTAGACTGTATGTGCAAGCTAGGTGATCTCAAGAGGGTAGAGAATATAATGCATATCATGAATTTGAAAAGACTGGAACCCAATGTCGTAATGTATTGCACAATTGTTGGTGGATTGTGTAAGTTGGGTAAAATCAGGGCCACATAGGAGTTTGTTGAAATGAGAGTCGAGCCTAATGTCGTGACATAAAGCACGCTTATAAAAGGGCTGTGCAAACACAGTGATATTGCAAAAACCGAGACTGTAGTCCAAAGAATGATTGTCAAAGGGTTTGAGTTAGATCTTGTTACATATTCCCATCTTGTAGATGGCATGTGCAAGAAATGTTACATTGAGGAGGCCCAAGAGGTGATCAATACCATGAATTCCAAAGGGCCAAAGCCTAATGTCGTGATTTACAATAGTGTCTTAGTTGGAATATTCAAGAAGGGTGAAATAATAAAAGCACAACATTTGATATAGAGTATGAAATGTGAAGGGCCTGAGCCTGACGAGGTGACATATAACATTTGCATAGATGGGTTGTGCAAAAATGATAGCGTTGAGAAGGCAAAGGAGTTTATTCATATTATGATGTGCAAAAGACCAAAGCCTGGTGTCAGAGATTATAACAGTCTTATTAATAGGCTGTGCTCAAATGACAACACGCGTTTAGCCCTTCAATTATTTTTCTTAACGGTGAAACACGGTGGGGATTGGAAACCAAGTGTGTATACATATAACACCTTGATAAACACGTTATGCAATTGGAATGAAATTGGCAAGTCTTGTAGCTTGTTTGACCATCTGAAGTCCTCAGGTGTTTTGTCCAAAATCGTAACATACGACACTTTAATTAAATGGTACTGCAATAATGACGAACTGAAAGAAGCAATTAAGTTGTTAGATTACATGATTTGGTTAGTTTTTCTACCATTATAAATGAGCTGTTTAATAGAGGTGATATGGACGGGGCACAGACATTACTTGGTAAAATGATTTCCATAGTCCTGGAGCCTGACATCGTGACATACAATAATCTTATAAATGAGTTTTGCAGAAAGAATGAACATGGGAAAACAAATGAGGTGATGTATAACCTCATTTTTAAGGGGTTCAAACCTAATTTAGTTACCTACTCTTCAGTGGTAGACTGTATGTGCAAGCTAGGTGATCTCAAGAAGGTAGAGAATATAATGCATATCATGAATTTGAAAAGGCTGGAACCCAATGTCGTAATGTATTCCTCAATTGTTGGTGGGTTGTGTAAGCTGGGTAAAATCAGGGCCACGTAGGAGTTTGTTGAAATGATGATCTTCAAAGGAGTCGAGCCTAATGTCGTGACATGCAGCACGCTTATAAAGGGTTGTGCAAACACAGTGATATTGTAAAAACCGAGACTGTAGTTCAAAGAATGATTGCCAAAGAATTTGAGCCAGATCTTGTTACATATTTCCATCTTGTAGATGGCATGTTCAAGAAATGTTACATTGAGGAGGCCCAAGAGGTGATCAATATCATGAATTTCAAAGGGCCAAAGCCTAATGTCGTGATTTACAATAGTGTCTTAGATGGAATATTCAAGAAGGGTGAAATTATAAAAGCACAGCATTTGATACAGAGTATGAAATGTGAAGGGCCTGAGCCTGACGAGGTGACATATAACATTTGCATAGATGGGTTGTGCAAGAATGATAGCGTTGAGAAGGCAAAGGAGTTTATTCATATTATGATGTGCGAAACACCAAAGCCTGGTGTCAGGCATTATAACAGTCTTATTGATAAGCTGTGCTCAAAGGACAACACGCGTTTAGCCCTTCAATTATTTTTCTTAACGGTGAAACACGGTGGGGATTGGAAACCAAGTGTGTATACATATAACACCTTGATAAACACGTTATGCAATTGGAATGAAATTGGCAAGTCTTGTAGCTTGTTTGACCATCTGAAGTCCTCAGGTGTTTTATCGAAAATCGTAACATACGACACTTTAATTAAATGGTACTGTAATAATGACGAACTGAAAGAAGCAATCAAGTTGTTAGATTACATGATTTGGTTAGTTTTTCTACCATTATAAATGAGCTGTTTAATAGAGGTGATATGGACCGGGCACTGACATTACTTGGTAAAATAATTTCCATAGTCCTGGAGCCTGACATCGTGACATACAATAATCTTATAAATGAGTTTTGTAGAAAGAATGAACATGGGAAAGCAAATGAGGTGATGTATAACCTCATTTCTAAGGGGTTCAAATCTAATTTAGTTACCTACTCTTCAGTGGTAGACTGTATGTGCAAGCAAGGTGATCTCAAGAGGATAGAGAATATAATGCATATCATGAATTTGAAAAGGCTGGAACCCAATGTCGTAATGTATTCCTCAATTGTTGGTGGGTTATGTAAGTTGGATAAAATCAGGGCCATGTAGGAGTTTGTTGAAATGATGATCTTCAAAGGAGTCGAGCCTAATGTCGTGACATACAGCACGCTTATAAAAGGGTTGTGCAAACACAGTGATATTGCAAAACCCGAGAATGTAGTCCAAAGAATGATTGCCAAAGGGTTTGAGCCAGATCTTGTTACATATTCTCATCTTGTAGGTGGCATGTTCAAAAAATGTTACATTGAGGAGGCCCAAGAGGTGATCAATACCATGAATTCCAAAGGGCCAAAGCCTAATGTCGTAATTTACAATAGTGTCTTAGGTGGAATATTCAAGAAGGGTGAAATTATAAAAGCACAGCATTTGATACAGAGTATGAAATGTGAAGGGCTTGAGCCTAACGAGGTGACATATAACATTTGCATAGATGGGTTGTGCAACAATGATAGCGTTGAGAAGGCAAAAGAGTTGATTCATATTATGATGTGCGATGGACCAAAGTCTGGTGTGAGGCATTATAACAGCCTTATTGATAGGCTTTGCTCAAAGGGCAACACTCGTTTAGCCCTTCAATTATTTTTCTTAATGGTGAAACACGGTGGGGATTGGAAACCATGTGTGTATACATATAACACCTTGATAAACACGTTATGCAATTGGAATGAAATTGGCAAGTCATGTAGCTTGTTTGACCATATGAAGTCCTCAGGTGTTTTGTCCAACATCGTAACATACGACACTTTAATTAAATGGTACTGCAAAAATAACGAACTGAAAGAAGCAATCAAGTTGTTAGATTACATGATTTGGTTAGTTTTTCTACCATTATAAATGAGCTGTTTAATAGAGGTGATATGGATGGGGCACAGACATTACTTGGTAAAATGATTTTCATAGTCCTGGAGCCTGACATCGTGACATACAATAGTCTTATAAATGAGTTTGGCAGAAAGAATGAACATGGAAAAGCAAATGAGGTGATGTATAACCTCATTTTTAAGGGGTTCATACCTAATTTAGTTACCAACTCTTCAGTGGTAGACTATATGTGCAAGCTAGCTGATCTCAAGAGGGTAGAGAATATAATGCATATCATGAATTTGAAAAAGCTGGAACCCAATGTCGTAATGTATTCCTCAATTATTGGTGGGACGTGTAAGTTGGGTAAAAATCAGGTCCACGTAGGAGTTTGTTGAAATGATGATCTTCAAAGAAGTCGAGCCTAATGTCGTGACATACAGCACGCTTATAAAAGGGTTGTGCAATAACAGTGATATTGCAAAAACCGAGACTGTTGTCCAAAGAATGATTGCTAAATGGTTTGAGCTAGATCTTGTTACATATTCCCATCTTGTAGATGGCATGTGCAAGAAATGTTACATTGAGGAGGCACAAGAGGTGATCAATACCATGAATTCCAAAGGGCCAAAGCCTAATGTCGTGATTTACACTAGTGTCTTAGATGGAATATTCAAGAAGGGTGAAATTATAAAAGCACAGCATTTGATACAAAGTATGAAATGTGAAGGGCCTGAGCCTGACGAGGTGACATATAACATTTGCATAGATGGGTTGTGCAAGAATGATAGCGTTGAGAAGGCAAATGAGTTTATTCATATTATGAAGTGCGAAAGACCAAAGTCTGGTGTCAGGGATTATAACAGTCTTATTGATAGGTTGTGCTCAAAGGGCAACACGCGTTTAGCCCTTCAATTATTTTTCTTAACGGTGAAACACGGTGGGGATTGGAAACCAAGTGTGTATACATATAACACTTGATAAACACGTTATGCAATTGGAATGAAATTGGCAAGTCTTGTAGCTTGTTTGACCATCTGAAGTCCTCAGGTGTTTTGTCCAAAATCGTAACATACGACACTTTAATTAAATGGTACTGCAATAATGACGAACTGAAAGAAGCAATTAAGTTGTTAGATTACATGATTTGGTTAGTTTTTCTACCATTATAAATGAGCTGTTTAATAGAGGTGATATGGACGGGGCACAGACATTACTTGGTAAAATGATTTCCATAGTCCTGGAGCCTGACATCGTGACATACAATAATCTTATAAATGAGTTTTGCAGAAAGAATGAACATGGAAAAGCAAATGAGGTGATGTATAACCTCATTTCTAAGGGGTTCAAACCTAATTTAGTTACCTACTCTTCAGTGGTAGACTGTATGTGCAAGCTAGGTGATCTCAAGAAGGTAGAGGATATAAAGCATATCATGAATTTAAAAAGGCTGGAACCCAATGTCGTAATGTATTCCTCAATTGTTGGTGGGTTGTGTAAGTTGGGTAAAATCAGGGCCACGTAAGAGTTTGTTGAAATGATGATTTTCAAAGGAGTCGAGCCTAATGTCGTGACATACAACACGCTTATAAAAGGGTTGTGCAAACACAGTGATATTGCCAAAACCGAGACTGTAGTCCAAAGAATGATTGCCAAAGGATTTGAGCCAGATCTTGTTACATATTTCCATCTTGTTGATGGCATGTTCAAGAAATGTTACATTGAGGAGGCCCAAGAGGTGATCAATACCTTGAATTCCAAAGGGCCAAAGCCTAATGTCGTGATTTACAATAGTGTCTTAGGTGAAATATTCAAGAAGGGTGAAATTATGAAAGCACAGCATTTGATACAGAGTATGAAATATGAAGGGCCTGAGCCTGACGAGGTGACATAACATTTGCATAGATGGGTTGTGCAACAATGATAGCGTTGAGAAGGCAAAAGAGTTGATTCTTATTAGGATGTGCGAATGACCAAAGCAAGGTGTCAGGGATTATAATAGTCTTATTGATAGGCTGTGCTCAAAGGACAACACGCGTTTAGCCCTTCAATTATTTTTCTTAATGGTGAAACACGGTGGGTATACATATAACACCTTGATAAACACGTAATGCAATTGGAATGAAATTGCAAGTCATGTAGCTTGTTTGACCATATGAAGTCCTCAGGTGTTTTGTCCAACATCGTAACATACGACACTTTAATTAAATGGTATTGCAAATATGACGAACTGAAAGAAGCAATCAAGTTGTTAGATTACATGATTTGGTTAGTTTTTCTACCATTATAAATGATCTGTTTAATAGAGGTGATATAATGAGCTGTTTAATAGAGGTGATATGGACGGGGCACATACATTACTTGGTAAAATAATTTCCATAGACCTGGAGCCTGACATCATGACATAGTCTTATAAATGGGTTTTGCAGAAAGAATGAACATGGGAAAGCAAATGAGGTGATGTATAACCTCATTTCTAAGGGGCTCAAACCCAATTTAGTTACCTACTCTTTAGTGGTAGACTGTATGTGCAAGCTAGGTGATCTCAAGGGGGTAGAGAATATAATGCATATCATGAATTTGAAAAGGCTGGAACCCAATGTCGTAATGTATTGCTCAATTGTTGGTGGGTTGTGTAAGTTGGGTAAAATCAGGGCCACATAGGAGTTTGTTGAAATGAGAGTCGAGCCTAATGTCGTGACATACAGCACGCTTATAAAAGGGTTGTGCAAACACAATGATATTGCTAAAACCGAGACTGTAGTCCAAAGAATGATTGCCAAAGGGTTTGAGTTAGATCTTGTTACATATTCTCATATTGTAGATGACATGTGCAAGAAATGTTACATTGAGGAGGCCCAAGAGGTGATCAATACCATGATCCAAAGGGCCAAAGCCTAATGTCGTGATTTACAATAGTATCTTAGATGGAATATTCAAGAAGGGTGAAATTATAAAAGCAGAGCATTTGATACAGAGTATGAAATGTGAAGGGCCTGAGCCTGACGAGGTGACATATAACTTTTGCATAGATGGGTTGTGCAAGAATGATAGCGTTGAGAAGGCAAAGGAGTTTATTCATATTATGATGTGCGAAGGACCAAAGCCTGGTGTCAGGGATTATAACAGGCTTATTGATAGGCTGTGATCAAAGGGCACCTACCCGATCTGATAGCACCTCTAACAGAACAACCCCCTCTTTTAGGATTTGTATCTAGTTGTCAATTTTAACTTGGCACAAATCTCAAAACGGACCCCTTTGTTTAAATAGACACCGAATTTCAATTGCTCGGCTTAGATTTAATGATAGCTAATTTTACTCAGTCAGGTACATGAGAGGATACGGGTCCTCTCTTTTAAGCTTCTGAATCGGTCTATATTGGAATTTTGGTTTCGTTATTTAGAGGATTCTTATTTTAGCCAATTTTTGGGCGTTATTGAAACTCTTTTAACTGTAATTAAAAAGTCATCTACCTTTGCTTAATTTTCGACTTAATCAGCATTGTCCTTTGGTGCGTATAACTTAATTATGCCATTTTTTAAATTGATAATTTAATGATTGCAAGAATTAAATAAGACTTCACAGTTCACATCAACAAGGATTCCCTATTTGTGGGCATATAATCCACCAGATAAGTCTTCTTCATCGTATATAATGGGCCTCAAACTTGCTCAAATCATTCCAGGCCGAATCAATCCGACTACAATTCCAGATTGATTCGGCCTGAATTGATTCCGAATCCGTTATTATCTAAGATACCGCTCAATCCACGGATCTGTATCCACCCAGGTACCGACTCAAGGCAATTGAAAAGGGACGGCCCAGATTTACTCTCAGCCGGTGCCTATTCGGGATAGCACAGGGGCCAGTATTAATTGTGCTTTGAGATTCGTGCAAAGTTAAAAAGAGCAATCTTGGGCTGTCCCTTTCAATTGCCTTGAGTCAGGTATCTGGGAGGATACGGATTCCTCAATCCACTTCACTTGTGACTTGTGTGTGTGCATGATGGACTTTTTCATAGAATCATATATGCAGCAAATTATAATTGTACACGTAATCCAATAAAACAAAATAATATGACGTTTTCGATCGAATTATGAAAACTCTGGTCTTAATTATGCTGAATCTAATTAATGAAACCAACTATATATTTAATGGAAGTCAAATCATGAACTCAACCTCTTATTGAGAAAGTTTCTAACTCTCAATAATCACTTGAGAAAGTTTTGAGGTTAGATAAAAATCTTGATTATTTGCTACAAAAAGATTAAGAAAGTTTCAAATTTTTATTCATCTGCTCCCGAAAATGATTGTCTATGTGTAATTTTCCATGCTTCTTTGTTACGGTAGTACCGACATTTGGATTAATTATCAACGATTATCATAAAAATATAACTTTAAAAAGGAACACAAAATTTTCAATAATTACTATATATAATATGTTTTCTTTCCTCTTCGATAATCACATTAATCCGTTATTCTTCTTTTGCAATGTTTAAAATATATTTATTCTTCTTTTGCTTCTCTTCTGTCTGCCTCGTATATATCAGGAATAAATTACAAAAAATATGTACTCTCCAAACCGTGACTGAAATCAACTGGCACGATACTGCTAGGGCCTAGGGACGACATTAACATTTTTTTTAAATAATATCTATATTATATTTGAATTATACTTTTTAATATTATTTTGACTTAATCTTCATTTTAACGAATTTGTACTGAGAAAACAAAATTTATATAAATTATTCTTAATATGTAAAAGAGAAATGATTTTGTCCCCGCATGTTAGTCCCGTAATCGTCCCCCTGATGGTAACTACTGATATTAATCATTAATTAGTGCGTATAACTAACTATAAGTGGTCCTCGTCTAACCGTCATTAACCCACTGGCGTCACCTCCGTGTTTATTAACTTTTTTGAAATTTCAAAGTTTTCTTCTCCTCCGCGCTTTCCATCTCCTCCGCGATATTATGGCGATTTTTAGGCGATCTTGCACCTTTTGTTGAGGTTCTATGGTACTTAGGGCAGCAGAATTTTAAAAAATTTGACAAGAAAAGTACTAAAGATCATCATGTGCGACTGAAATCAAACCAAAATCAAATTTCCAAATCAATAAGCATCATACCTTTTGTTTCTTGTCTCTAAACAAGAAAGGAAGATCATTGAGATGTTGGGTTGAAGATCATTCACCTCTTTGTCGATGCTAATGGTGGTTGATGCCTTGCAACGCCTTGCACCAAACTGAGACTCCAAAGTAGAGGCCATCCACGGTATTCACCAAGAAATTAATTAGAAACCAAAGTTTTCTCTTGCTAAAAAGTAGTAATTTGGTCGCTCTTTAATCCCTATCCTCCAAGAGAACTAGATCTTGAGTTTAGGTTTTGTGAGTTCTCAACACATGAGAGATCAAAGAAGAGAGACAATTTTGGCTCTCTAATGAAAAAAATGAATGAATGAATAATCCTAGGCAGTATGGACCCTTTTAAATAGTCTTCCTGCTGTTTACAAGCAGTCCCTTACGTGCTAGAAGTTATTTTCACGATTTCCTTGATCAGCAAGTTTCAGAAAAACCAATTCCGACCGACATAACAGTTTATGCGGATTTGTATGCGGTTGGTGAGAAATGCATGCGATATGTACAAGTTGTGATTTTTACATCAAATTGTAGATCTTCTCGCAAGCTTTCCAAAAAGGTGGTAGGACACTGAAAACAAAGTTACGATTGATGAGCTACGTCCGTTTTAAGTTATGTTCATAGAAATCGTGGTAAAATACAGAACTCTTTGCAGCCCACAAAAACTCCTTTTTGTGGCTCACAAAGGTTCTACCATTTGATCTATTTCCGATATTTGGATTTCATTAAACCATTTAATTGAATCCAAAACATCATATAATTATCTCTATAATTATTTATCTCATGTTTCAGCAGAGAAATCAATTTATTAGTCATGTCACACATGTCAAATAAATCAAGTAGTTTTTCTAATTAATTTCTTATTGGTGTGACCCTATGGGATCTATGTCATTTGGCAATGAATCTAAAACTCCTTTTGATTCCATAAATTACAAGCGGCATATAGCAATATGCATTGTAATTACCCAAAAGACACAGATGATAAGCACTTGTTAATTGCTATATCACGATCCCTAAGGCAACAATTGCGTCGTGTCAATTCCATGTCTCATGATATAATGAATAGATTCAAGGTAGGAATATGTTATCCTTGCAAATCTACTCCTTTCTTGATTCTAAAATAATTTAGTAATTATGATTAACTCCTTAATCATATGTGCACATACTTGTATTATTTCATCAAGGGGCCAATGATATCATCACTCATTTTCATGAAGGACATTGGTATTCTTGATGATTACTATCTCTCCACACAAGAGACACATACTGAAATAGAATTTGTATGGTCGCCAGTTACAGACAACGTTGGATAATACCCACGAATACACATTCTCATGTTAGAGAAATAATCATCTCATACCTTAGAATTTCATACACAAATAAATATTAATGACACAAACACAATCCATATTAAATATTCTATTTTGGTCACGTCCAGTCCCTTGATCACCATCAGGTATCCATTTGATTAGATTGACAACTCCTTGTCATATAATCTGCAGAACATGATCATCATCTAATCCAAGTGCTAATCTTATACCGGTAATTAATGTTTCTTATTAATTACCAAGACTGGAGACACTTTAGAGTATTTATTAACTCTTGTATAGTGTTCCACAATTCCAAGTCCTCAACCTGAATGATTTATAAGTAATGAAATACTCAAGGAACAAAATAATAAATAAATCATCCAACTACATGAACAAAACTTAGAATACAATCATCATATGATTGACTTCTAGATCAGAACATTAACACCTTTCTCTCAGGCGATCTCGCACCCCTCTCTCCGGCGATCTCACACCTTTCTCTGAGGCATTTTTTATCTCTGTGTTGTACTCTTAAGCGATCTCGCACCCCCTATCAGTCGATCTTAGGCGACTTCCAGTTGATTTAGGTTCTCATCCCTCAGGCAATCTCTCTTGCTACGCTCAGGTAATGTTTCTCTCTTTTATTCTTTGATCATCGATTTTCTTTCTCTGTCATTTAAATTATCGATTTCTATTTTCTTCTTTCAGTCGATCTCATGTGATTTCCAGTTGATTTAGATTCTCATCCATCAGGTATTAAAACTCAGGTATGAATTTTTTATAGTAATGTTATAAGTAGCTGACTTCTTTTTATGTTGTTTTTTTTATGAATTTGATCTTTTAATTTGAGAAGATGATGATATGATATGAATATTTCATAGATCTGGTATGAACATGTGATTGTATTTATGTGAATTATTGATATGTTTCATATGAAAACTTGATAGTTTTTGTCATGAATTCTTGTTTTATTTTATAAGAATATATGATATTGTTAATATGAATACTTGATATGTTATGGTTTATATGATATGAATAATTGATAAATCTGGCATGAACAACTGTTTATTTAGATGTGTATACTTGATATGTTATTGCTGGAAACCTGATATTGTTGGTATGAATACTTGTGTTGTTCATACTAATAGTTTGTTACTTTGGATATGAATAATTGAGCTGTTTAATATGAAAACTTGATTTATGCATATGTCATATGGTAGGTATAATACCATAACTGTTTTGTAAATACTTTTTACATGAATCATCCATACTTGATCCGTTTGATATGAATACCTGTTATTATTGTTCATTATTTTTTTGTTTTTTCTTATTTTGTTTTTTTTTTTAAATAACAGAATGAATTTTGATCTGAATGAAAAGAGTGGTGATGAATTGTGGATATAAAATACAAATAGAGAAATTGATGAAGTTGATATTTATTGACATTTTGAAGAGCAGCATCGTGCTAATGAATGATGATGTTAGTGTCAGAGAGAATATATATGGGTGAGATTTGAATGTTGAAGCTCTCGATGAATTGAATGCAGTAGAAGATGGATATCTAAGGTGTTCTTTTACAAAGAAGGATGCACGAAATCATATAGATAAATACAGGAGGAACAAATTACAAGCACTTGAAGGAGACGACTGTCATTTGATATTTGAGTACTTTCAAAACAAGCAAAAGATTGATCAGAACTTTTTCTATGCTCACGATTGTACAAGAGAGTCGTTTATGGAACATCTTTTGATCTAATGGTCAAAGTCGTGCAGCTTACAGATATTTCCACGACGTTATTATTTAGGATGCAAAATAGGTAATCTATTTTATTTATATATATAATGCTCGATGGGTTTTGCACTGTTGATTCATTGTGTCTCCTTGTCAGCCTTTAGATTTATATCCAACGGATTTTAACAGATTTCGATCTCTTTTATTTACGCGTGTCTAAACCCTCCGCCACGAACTCCTCCCTTAAAAACTTGCGCCTTCTTTCTCCCCTCCGCCTCTTCCTGTCCTCTCCCTTCTCTTTCTCCTTCCTCCGCCGCTTCTCCTCCCCTTTTCCTTCCTCTCCTTCTCTTCTCTCCGCCGATAAGCACGAGAAACAACGAGAAATAATTACCAATGCGAGTTCTCTCCTATAATAACGCCACCATCGCACTGTCTTTCTTCAACCTCGTCGCAACTTTCTTCTTCCTCCTGTGCGGCCACGCCTCGCTCTACAACCGCTACCTCTCGGCCTCCTCCCGCCGCCTCAGCTCTGGTCAGATTTCAGTTTCCTCTTTCCTCTTTCCTCTTTTCTTTTTGCAAGAAAACTACTAATCAAGGTCTTGCAAGGTCTTGCTCTTACGCCAGGATGTTGGCTGGTAATTTTTTTTTTGAAGGTCAGATGGCCAGTAGCCATCTTGACAATTTTGTATTAATAGAAAAAAAAAAAAGTCTTTACATCCTACACATTCACATAAGTAATTAATTTTAATACTGACTTGCTGAAGACATGTTGATCCTTGCATATCAAATGCTCTACGTCATGCCTAGGAGAGTAGTGACTTATTGTTCTTTGATGTGAAAGGCTCCATAATCCATTTTTTCTTTGCACATGTCAAGCCTGAGAGTTAGGTCTCAGGGTTCATCATGCCAACCATCTTGTCTCAATCCTTCGACCAGCTGTTGATACTCGATAATACTGGTACTGAACCTTCTACTGTACCAGAAGGCACAACCATAATATCTTAGCTCGTATTAATTTGGTCAATCTTTCAAAAGCATCATACTTAATTTTGTTGACTGTCAGACAACAATTCAAACTACATCTACACACACAAAAAAAAAAAATTAACTATTGGTTGTTATATAATTGAATACTTTTTATAGGTTTCCAAAGCTGGTACAATGGATATGTGACAGACAAGTGTTTTGAAAGGACATAATTAAATTGAACATGTAAAGATGTGTGATATGGATTGTGGCTCACTTTCCCTCTTTGACCATGCAACATTTCCAACCAAGCAAAAGAGATGAACCAATGTCTCTTTCAGGTTCTCTTTTCTAACTTATTGTAATTATTTTTCTAATCTTATCACTACTATGCTAATTTTGTTCCAGCTAATCTGACAACACCAGTAGTATAGTATACCAGTAGAGGATATGTAGGTTTATTATTTTACGTTTGGGTTTGTATTTTTACTTTCACAATAAGATGACCAGACCTTTATTTTTGGGTCAATTAGGGTTCTTCTTTGACCTTGTTTCATAGTAGGTATTGGGTAGGTCTTGATTGATATCCTCTTGAACAATTTCTTCTCCATGTAAAGGAAACTGTAGGTTCATTTCCATCAATTTTTTGGCCTTATTGTGGAATTGTAGACTTTAAGAAAAAACGTGTTAAAAAATTCCTTAATTTGTATACAAGGAAAGTGTTACTAAAGATAATTCTATACTGTCTACCTTTTTTCCTTTTGAATTTATTAATTGAAGGTAAAGTCAACTCATTATTTATTCTGTAATATTGTGAGTCAATGCATTTGAAGAAATTCAAACTTGAGTTCTAAATACAGAGAAAAATACATGAAAATAAATTGAAAGTAAAAATTAAATGCAATATAAGCCAATAAAGCTGTTTTTAAATTGTAATCGTGATGATGATATTAGTGTTTGATGAAATCTGACCCAACACAGAATTGCCTAACCACAACTTACCCAACTGTTGATGCTATTTAAACTAATTTTGTAATTTTGGATGAAAGAAATTCAACTATACTTTAACCAGACAAACTTAAACCGACAGACGTTACAGACCGCCAATAGATTTGACAGAAACATGAAATAACCTGACTGGCTCTAAATGTGAAATTGACTCTGCCTAGCATGACCAGATGTGAACCCCAGACCGCTTCCAACCCAACCCCACCAAAAAATCAGAAGATAATATAGTATGATATATAAATAATAAATAAATACATAAATAAAAAGGAAACTTGTTTGAAGCATGAAGCAGATCTATTAATAGAATAACCTAACACCTGACCTACACTTAAATTAACCCAATGATTGATTGGTTTGAAATTAAATAATGATACAAGGTAATGAACTTAGAGCCTTGGACTGAACTTGAAAATCTGTTCCAAATTGAAGAACTAGTCTGACCTTGTTGAACTCATGTAACCCAACTGGACCGGAATTTGATACAAGGTAATGAACCCAACTGTTCCAAATTGAATTTGACAGATGATGTACTATTTATCTTACTATTCACGATTATTTAGTCAATATACTTTATTATTCAATGAAAATGCTTGAGTCTGCATTGTTTATGTTTTATGATTCAATTTAGTTGTACGGGCTTCTCCGAACTGCATGTGAATTGGACGGGCTTTTCTGAACTGATCTTAAGGTGTACGGGCTGAGTCCGAGCTGGGCCGAGTTCGAGCGGGCTTTGCAGACTTCATAAACGGGCTAATTAGCAGGCCATTGGTATGATAACAACCAAACTCAGAACACCCTTCTTCCTTTCCGATGCCTCTCGCTTTTCCACATATTTACTCGCATGTACTCTTTCCACATGGGCACGAGGTCACTCTGCAGATGCTTACACGGCAAAAGGCTTGTTCGATCCCAAGACGTACCATTCAGACCTCATATCTTACCACCTCAGAAATGGCAGACTGTGGAATCCCCATAAGGTGCTCGATGAAATGCCCCATAGTAATATCTTCACATTAAACCGCCTGCTCTCTGGGTATTCAAAAAATGGCTGTGTCAAGGAGGCAAGAGATTTATTTGATTCGATGAAAGACCGGAATGTTATATCATGGACAATCATGATTGGCATGCTTTCCAATGCAGGATGCTTGAATGAAGCTTTTAGCCTTTTCCGAGAGATGCTGCATACAGGAATGGCACCTGACTATGTTACAATTGTGCAGGTACTCAGCTTGTGCACTGACCCGAAAGCATCAGTTCGTGCCTTGCTAATTCATAACCAGATCGTCAAATTGGGTTTTGGGTGCAGCCTCACTATATCGAACACACTAATTGATGCATATTGCAAATGTGGCCTTATTGGATTGGCTTGTGCTGTTTTTGAGGGGATGGAAAAGAGAGACTCAGTCACATTGAATGCATTGTTGTCAGGTTATTTTAAGGAAGGCGATTGTCAAAATGCTCTAGTTTTATTTATACATATGCTTAAATCGGGTCTGAGACCAACTCAATTCACATTTTCAAGCCTTCTGAACTGTGCTACTGGGTTAGCTGATCCAGATGTTGGGACACAGATACACGGCCAAGTCATAAAATCCAATTTCACATGGGATGTATATGTTAACAACTCCCTGCTAGATTTCTACTCCAAAATTAATTATTTACATGACACCAGAAAACTGTTTGATGAAATGCTTGAGAAAGATAATGTCACTTACAATGTGATGATTTCTACCTATTCAAGGAGTGGTCTCACAAAAGACGCATTGGAGCTTTTTCGGGAAATGCAGTTGCTGGGTTTTGACTGCAGTGACTACCCTTACCCGTGTTTGCTTAGTATTGCAGGATCTCATGCAAATTATGAAATGGGAAGGCAAATGCATGCGCTAGTGGTTCAACTTGGGATGACATCAAGTAACCTTACAAGCAATGCACTTATTGACATGTACTCAAGATGCAGGGATTTGACTTGTGCAGACTTGATTTTCAAGCAGAATTCAGATAAAAGCACCACCTCATGGACAGCACTTATTACGGGTTGTGTGCAAAATGGCTTGTGTGAAGAGGCACTGAAACTTTTCAGTGAGATGAGAAAGACAGGTCTAGACCCTGACCCGGTGACTTTTTGTAGTGTTCTGAAGGCCTGTTCTGGCCTTGCACTAATTTCTCCGGGAGAGCAACTGCATTCATGCATATTAAGGTCTGGTTACCTCTCAAGTGTTTTTGCTGGAAGTGCTCTTGTTGATGCATATGCGAAATGTGGTCTTCTAGAGGATGCAAAAAAAATGTTTGATGAAATGACCGACAGAAACATAGTTTCATGGACTGCCTTGATTTGTGCTTATGCACAAAACGGAAAGGGAAGAAAAGCAATGGAAATGTTTGAAAGGATGGTCACATCAGGCTTGAAACCCGAATCTGTTAGCTTCTTGAGTGTTCTCACTGCATGTAGCCATTCAGGTATGGTGGAAGAAGGGTTACATTATTTCAACTCTATGACAAGAGTATACAATTTGACCCCTAGGAAAGACCATTATGCATGTATGGTTGACATGTTGGGCCGGGTTGGCTGTTTTGATAAGGTGGAACAGTTACTGGGTCAGATTCCGTTCGAGCCTGACCCAATTATCTGGAGTTCTATTCTCAACTCATGTAAGATCCATGGGTATTATGAGTTGGGAAAACTGGCAGCTGATAAGTTATTTTCCATAGGAACTCAAGATGCTGGCCATTGTGTATTAATGTCAAATATTTATGCTAAGCACGGTAAATGGGCTGAGGTTGCCAGGATAAAAAAATTGATGAGAGATAGAGGCATGGTAAAAGTACCTGGTTATAGTTGGGTAGAGATAAACCGACAAGTATATACATTTTCATCAAACGACATGAAAAATCCGAGAATTGGCGAAATTAAGGCTTATTTAGATAAACTAAGTATAGAAATGGAAAGAGAAGGGTACAAGGCTGATTTGACGAGCGATCTACATTTTGTGGGAGATGAGACTAAGGTCAAGTCATTGAGGTATCACAGCGAGAGATTAGCAATTGCATTTGCATTGATGGAAACAAAGGATGGCACGGTAATTAGGGTTATGAAAAACTTAAGGACCTGTGTTGATTGCCATGCCGCAATTAAGGTCATATCGAAGCTTGTGAGGAGAGAAATAGTTGTGAGGGACTCCAGTCGGTTTCACCATATCAAAGACGGGGTTTGCTCATGTGGGGATCTCTGGTGAGATATATTAACTTTAGTTCTTTTATTCATTCAGCCTTTAAACATACGAGACAATGTAATAGCTCTGTTTTCAGTGGATGGAGCGATAACCATATCTAGGTCACTATTATCCAAAAACAGAAAAGATTCAGCAAAGCAGGGAAACTAAGTTCGAAGCTCATTTGTTGAGGATAAAAAAAAGATTCACTTGGGCCTCGTTTGCTATATTCTAGCGCTATTCCTAATAACTGGTACCTGTTCGGCTCAAGGGCTTAGGCCTCCTTAAGAGTCCTTAACCTCGTAATCTGATAATTTTGATAAATTTTCTTTTTTTGTTGTGGTTTCTGTTACCTTTACTACTGTTGTTTTAGTTTAAAAAAAAAATCATTACTTTGACTTTATTAGTTGGTATACTTAGTATTGGTATGAATACTTCATACATATGTTATTTGTAATCAATGTGAGAACTTGATAAACTGTGATGAATATTTCATAATTAATGTGAATTTTTGATATGTTTTGACATGAAAACATGGCAGTTGTGGTATGAATACTTGGTATTTGTATGCATGTTATATGGTAGGCATAATATATTGTTCAGTTGGAATGAATACTTCACGTCTGTGATACATATTTGCATTAGTTTATATCAGTATTTTGCTTTCTCATGTGCTTGTGATTTGTTTGTTTCTCTATTGTTGTAAATATTTTTGAACTTTTAATTTATGTGTCAAGTATGATATGTCACTCGTATTATTTGTTGGTGTTAATCACTGGTACAATAAAACCCTAATCAAACACTTCATTTTTCAAATTCATAATTTCCCCATTAAATTTTTTTGTTCGCTGTTGTTGAAGACCAATATGGTGAAAAGGGAAGTACAGGACCAACTTAGTTTATTGTTGCCCTTTTTTGGATTTAAAACTTAATTCTTAATTTCCCCAATCAAACCCATATTATACTGTTTACGAATCATACCTTAATTAGTAACTTACTATGCTAATCAATTTCTTTCGAAATTTGCTATTGTCTATTTGTGCTTCTTAGGAAATGATTTGGATTTTGGTATCAATTTCATAAATGTCCTATTAGCATTAATATATATATTTTTATATGTAAAGAATATTTGTTATAAACTTTAGATTTAATTGAAACATTTGTTGTTCATTTCTATTGTTGTTCATTTTTATTATATTGACTTTTGTTTATTTTGATTGAAGTTGTAATTTGTGTTATGTGATTTTCTTTTCTTTTTTTGTAATTATATATGTTCGCCTACCTCTAGCAAAATTTCGGACTACGCCATTGTCTGTGTTATAAAATTAAAATCTGTATTACTCCCGTAAGATATGTAACTTATAAATATTAGATATGCCAAATAATTTCATATCATGTGAAATGCAGTGGCACTGAGCCACTGACTAATCGGACCGGTCGAGTCACATTCATTCAAAATTTCAAATATACATATGATAGAGATAGACTTATAGTTACATATAAGACTGTAGAATCCGAGATCCAGTTATAAATAGCGGATATTTTCTACATTAGTTATTATTAGTTTCAACAGTCTTAATTGAATAATTAATTTTATTGATATTATCTCATGAAAAAAAGATAATGGAGCTGACTATATTTGTCCAGAGTAAAACATGCCTTAATAAATAAAGTTTTGGCACTTGGGTTTGTAATTTATCATGAATAGGTACCAGATTATAGTAGATCAGTACCAATAGAGATGTTAGATAGCAAAAGTGGTAATAGGTACCAGCACATTAAAACAATATCATCAGTATAATGAAAGACAGACAGAAAATTCTAAGTTCAAAGAAGCAACTCCGTTGCCTACCTAACTTCATCTTTCTTGCTGAGCCCATCTATCAGAGAGTTACAAGTTAAAAAGTCAAAATGAAAATCATGTCATGCAGCAGCTAATTTGCCTCGTCCATTCCACCTTTCTTGCACAACCCATCTATAAGAGTGTTATGAGTCACGACATTAGGCTCGAGTCCTTTTGAAATCATGCTATGCAGCACCTCCTTTGCCTTTGCGATTTTGCCTTTTTTGCAAAACCCATCTATAAGAGTGTCGTAAGTCACGACATCAGGCTCCTTACCTCTGCAAATCATACTATCTAGCACCACCTTTGCCATGTCAATTTCACCTTCCTCGCACAACCAAACTATAATATCATTATATGTCCAGCCATTGTCATCGCGCCATATGGAAATCAGGTCATACACCAACTCCATTGTCTTGTGCTTTTCACCTATCATGAACAACCCTAATATAAGAGGAAAGTAAGTAAAGTAATTAGGCTCGAGCCCTTTCGAAGGCATGCTATGCAGCATCTTCTCTGCCTTCTCAATTTCACCTTTGTTGCACAGCCCATTTATAAGATTGTTGTAAGTCATGACATTAGGCTCGATCCCTTTGGAAATCATGCTATCCATGACCTCCTCGGCCTTCTCAATTTCACCTTTCTTGCACAGCCCATCTATAAGAGTGTTGCAAGTCACGACATTAGGCTTGAGCCCTTTGGAAATCATGCTATGTAGAACCTCATCTGCCTTCTCAAGTTCACCTTTCTTGCATAGCCTATCTACAAGAGTGGAATAAGTCACGACATCAGGCTCGAGCCCTTTGGAAATCATGCTATCCAGCACCTCCTTGGCCTTTGCAATTTCACCTTTCTTGCACAACCCATCTATAAGAGTGTTATAAGTTGCGACATCTGGAATACAACCCAGCTTAGGCATTTTGTCAATCACAATAGCTGCAGCGTCACTGATCCTGTTCTCAGAATAAAGTCTCTTGAGTATTGGATTGAACATCATGGCCTCAGCTCTGTGACCTTGTTTGAGAAGCCGTCCGAGAAAAGAAAAGGCTAGGTTGAGCCGGTTCGTCTGGGCACAATATCTGATCATGGCCATAACCCCATACGTGTAATCATCAGAACTGATTTCTTCCTTTCGGTTTAATTGTTTGAAGAGGCGAAAAATGATGGGGTCAGTTTTGTGAACTTGGGTGGGGCCAGAGCTGTGAGCCAAGGGGGCCAGCAGATGCCTGAAGGAAATGAAGGCAAAGCGCCCACCTTTCTTTGTCGCCATCTCTCACAGCCGCCTCCTCCTCCTTCTGGGTAGAATTGTTGAAGTCTTTGGAAAGTTTAATTACTATATATTTTATATCAATATTTATTATATTTCTCTAATTATTACCAAACATGTCGGAGACACGGTACAATTTTCTGTGATTTCACGTATATTTAGTAATTTCCTTAAATTATATATACGCGGAAACAAAATAATAGAAAAAATGAGTTTGGATTTAAAATTAAGGGGGAATTTCTCGTATACCCCTCAAAAACTTTAAAATTACGTATTTCCCCCTCTAAACTTTGAAATTACGTATTTCCCCTCTAAATTTCAAAAACTCACAAATTAATCCATTTTATTATTTTTTATATTAAAACTCATTCTAAATTTATATAATACCCATTTTACCCTTATTAAAAGCATAAAAAGTCCATCAGACTCAAATTTGAATATGAAGAGTTCCTCTACCGTCTGATCCACGTGCATCGCATTAATATCTGTGCGTGTAGCTTCAATATATGTGTGTGTTGGCTTTAAGATTCATGCTGATCTAGTGCGCACAAATTTCAAAGCAATTTCGATCCGCGATCATCGTATTAAGATATGTGCATGTCACTTCAATATATATTTGTGTGTTCGCTTCAAGATTCGTGCAGATCTAGCGTGCACAGATCTTAAAGCAGTTCGGACAGTAGAGGAACCTTCAGATTCAAATTTGAGTATGATGGGCATTTTATATTTTTCATAAAGGGTAAAATGGGTATTTTATAAATTTAGAATGAGTTTTATAAAGACAATAAAATGGATAAATTTGTGAGTTTTCGAAGTTTAGAGGGGGAAAACGTAATTTTAAACTTTAGAGGGAAAAATACGTAATTTTAAAGTTTTTGAGGAATATACGTGCAATCCCCCCTAAAGTTAACCTTTAGCTACGATATGATACCTTCCAGCAAAAATGGTAAACTCGTCGCAAAAATTATGTTGTAATTTGAAAAGAAAAAAAAGTAGTTTCTTATATAAAGGCAAAGATGAAGATGACAAATACAAGGAAATTAATTTAGCAAGAAATAGTTAGTGTTATATGTAATCTTCTAATTATTTTATTTGACTAATTTGTAAAACATAGATTGTATTTAACGATTTCATTGTACGAGTGACTTTGCAGGTTCAAGAACATTATAATTGCAAGATTAAAATTGAAGAACCAATGAAATTAACAAGACTTTACGAAGATCAAGACTATAGATTGTAATATCAAATAGATAAGTAAAGTAAATTTGAGATTGTTGATTTCAGGAACTATCCGTTCGGTACGGAAGCAAACCGTTCAGTAAGAAATGTATTGAATGGTACCAGATAGATACGGATATGAAGCGTTGCAGTATGGAAGAATTATTTTGTTTGACAAACTGTTTGGAACAGAAAGTTTCGTATCAAGTCAGAGACTTTCCAATATAACATGTTCTGTTCTGAACGGATACCATCTGTACTGTACGCTACTTGAATAACACGAAATTGGGGAAAATACATTACCCGTTCGGTACAGACCTAAACGTACTGAACGGAAAGGGTAAAGTGTAGAAAGGCGAAAAACCCTAACTGCAACACATTTGAACTATCCGCTCGAACAGAAGTTTTACAGTACGAACGGATCAGTTCAAATACCTAGATCTGGAGCTCCTTTTATAAATAGAGTAAATACTCTTACTCCAGTTTCAAGCAAGCTGCCCTTAAATTTCAAATAACACTAATTTTGTGTTCTTGAGAGCTTTATTCTTTGAGAGAGCTAAAACTTCAATACTCTTTTGATAATCTCAAATTTACTTGACTAATCTTCTCTAAATTTAGTTAGTGTTGATTCGATAGTGTGGAGATCTACTTTAGTGCTCCATTTCTATAGCCGAGTGACTTCCTTCCTTCCTTGTAGGGCATTATGGGCTCGCCAGCTCGAGCGTTTCCGCTCACATATAAACATAGATGTGTGACGATCATCTGCGTATGACTCTCCATCTCAAGCTTCTAGGCTCAACTTTGTACACGAGTTAGGTCGTGACTTCCAATCATTGTTGGGCTCACGTGTTACGAATTGTATCCTTTCTTTTTGAGTAATAGGAATGGGGCGCCGATGAGGTTGCTCTACCCCGGAGACGTAGACATTTTACGCCGAACTCCGTTATCATCCCACGTGTCAAATTTCTCTAACTCTACTCTATTTACTTTATTTGTACACGCTTGCTTGTTGATTGATTGACTTGTTAATTTAGATGGTTAAACCGAAAAATGTCAAAGAGTTTTTAAGACTACATATTCACCCCCTCTAGGTGCTGTTAGGGACAATAGAGTGACTGTTTAATGCTTTTTGGATTAAATTTATTGTTGTTTAATGTTTAATGCTATCATAATTTACGGTTTAATGATAATTGTATGACTATATTGTATTTTTATTTGGAGAAATTTATTTTATCATTATTTGCATTCAACATTTTATTGAATATGTAATTTTTCATGTGTTAATATTCATCACGTTGTAGTGCATTAAATTTGTTATGGAACTGTGTTATGTACTTTCAATTTCTTAATTCCTTTTTTTGTGCAGGTTATGTATGTAGTTTTTATTTAGATGTTTTTTTCCGGGGCATAAATGAAATTTTATGATAGAATTTCCTTTTTTGAGAAAAAATTTCAATTCATTGACAAAGATCAAATGAACTTGGTCTGCAAAATTTTGGCCTATTTTAAGGTGCTAACATGGTATGGCGCAGTATCAAAATTCAACAAAGATTATAAGAATCATTCCTTAAAATTATTATATTTTAATGAAGAGAAGTGCTTCTATTATAATTGTTGAAAGTGCCAAACACACTTAAAATAGAGAAAAAAAAGTGATCAATTCTTAATTCCACAATTTCTCGATTCCTTTGCTATTCCTCCCGTCATTTTTATTAATATCCAAAGTTAATTACAAATTAATAAATATACCTACTTTAGCTGAGTTTTTTTAAAAATACCCAAACTGGCTATTTAATGGCCGGTTCCCTTTTTTTCTCAACCGGCCATTAAATGGCCGGTCCAGGATTTTTTGTTGTTGTTGTTGTTGTTTTAGGGTTTATCTATTCTCCCAAAGTTAATTAATAAATATGTGGTGTGTATTTTTTATTATTGTAGTATTTTCTGTTTAGATTTTATGTTGTAGTATGCATGTTGTTATTTTTTTTTTTTGTCTATTCGAACTCTCCAAATTTATTTTAGTATAATTTAGCATAATCCTGATAATTTATTTTATTTTAGTATAATTTAGCGTAATTTAATTTAATTTAGTATAATTCTGATAATTTATTTTATTTTAGTGTAATTTAGCGTAATTTAGTTTAATTTAGTATAAGTTAGTGACAAAATGATCACTCAAAAGTGAGCAATGTTATCTTTTAAAATTTATAAACTCGGAAATGCTATCGGTTCGGATCGCAAGCGCACAATCTTATCAAGTAGTATAATCGATGTTGATTCACAGGAAATATTGGTCTAGAGTCTTGAGCGATCAAATCACAATCTTTCGAAAGACTAGATGAAATCTAAAAATTTGAGAGTTGTAGTTGTGATCAATGTAAATTTTGCACAAGTAAAAGTAATTAAAATAAAAATAGAGATGAGAATTCCTAGGGTTTCGGCACACCATTGCTACTCAATCCTCTTTGATATTTTACTTCTGTCGGGTCTGATTTCCTGTTGTTGTTTATGAAAGACACTACATAGGGCACAGCGAGTTTTCTTACGCAAATGACGGGACTTCCATTGAGATACTACATAGGACACTGCGAGTTATCTTATGCAAATGACAGATCTCTAAATACACAAGTTGATATATAGGACACTGCGATTTATCTTACCAAATGACAGAACTTGGTTCGCGTTTTGTTGTTCTGATTTATGGTTTCTCCGCTAAGATTTTCTTCACATAAATCTAATAATTCCCAACGAGACTAACTCGTGCATCATAGTTTCTCTTACCATTAAAGCACTGTCACTACCCTAACGGATTAAACTAGATCATCGATATTAGATGAAGGGATAATAAATCACAAAAACATTTCAATCAAACAACAAGAAATCATATTCAACATAAAATATATATATCAAAGCATCATGAGTAACAAGGTTTACTGCCTAGCCCCTAAGAAAAGAACTTAGCCGCGAAACAGCTTGGTTACAATCACTCCTCTCTTTCTCACTTAATCAAATCTAACCAAAATTACAAAGATAGTTTCTTCTTCTGTCCAGGGTGCTTATATAGGAGTGAAGGGACGTCTGGAGTTGAGTGAAGGCCAAGAAACCTGATTTGGATACAGCTGTAGCAGTTATTCCCCAAAGGGCGCCTTGGTTACGGACCGTATTGGCCAATACGGTCAGTAATGAAACCATGTCGCTGAAGGGTTTATTGCGTATCGCGCTATCTCTTGGTCCGTATCCGGCTAGGTCCGTATCAGGCAATACGGGCCGTAACAGAGCCTTAGTCGATGAGCGTCGCTTATCCGATTGACCTGATTCTTACTCTATTTGATGTAAAATAGTTCCAAAACATGTTTCCTGCAATAAATCATAAATAAGGGTGACAGTAGCATTTTTCTCTAATTAATTAAACATAAGTGCGAGATAATATGCAAAATCTAAGTCAAAATCCTACGTAATTCATCATCATTTTGACTCTGATCACAAAAAAAGATCTAAAAAAAATAGTACCATAAAAGCACACATAAAAAACCAAAACATAAGATAATCCAAATATAAAACACCAAACATAGTATATCAAATATAAATAGTACAAACAATCTAACTAAATTCCAGAGGGGGACCATCGATTGGGCGGATGTCCCATGTTCTCTCGGTCGGGTAGTCCAGACCATGGTCTCGGGAAGGCTATCTCTCTCGGTGTAACGACATTAGCCTCGGCCTCTCTGCGCATCCGTACTGCGATATCCCAGACTGACTCATCCTCACCCCTAGGGACTGGCGGGGGTGTAGAGAAGATGGATGCTGCCAACTCAGTCGCAAAGTCAGGCTGAGTCTGAGATCGGCTACCACTGGCCTCTCTATCATGTGGTAGCTCTGTATCATATTGTCGTCTCGGAGGCAGTGGCGGCATGTAGGTCGGACCCTCCTCGAACTCAAAATCATCGAGACTAAAAGATGACCCCTCATTCTTAGGAAAGAACTCCAGAGGCTCCTACTGCACTGGCAGTGACGGCATGTGGGCCGGACCCTGCAATCATACAATAATTAAGTAAATTTGTTCTGAAGGAAGAAATTTGTACTAACTTGACAGCTAATGATATATGACATACCGGAGACTGATCTGGACGTCCCTGCGCATCATAGAATGTCTGCCAGCCAGTCATGGACAAATACCCAACGCTGGTAGTCCTACTCTGGCTGCTCTCGGGGGGGAATGGCATCTCAGTAGCTAAAATCAGGGGCGCGTCGGCTCGTACCGATCTATCTGACTCCAATTGATATTCTCTTTGGGGCCTTGCAGCATCATGATGAGCTGCCCACCGTGCCCGGCATTCTCAACAAAACTGGCATGGCTCTGAAGGAACATCCACCCAATAGCTCTCCAGTCCCTTTTTCCCAGCATCTTGATCTCATGCACGCAACCTTTAAGCGCGGCCAAAAGTTGCCAAAAAATTATTTTGTTAGATAAAAAATTTATGAACTAATCAGTTAGGAAAAAACTATGTAGTTTTAGGTGCATTACCGCACAAGCCCATTTGCGACCGTTGGGGGTGTAACCCGGGTCTTTCTGGATTTTCTGGCGTAAGAAGACACCGTAATCACCCTACAAGTATACTGATGCCATGCAGACCCGCAAGTACCAAGACTTATATCTCAATAGGGGATGTCCCGGGGTCTGCGTGAGCTCATCTGGCATCTGCCACATATCGAGATGTCCCGGAGCCGCTACCCTAGCGTAGTACTCCTCATAATGCATACTCCAATCTTGCTCAGGATATGAATCGTGGCTAGTAATGTAAGTAATACATTAGTTGCAATACAAAGCTATCAAGTAATATGGAATAATAGATAATAGAATATGACTTACTTGTGCAGCTTTTTTATCTAAGACCTCGGCATATATGGATCTGCAGGAATCAACGGCACCTCACCAAACTGATAGAGTACCCGATCAAGATAGTGGTGCTCCACTATCCAGAAGCAGACTAGTGGACCTCTGTACCACCATCCCACCCGCTGCTCCAGACAAATCCCTGGCAATTTCTCACTCTCATAGAGCTCATCATACAGGGTCCAGTCAATCTGCTTTGCAGCTAAACTCTGCAGCTGTGAACGGACCGGCATGATACCCAAGGTACCACCGTGGCCCTGATCCTTGTAGTGGTGAGTACCATGCCACATCTTGGCGTATGTCAGGCATCTGAGATGATCGGGCTCTCCCCACGCTGGAGGCTCATTCGGGATAGGTCGATCCACTGATAGCCGTGACCACAACCAATGTTGTAGCAAAAGTACCGGCTTATACATTTGCTTCGTCTTCTTCTACATTTTCAAGAATATTAGCCGTCAGGGTATTTAGATTGGTTGAGATAATAATTAAATAAAAAAAAGATAGGGACTTACCTTATAACCATGGCACATGTTGTAGTACAGATAGGCTAGAACAGCCCCACCCTAGTTGTAGTTCGACGGTCTGTCAAGGCCTGTCAGCAGCGGGAGATACATCAGCGAGACGCAATCACTACTGGAATCAACAAACATGACAGAACCAAAGAGGTCCATCACGAAGCCCCGTTTATATCTGTAATACAAAGTAGATAATAAAACGCTTTTCGAAATAATAAAAGTAAATAACAAATCTAATAGAAAGAGTTTATAGGTATTACCTATGAATCTCCTCAACAATAGACTGTGCTGTCAGACCGCTGCTGAAGTGCTATCACAACTTGGTAATCTTCATATGGAACTTACACGTCCCACGACTAGCACGTAACTCATTCGGATCAGCTCCCAATAACTGATCGATCTACTCAGCAAACCCAATGTTGTCAGATATGCCACCAACGGCTGTGCCAATGATAGGCAAACCCCATAGGGCACTCACATCTTGAAGCATCACCGTCATCTCTCCAAATAGTAAGTGGAACGTGTGTGTCCCGGGACGCCATCGCTCCACTAGTCAGGCAATGAGAGATGCATTGATGATCTATTCCCACTCTGCAATATGGAGACAATATTGTATAGCTCCAGATTGATGAGATACTGGTCTATCGCCTCGTAGTACCGCATGTGAACGCACTGTAGCTTCACATCTAAAAGAAACTTGTCTTGCATTGAAAAAAATAATCCACATCGTGTTAACATAACAAAATTTAAACTCAACAAAATTTAAAAAAGAGTTAAAAAAAGTAACGTACCTCATGAGAAGCCAGTGAGACTCGGTGCTCGCTATGAGGCATCCATAAGAGAGGACTGAAATGCTCTATACTATCAGAGGAGATCGGCTCATCAACTACAGGTGGTACTAGTCGAGACCTTGGCCGTCCTCTAGCCATCATAATTTCAAAAATAAAATTATGTTAATTTATGCTAAGTAAATCCTAAGTAAACTCTCAAAAATACTAAAATAGACTAAAATAAGGTAAGGGGCGTGCTATTCTAAGGGCACCAATTAAGCTTTCAGCACTGAGTTCTTGAATTCCAGTTTTACCCTTATTCTCTCTACCGTCTGATCGTATATTTAAGACACGGAGCGCTTCCGTTAGTTCGTTCTCCTATTTCCCACCACTTCACCTCTCTCTCTCACACTCTCCCTTCCAATTCCAATGGTCTCTTTCTCTTTCACGCTCTCTCCCTTCCAATGATCCAATCCCAATCGTCTCTTCCTCTCTCACGCTTTGTCTGTTTCAATCGCAATCGCTTCACCTGCTTGATGCTTTTGAGCCTCCACAAGAATTCTGTGTTGCCGCATAATTGGTTCAGGTATTTGATTTGTTTACTTGACCCATTTTAATTAACTTACTGAACAAAAGAACATTTTCTATTTGTACCATTTCCAGACCTATATTGGTACATTCCCCTTAAATAGTTTGATGACTTGTTAGTTTGTTACGATCCAATCTTATGCTCCCTACTGACATTCTAGTAATTATTTATGTTTTTTTCTTCATGGTCTGCGAGTAACCAGCTCACAAACAATTTTGATTAAGAAAAATTAAAAAGTTATGTACATCAGGATCCTAGTTTTTCCCCTATTTACACGTACCAGTATCCTATTTTTTCCCCATTTACATTTACCAGTAAGCTCCCTGGATTTTGTTTTGGTTCGTAAACACTTTAGTGACCTCTATGGTAATTAATTTGATTGTCCTATTATAATTCATTGTCTAATCGTTTGGATTGTTTCCTGTACTAGCTGTTGCTCCAGCTTGCTCCCATTTGCAAAAATTGTCTTGTTTCTCTCAATTTCATCATTATGTAATCTAGGTAACATTGATAGTATTCTTCATTCTATTATCCTTTCTTGTTGCTTTATTCCACTTCAAAATTATGCTAATTTTGGTTTGAGTTCATCTAGTGGTAAATATACTGCTACTACTTTGTAAAAGTTTAACTATTGAGTCTTTGGAATTTATGTTGGTGTATCATGCATTATCTGGTACATATACCGTTTGCCAGTTGGATCTGCTCCAGTGGAGGCGGCATCAGAGGAGCTAGTTGGCTCACAATTGGTGGAAATGGAGTAGATGGATTCATTAATACTTTCTTTGGGGGTGTATTAATTTATTTTCAGATGCAAGCCAAGGTTGTGGGAATGACTGACGTGGGAATGGCCATTGGTGTAGATTTAAACTCTTTGAACATGACTTCTTATAGATAATTTAGGATCTAAACTGTAAAAGATGTTGGGAGTTATAGATTTAAAGACATTTAATCAAGCTTTGTTGATGAAATGACATTGGGGATGGATAAAACCGGAAATGAACCTTTGGAAGGCAATACTAAGCAGTACAAAAGGAATATGACGCTCAACCATATTATGTAGAACAAATTTTGAGGATGTTCGACACATCCTCGATGAATGCAACTTCACTTTGGTGATCTAAAACCGCATCACAGCTTTCACTGGCAGCAAACTGGTACAACCGCTGGTACGGCCATCACAAGCAATATTGCACAGTCCATACAAAGATAAGGAGGCAGCAATTTTATTAATAGCGCAATTTGCAGTATGGAAGGAAAGATGCTCCAGGATTTTTGAAGAAATAGCAAAGGAAGAAGAAAACCCAAGAGATACTGACATAATTGAAATACTGGAGCAAGAGCAACATATGCTTCAATATTTTTACATTTACCAATCTGGATGCTTTGTCCAGCCTTATTTTCCTTTTTCAATTGTGTTTTAATTTCTCATACTTTCTTGGATTTAGCTCAAATGTCTTGAGCTCTGTTTTACTTTGTATTCGAACTGTTACAAAATCTTCTTGTAACTGAATCAATGAAATCAAATGTGGGCAAGACTCACATTTTTTTTCTCATTTTTTTTCTCAAAAACAACAATATCATGTTAACATTAAATCAGAGATAATAATAGATTATGAAAATTGCTAATATGCTATGCTTAGCATAGAGGGCCTCTGTGCTACCGCTTAATATTTGAGTTTTCAAAATCTTAACGGTCGATCTGAACTGTTCAACATGATCTCCATATGAATATGTACTTGCAAATCAAATTTTACATTTTTTAGAATTTTTTTACTATTTTTTTAGATAGGTAGAAAATCACTTGATCTGAAAATTCTGTACCATTCAAATAAAGTGTTTTTCTACCTATCTAAAAAAATAGTAATTTTTTTTAAAAAAATGTAAAATTCGGTTTGCAAGTACATATTCATATGGAGATCATGTTGAAAGGTTCGAATCAACCGTTAGAATTTTAAAAACTTAAATATTGAGCCGTAGTACTGAGGCCCTCTATGCTATGCATAGCACCATAGCCAACTCCATAGATTATTGTCAAAACCAATTTTCGAGCTCTTAATTTCTTGAAGGTTACCATGGAATTAAAATTCATCAATATCAATATCTTAAAACAAAAATGTAACATCTCCAAATTAAACAAATTTAAAGGATCTAAAATTGAGAACTATTAGATTTAGTAATATCTTGCATCCTCAATAGATTACAAAATATTAAGCAAGTTATAAATCTTTGTCAACATTTGTTATTATCTTTGCTTAAGAGGTAATCTCATTACCAAGTTATATTTTGGATTACACAAGTTATATCTTTGCTTAAGAGAGAACTTACCCAGAAGAAAGAAGCAACTGAGAGCGGGAGGGAGGGAGGGAGAGAGTGTGAGGGAGAGAGCAGGTGGAGCGACAGAAGAAAGAAGAATTGGTGCCCTTAATTCGCACGCTGACGGTAAATATTATGAGTAGGGGCAAAACAGGAATTTGTAGGAGCAAAACAAAACAGGAATTTAAGTAAAAAGGGTTTCTCTCAGCGCTGAAAAGCTTAATCGATGCCCTTAGATTAGAATAGCACGCCCCCATAAGGTAAATGCGGCTATTCCTCCCCTCACCGAACAGGGTCACCGAACAGGGCCCTAGGGTTTTATGTATGCCTACGGCTACGGGTCCAAAAAAACAAAATACGTACCGATGTCGCCTATCGTACTCCTCTCGTACTTGTCTCGCTTAGCCATTCATCGTCCACTACTCTTTTCTCTTCCGTCAACACTCCACCGCCATCTCCGCCCCGCGATTTTCGACTGCTGCGACTCCAGGGTAAGATTTTTTTTTTGCTGATTTTGTTCTCTTTTAGAGATTTTCTTCCTATTGTTCCTGAAAAATTGTTCATTTTTGGTTATATTAAGCTTTTTGTACAACATACTGGCTTTCAGATTTTTTAATATAGTCTACAACTGGCCACTCAACTTATTTGCTCAAGCGACACTTCCAAATTGTTGGGTTTTATGGTTAAGAACATCCTGCCAGGAGCAATTTTTATTTTGTGTTCCTGTGTTCAATGCGAGGTCAATCAACTGCAAACTTGCAACAATTTATCTGTTTGGTCATGTACATAAGTGCATTACTTTTGTTTTGTGCTATTGTTTCTATTCTTAATCTGATTACTTCGCTGAATTACGACTTACAAACTGAAAAATTTGTGCTCTTTTGTTTGTTTAGTGCAACGTTCGTTGCCGGCTAACCTTTCACTGGTTTTCATGCCTGTCTTTTCCTGTACAGAGGTAAAGTACTACCTTTCTTTTTCTCAAGCCTGTTGTTGTTTTATTTTATTTTTTCCAAAGTGACTTAGCAGCTCACTGATTTTATTATTGTATCAATAACAGTGCTTTTGGTAGTGAGACAGTGTGCTACATTGACTTTTTGTTGTTGGTAGTAACACAGCTATATCCATCTCTTTCTACACCGAGGCGTGAGTACCACACTGTTTGAATTAAATTTCCTTTTAGTTTTCTATATTTTTCAGAACGAGATTGATATAGCTGTGAAGCAGAGAGAATTGGGTGCACCAATTGGAAATACGCTGTTTGGAAAAACTGTATATCTTAACTCTTCATTCTAGTTATTTGTTTGTGTAGTGGTGATATAATCTTTCCTATAAGATACTATATTGTGAATTTTAGGTATTTATTTTGGGGTTCGAGGCTATTGGTGTTGACCTTGCAAAGAGATTGCCATTTGGAGTAAAGATTCTTGCAACTAAGAGAAAATGACCTTCAGATGGTACATGAAGCTCATTAATTGCATCAGTCATTTAAATCATGTTCTATGTTCTCTCTATTTTTACACATTAATGCCCTATTTTTGTTTTTTCAGAATTAAGTTGTGATTTTGATCAAATTGTGGGTTTGGTTGATAAAAAGAGCACACCTGAGAATATGTATGAATTTGCATGAGAGGCTGAGATAGTTGTGACCTGCTTGTTTTATCTACGCTTCAAACCAAGTCTGTTCATTCGCTTATTTCTCTCGTATTTTCGTGTTTGTTCTGACCCAACATGATTTTTCAAAAAAGTTTCGAACTTTGTTATTCGTATGCACAGATATCTGAAATCAGAATCGTTATTTGGTCAATTGGGCTTCTAAAGATCTCACCTTTTCTGAAAATAATCCAACAAAAGAATACATTCTCCCGATTTTTCTCATCTGGTGCAGCAGCAGTGCTCCTGGATTACTCAAGTGGTGAAGAGAAACAGACCTTTGTTCCTCCCAAAAAGAAAAAGACTTGTCCCTTGGTTTCCACTCAAGTCTGCAATAATTTACGCAATCTAAGAACAAATCCTTCTGTTGCACTTGCCTATTTTAAAGACTGTGAAAACCATGGCTTTGGCCATGACATATCCACTTACACTGCCATAACATTTATCCTCTTCAATTCAAACCAAAAATCAAGCTTAGTCTCGTTATTTTCCAATCTCATCTCATTAAACACCAATCCGGCTCTCCAATTTTCATCCCTTTTCTCTTCCCTTCAATCAAGTGGAGGGCCAGGTTTGGTTTCTTTCACTCTCGATGCCCTTTTGGAGGCATACTGCACCTGTAAAAGGGCCCCACAACCAGAAGAAGTTGTGAATGTGTTTGTTCATTTAGGTAAGCAAGGGTTTCTCCCAACTGTCAGCTCTTGCAATTTTCTCTTGAATTTTCTCGCTGATGCTGGCGATGTACGAACCCTGAATAGTCTTTTTGAGCACATGATAGAATTCGGCATAAACCCAGATACTTACTCCTTCACAATTCTGATAAAATCCTTTATAAATGCTAACCAACCCTGTAAGGCAGTTCAAGTTTTACAAGCAATGATCAGAGGAGGGATGCAGGTTAGCCCTTTAGAATTTAACACAGTGATTCACGGATTTTGCAAAGAATCGAAATTAGAAGAGGCTGAGGAGCTTCTACGAACTATGTCTCAGAAAAATGTGCCACCAGATCATTACACGTATTTTTACTTAATTAGTGCCTATTTTGTAAAGGGGAAATTACAAAAAGCTTTGCATCTCTACATTGAGATGATCTCAAGAGGCATTGGACCCACATCTGTTATTGCTACACATATTCTACAAATCTTCCGCAAACTCGGCATGAACAGTGAGGCAGTAACACATTTCAAGGAACTTAAGGAATCAGGGATGGAGCTAGATAAGGTTTTGTACAGCATAGCCATAGATGTGCATTGTCGGATGGGTTTGATGAGAGAGGCCATGGGGTTGATCCAAGAGATGAGAATTAATGGGCTGGCCCCTGATACGGTCACTTACACCTGCTTGATCGCAGGTTTCTGCCACAAGAGAGAGATTGTCAATGCCCAGAAGACCTTAGCTGAAATGCTGAAGTGGGGCTTGAAGCCTGATTATATCAGTTACAATGTTCTCTTAAGTGGGCTTTGTAGGAATGGTTTGGTCAATGCGGTGTATGACCTTCTAGAAAAAATGTCGGTCCAAGGGTTTGAGCCAAGTATAGACACATACTGTTTGGTTATAGAGGGCTTTTGTATAGGAAATCGGGTTGATGACGCTGAAGTGATGTTTAAATCAGTAGAGCAGAGTATTGATGGAATAAATCGGACCCGTGTTTTAGTTCTATGGTATCAGGCTACTTGTGCCAAGGCTACACGGCACGTGCACATGAACTATTTCTAAGGTTTTCTCAACAAGGTAATCTAATAGATAAAAGGTCCTGTGGTAAGTTAGTAGTTGAGCTCTGTAATGAAGGCAATGTAGGGTCTGCTTGTAATGTGGTTAATGTGATGTTTAGGGAGCACCAGGTAGTACTTGACGAGTTCTCCTATGGGAAATTAATCGCAGCTTTTTGTGAGAGGGGAGACTTAAGTGGGGCCAACTTTTGGTATGAGAATATGATGAAAAATGGAGTTCAGTTGAATGTGTTCATATACACAACTTTGATGAATTCTTATTGCAGGGTGGGGAGAGTAGAAGATGCATGGAAATTGTATTATGAAATGCTATGTGCAGGTGTGCATCCTGATGTGGTATCATTTACTGTTCTTTTGGATAGCTTTTTTAAAGAAAAGACAAAAGTCAAGAAGAAAGAAAAGCTATGGAAAAATCTTAATGAGGGCATGGAAAAATATAAAATCGAGCTTGATGTGATCTGTTACACGGTCTTGATTGATGGACAGTGTAAGATGGGGTATTTGAACCATGCACAGCAGCTGTTTGAAGAAATGCTTAGCAAAAATTTGAGGCCTGATGGGCCTGCATACACTGCTCTGATAAATGGTTATTGTAGCCAGGGCAAAATTGAAAAAGCTCAAGCACTCTTTCAGGAAATGGTTGATTCCGGGCTCAGGCCTGATCCAGTTGCTTTCTCAGTTCTGGACAAACTAGAGAGATGCAGAGAGGTAAATTATTTTATATTTCTATTATTATTTTAAGCCCTGAAAAAGAAAGGAACCAAGAAAAAATAACGAGTAAATGTATAATTTTTTGTTCAGACTGATGTTGAATTCAGTATGTATCAGTTACTAAAATCGGATATTAATGTTTGTTTGGATCTTGCAGAATTGCTACAAAGGATTTTAAGTGCTCAAATGCTCATTGATTCAAGAAACCCCTCGATGCTTGGTGCATGATGGTGTAACATACCCTCGTTACTTGGTGTGAGAGAACATATTTTCATTGGAAGGTTTACTTGGTCTCATACTTTCTTTTACTTGAAGATTAATAAAATAAATTTGTCATTGCACTCTTTGCACCTGTGCTTGTAGAATGCATGTGGACTGTTTGGGAAATGAAACGTGTCGGTATAAAGCCTGATGTGGTGGTTTACAGTGTTCTTATAGATGGTCATTTCAGCAAAGTTTTCGAAACCTGCTGGTCAGAACTAGCCAGGGAAAGGAGAAATTTTGAGACATGGGTTAAGTCTGAAAAGCTGATGGAGCGCGTGCTGGAGGATGGGATTGAACCTGATGTGGCATGTTACACTGTCGTGATTGAACGGGATGTATAAGATGGAACATTTGCATCGCACACAAGAGTTATTTGATAAATTGCTGGAGAACGGCTTGAAGCCTCATGTGCCGGTATACACAGCTCTAATAAATGGGTATTGTAGGCGAGGCAAAATTGAAAAGGCTCAGAATCTCTTCCAGAAAAGGTTGATTCTGGCCTCAGGCCAGATCCACTTGCTCAGTTTGTCATGGATAAAGGATTGCTTCATTCTAGTGAGATGAAAAAGGGTAATGATGGTTATTATATTTTAAATTTATTTGTATATTTTTGAAGACTCAGTTAGGCGGTAGTAAGGGAGGAAAAATGGAAAGGAAGTACCTCAATGAAGAAAAAAAAATGTACAACTTGAGATCAGACCAGCTGTGCACCAAATCATGTATTTATTTACAAAGCTTTGTTTTAATCTGCAGAGTCGACGGAATGCCTTAAACTACTGAATTGCTAATTGTTTCAAGGTGATTCAATTGGATATCACAGCAAATCTGATTAATGGAGGCTGGGACTGATTCTTCTTGTTAAAAGGTTTGTGTTTATTTTATTTAATATATATATATATATATTTTTAATTTAATATATATTCTTGTTAAAAGGTTTGTGAATGTATGCTTATTTGTCATTTTTATTGGAATTATTTCTCACTATTTAATTCTAGTAGGTTGTTTACGTCTCAAGCAACAAATTTGCATTCATGCAGCACACTCCACACCTTGCAAGCAGTTAAATTTTTGGTAACAATTTGACTTGTGTCCTTTCTTTGTGATCGTATTCGTGAGGCAGTAACTCATCATTAAAGTGTTTTACTTGTGTCATAGCTGAAGAGATACCTTTTCTGCTTGATACTTTGTTGATCTTGCAGTTATGTCTTTGAAAAAAGTCAGAGGCCCAATTTTATCGAAGAGTTACTAAACGAACCTATTTATATTTGTTCAAATTCTACTCCTTCATGTTTATATTATTAGTAAACTTTCCTTTTTATTCCAGATGTGTGGCCAAGAGAAGTCTGTATGAAATGAATAATGAGACAGCTGAATAAAAGCATTTGATCAAGACTGACTGTTATTATGTTTTTTTTTTTGGTGGGGGGGGGACCAAATCCGGGTTGAGATTCGCAAGGTCGGTTTTGATTCACGGGTAAGTTTAGGTTCGTTGCGGATCTAAGCTGTCGGCACGAATCTCAATAAGGATCGGAGGGGTATACCCTCTACTCCCTATGATAACCCACTTCATTTCATCACTTTTGGGTTGTATTATGTATATAATTTGTCACAGTTGGTATATCCCTTGTACTTGATATGTGGAGAAGTGACATTGCATATTTTTTGCGTAAAAGAATTATACAAATTGCTTTCCTTGAATGCTTACAGAACTGGTCTCTTTTAGTTGGTTGTTATGATGCTCCCCAGACATATGACATTGCACTGATTGCACATTTCTTATAGTAAAAGAGAATTAGCGAAAAAAATAGATTAGTTTTTGAGTAATTACGTTGAAAGTTTATCATCTTTGTGGTTGTTATGACCAAGTGAAGAATTGGCAGAGAGGGTTTGGTACATTTTCATTATTCTTTATTTTTTTTTCTTCTATTCTATTAGCTACTTGTTGGTTCATGTTTCCAAAAAAGAGCGAAGCATTCGGGTGTATCGTCTATGTTTATGCTAAGTTTGAAGCTTTCTCCCAACAACTTGCTCTACTTTTACAACTTGATAAATGAATGCCACAAATAATAAATTCTGTTGCATATCCAACTCGATTACTTGCTTCATTGCTTCCGCCACACAATGTCCCAATATTTTTTAATAATCTCCAATACTTGCCTTGTAAACACGCAAACTGAGTTTGCTTGTCTGTGCCGAGGTTGCGAGTAGATCCCATACATCAATTTGATGGGCTCAATCACTGTTCAAGTCTGCATTAGATGCGTGCAATCCGCTTTAAAATTCATATATGACGTGCGAATCTACACTTGACTTCTCCGTCCCGAGTCGACGATGGCTTTATGAGCTCATCTAAACCATCCAGTTGTCAAACTCAAAAGACAGAGAACAGAGAACCGCCTCTCTCTCGCTAAAGAACTGCTATTAAATCTTGAAAACGAAATAACGCCGACTCCGAGCTCCGACCATCTTCACCACAATACCACATCCTCTCTCTCTCTCTCCTCTCTCTCCCTTCTCAGCATGGATCCATCGCAAATCCCTAACCACCATCCTTTCCACAACCCTAGACCGCGCTCTAATTGGAAAAAGAACAAATCCAATAAGCACTCAGGCATGCCCATGGCCATGGCCCCTCCGCCTCCCGATGGATCCTACTCCTACTATCCCCCATCGCTCCACGACCTTCAGATCCAAAACCACCTCAAATCTCGCCGATTCTACAAGAAGAATACCCTAACCCTAGATTCGCGCCTTACGCACCTCGCAACACTACCTCCTTTATAATTCGTGCTAAGAAATCAGGCGGGATCGCATCTCTCATCTCGCCATCTCCAGCCACGCCAGCTATTTTACCCACTCCCACATTTTCACCTACTCGTGAGCGTTTGGTTGATATGGCAAAGGAGGAGTGGGGGGTTGATGGGTATGGGTCCATGAGCGGCCTTATTCGCTTGAGAACTCCAAAAGAAGCTGACGATGAGGTAGATGGATCGAGTGATTCAAGTGAGAGTGACGTTGAAGAGCATGTGGAGGTGGAGAGGAGGCTGGATCATGACCTCAGCAGGTTCGAAATGATTTATCCTGCGGGGACTGATGAGGTACCAGATGGTGAAGGTGACCAAGCTGAGGCACGAGTGGCCAGGCTAGAAGAGGAGAACTTGACTTTGAGAGAGAGACTGTTTTTGGTGGAAACAGAGATGGGAGAGATTAGGAAACGGCTAGAAGATCTTGAGAAAAGGTTTGGAAGGGGGAATGGTGTGGATGGTAGTAATGGAGTTGAGGAGATTCTGAGTGGAGGGGATGTGGATGGAAGATATGAAGGGGAAGAGAATGTTACTGCAAGGATGTCAATGGAATTAATGGAGAGGAAGAGAATGTGAATAGAGGGGATGCCAATGGAGATAATGTTGAGGAAGGGAATGTGAACCCAGATGATATCAATGGAGGTAAAGGAGTGGAAGATATTGGGAATCGAGAGAATGCCAGCGGAGATAATGGAATGGATTTGAGCCCGGTGAGAAGTGCTGGGACTCCTGAGCAAGTTTGAGTTTACTAGCATAGTAAGTCTGACAGACAGTTACATTTTTGCCCTTAGAAAAATTGTAATGCGTAGAGAAATGAAATCTAGAAAGGTTAAGTATGGCTTTCATATGAAATAATGACTTGTATCAAGTAGCTATTAGAATTGTAAATGCCTATGGTTCTCTTTTGTCTTGTTGGCATGTAGTTATCAATTGGTAAATTTCATTTTCTATGTAACTCAAGATCTTGCAAAGTTCTTTGTAACAGGTTGAGGGGTAAATGAGAACATGAATATGCAAAGTCATTAGTTTGCACTTCTTCATATACATGAGATCATTAAAAATCTTTTGGTGTATATATATTTCTCTATTGCATGTTAAGAATTATTTCCTTTTTCTTGGAACAGTGTTGAATGTTAGATGGATTTGATGGTATGAAAAATGCTTTGTTTCGTAGTTAGATACTAAGATGATTTGTGAACAGATTTTGCAATTCGAAAGTCCTGCCTGTTGCTATAAATTTTCATTCAAAGTTCTTGCTGCACACACAATATTGATAATTGAATACTTCATTTCTGTATGTCTAATTGTAGCTGTAACGTACATCTATAAATGCATATGTGTAAATTTGGAACAAATGTGAAATTTAGAGTCTTGTGTGAAATTATGTACAAGAATGTATCTTTAAAAGTGTTGCAGTTGTAAATAAACTTTAAATGACCCTAGTTACAATTTCTATAGTTTGTCTGTTGCTTCCCTATAAGGCGAACGCATTTTTTAATTTTGTTTTTGTTTGTTTGAAATCAAGAATATTGTTCTAGAAACAGAAAGACCCTTGACCTAAAAAAGCTAGTCAAATTTAATTACCAACAGGCCATGCTGCAGAGACCTATCCAAGGCATAAATCGGCACAACATAGTATGCATAAAGCCATAAATGCTTTCTTGTGTTTACCTATTTTAAAATAATCATGCTGTTAGGCCTGCTGGTGAACTCTATTCATATACGCGTAATGGCTGGATGCAAAGACATACCTACCTTAAAGCTCAATTGTAGGAATATATCACTTTCTGACTGATTATGCATGTTAAACCACTTGTACCTTCAGCTAACTCACAGTGGTGCAAACTGACATCATATAATCTAAAGATGTTCCTCACTGTACCTTTAGCTATCGTTTCACCTTTTAATAACATGCATGCATGGTCTTTCATTCTGACTTACCACTGTTGTTTCCCCAAAGAGTTTTACTGTCAATAAATTGAAGATTGAAGAGGAGATGTGAGTCAGAGAACTGTGTTTCAGTACTCGTGATCAATTTCCTGTGCCAGAATTATACCTGCATAAAAGTTTCTTGTAAGAAACAGTAGACTTGGAAAGGGTAGTAACAAAATGACCACATTGGAGTTATCTAGAGGGGTTATGCAGTCACACCAAGTATTATGTTGTTCACCATTGTCTTGCATAGACAAGGTTATGGATGCAAAGATGTCCTTTCTATCTAGGTAGCTGGATTGCAGTCTTTGTTGTGGCTGGATCATGTCAGTTCCACCGATGATCTGAATACTGTAGTTTGACCGGATAGAACTGGGCACCAGTTCCAATACCTATTAGATTATTGGTGTAATTTCATGCTTAACTGTCAGATGTCAGGAATAAAAATAAGAAGAATAACATGGAATAGTCATGGTATGCATTTGAGAAGAACTGTGCATGACTTGTTATTTTGTACTACATTTGTGGTGCTGATACTCTCTTCTAATCTGCAATGTAAAATTTACAGGGGCGATCTTGTTGGTGCCAGTGCTGCATCTAATGGTGTGGTAGAGCACCTATGATACGGCACAATCTAAATCCATAACCTCAATTGCATAATGTTATGGCCTGGATGAGCTGTATGCCTGTATGATCGTGGCACTGGTCATCATTGGAGAATTTCTTCCATTACTGTTACCAATCAGACCCCTCTATTGAGTCTGGAACTGTTAGTATTAGTATTGCTACAGTCATGCTATGTGAGTTAAAGAAGAAGCACTAAGCGAGTACAATAAGGAGAATATTTGAAATTGCTGAAAGAGTGTCTCATTACTAGAACAGTTAGAATAGTAAGTTCAATTTACTCTTAAAAAAGGGCAGTGCTATTTTACGATCATAATTTCTAGTATTGAGTGCAAAGAGAATTTTTTGTTTTTAATGTCGGTTTTACCCTTAATGAAACCTATACCTTCTTATTTTTGCCTCTGATTAAATCTTTGTTATTAATTGAGAAAGATAACAGATTTAGTAACTCATTATGTACAGTCTCAGAAACATTTTTGTGCATGTGTCTATACTCAAGTTTTTCTGTAACTCTCTATCAATAAATCATAACAAACATCTAGATTAATAAATTAATCATAATTGACCGTGTAAAATAATCAAATCAAAATCCTCCAAGAAACATACAAAAAAATTGAATAAAATTAGGAACTTATAACTGGCTGAAAAAAATATCAATTAAAGCTTATTATTTTCCAATATCAATCATTATTATATACGACTACTAGTGACAAGCTATCAATTGAAATTATTTATGCACCAAATCAGTGTGTAACACATGACATAAGCAGGTCGAAAAATTTTATGGGTAACAACAAATTAAAATGAAAAAAAATATGGTGACTTATCT